>JARLTB010000044.1:12742500-13107500 GCA_030141615.1 Unio pictorum | reverse complement strand
GTGTGTGTGTTTGTGTGTGTGTGTGTGTGTGCGCGCGCGCGCGCACGCGTGATTTGGTAGTTTTAAAATATATTCCGTCATATCGCTACGATGTCTGCAGTGTGACAGTTTATAGTGATGTCTAGCACTAGGACATAGTCCCGCAGACATATAGTATAATGTCCCATCCAGTCACATTATCCTGATACCAGGCCAACCAGTCCTAACACTAACTTCTTAATACTGAGCAAGGTTGCTTCTGACGTAACCATTTTTAAAAGTCTTTGGTATGACTCGGGCGGGATTCGAACAGCGACCTCAAGTATCTGAGGCAGGCGTTATAACCACTAGTCCACTGATGCGGTCTAGTCAAGTTAACTAATAACATGGATCCAACATGTAAAACGGGCAGCATAGGATTTAAGATCAATTTGTGTATATAAGCAATGCTTCTTGTATATGAGATTTTAGTACAAGTGTCACTTCTAGAACCGGACAAATCACTACCCGGAAGTGTTTTTTCATCCTACGCAAAAACCCAAGAGTCTGAACTCAATAAACATTTTATTTTCTGTTTAGGATTTTATTCCGAGTGATATTCGGTGCTAAATGGTTAGAAACCCTGAGACAAAATATTAATGTTTTAATTCGGGGCAAAAAAGTTGATTGGTTCAATTGCTGAAAATAGGTTTCAATTATTTATAGTTGATGACTTCACAATCTTGCTCGAAGGAAACATATTTGTATTCTTCATGCGCAAATTCAAAATACAAATAATTTATTTTGGACATGTTAGGTTATTCAATTAAGATGTTATCGCCATAATCATAACTATGATTGCAATCTCTATAAATAACAAAAGTTGAATTTACAAACTAGTTCGAGATATCATGTTCGAGCCAACTGTGTTCGAACCAACGACATTCTATTATATAAACTGCTAAACTAAATCTTAACAAATGTAAAATCACTCTTAAAATAAAGCAGATGATGTAGTACTCGTATACGAAAACAACCCGTGAATGGTTAGATTTTTTTTATTATTTGAAGAAAATGATGTTATAATATTTCAATGAAACTTATAAGGGCGTATCACGATACAACAGTATAATGATAATTATTGTATAGTAGTAACAAAAGTGATGATAGATGCCTCTGATAGGGACTCCAAGTGATTGTATTGTCATTAATTTTGTACTATAGCAAAATTAACTGGGCGATAATTTTTTTTAAATATTAAAATGTTAGCTCAAATAATGCAGAATAAAGACTATCTCACAAATATGAAACATATAACATATATATATATATATATATATATATATATATATATATATATATATATATATATATATATATATATATATATATATATATATATATATATATAATTCACATTTGCGTAGCGGATTAGTAGAATTAATATAGAATTATATAGGCCAAATTCATTTAAGTCACTTATGCTTACAGTTCACGGCTGTTTGACTTCCTTCATTATCCAGCGATTTTTTGGAAATCCCAGTTGAAATTAGATCTAGAGCATCCAATATCACTTCCTAAAAAATGAGATATGTTAGACAAGTCAGTTAAGATGCTGCTTGTAGTCTCTCTACATCACGATTGAAAGGATGCAAGAGACGAGATGTTATTAAACTTGTAAGGGATAAATATCTAAAACAGCTCATTTTCATCTCTGTAATCATAGTTATTTTTTTTAAAAATAAAAATAATCATACCGATGTCTCTTCTATATCTACGTTGATGCACTCAAGAAAAATAATCAAGAAGACAAAGAAAGAAGAAAAAAATCCTACGAAATTTAAAAGCCAATCAAGATTAAGTTCTATGATGCTATCCAGTATTCTATACAAACTGTTAATGCTGATAGGTAGTGTTGACGACATTGATGTCAAGTGTATCACATCCTCTTCCCTGATACATAATCGAACGAAAGGAATTGGATCGCCTTCGCCTTTCTCCTTTAAATATGATTCGGTTTTTTATGTATCTACATGTAAATTGAAAGTACTAGTTCTGAAAAATATATTTAAACTTTATTTTCATTTAACAAAATATCTATTAGTTGCCATCAACCTGATATTAAATGTATATACGCTCGGGAAATCGAGTAAGTTTGGGTACTTATCTGTTTCTCAAAACTTATGCGATGTTTCTTTTAAATATGGTAAATCATTCAGCCCTGGGCATCTGAGGTATTTTCTGGTTTGACAGAAGAGTTTAATATTGAACTGACTGGGCAGGAAATTATCTCGGGCCTTTGTAAATTAAATTTTACTTTTAAACTGTACAGTAGATAACACCATGAATAGTGATAACATTTTGGAGATAACTGCACCAATTGAAAGTTTAGGACGGTTTTGGTGATATAATTGGTACTGCTAACTTTGGGTCTTGAAATTCTTGGTTTGCAACAACAGCAAACATCAACAACAGCAAACATCAACAACAGCAAACAGGGGTACCACACATGAAGGCAAATACACAGAAATATCGTCTATTCTGAAGAGGAAAAAAAACACAGAAAATATTGACTGGCATAATATCTAATCAAAACAACGCATATATTTATCAGCATGTTGTTTCTAACCGTCTGAAACAAAAAAATACTATTTGTCTCATGTAGAAAGGGAAACCATTTTCGGCCAGCCTGGGCCTGGGTTTTCTTGTCATAATAATGCACAGACAGACGAGGGCATTGGCTGTTATGTTAATGTGTTTCTCGAAGCAAACAACATGGACCTATAAATGTCAGCGAATCATGTGTAGAAAAATCTTGGTTTACATTATTTAAAGTTGGGAACAAACAGGTTCACTTGTTATACACACTTACCTTTGTTTGGTTATTGACTTTATTGGGGTCACTGATGATGACCGATAGAGTATTCGCAACTTGTGAAATTATTGATGACTTTATTGTTGCCGAATCTTGAGGAAGCGCTGACCCAATAGCAGCATTTACAAGGGTCGACGTGAACTTAAAAAACAAAAACAAACAAATAAACAATATCTTGTTATAGTGAACTTGACCACCGATCTCTCGTAGACTCGAACATCAATCGCTCGAATACTCATCACAGTTTGAATGATTTGATCATACCAGTCGTAATTGTTCCTTAGGGTATAACGGTACCAATTGTACAGCCCCAGGTGGACAGAGCCTAAGGTGTAGGAAACATAGCATTCATCAATAAACAACACCAGCTGTGATTGGTGCATCATATATATATATATATATATATATATATATATATATATATATATATATATATATATATATATATATATATAATAGTTTACATTATTATATATATACACTATGAGAACTGTGTTTTTATAGGCACTTATATAACTGCTTTAATCATATTATAACTTTGATAACTGTTCTTATCATTATAATTTACACACTGATAATTGTTTACATCATTATTATATACACACTGTGAATTGTTTACATCATTATTATATACACACTGATAATTGTTTACATCATTATTATATACACACTGTGAATTGTTTACATCATTATTATATACACACTGATAATTGTTTACATCATTATTATATACACACTGTGAATTGTTTACATCATTATTATATACACACTGATAATTGTTTACATCATTATTATATACACCCTGATAATTGTTTACATCATAATTATATACACACTGATAATTGTTTACATCATTATTATCTACACACTGTGAATTGTTTACATCATTATTATATACACATTGATAATTGTTTACATCATTACACACTGATAATTGTTTGCATCATTACACACTGATAATTGTTTACATCATTATTATATACACACTGATAATTGTTTACATCATTATTATATACACACTGATAATTGTTTACATCATTATTATATACACACTGTGAATAGTTTACATCATTATTATATACACCCTGATAATTGTTTACATCATTACACACTGATAATTGTTTACATCATTATTATATACACACTGTGAATAGTTTACATCATTATTATATACACATTGATAATTGTTTACATCATTATTATATACACACTGATAATTCTTTACATCATTATTATATACACACTGATAATTCTTTACATCATTATTATATACACACTGTGAATTGTTTACATCATTATTATTTACATTATTATTTACGCACTTTGATAATTGTTTACATCATTATTATATACACACTGATAATTCTTTACATCATTATTATTTATATATAGATAGAGACAGACAGACAAAGAGACAGAGAGATACAGAGACAGAGACAGACAGACAGAGAACTTTTTTCAGAATTGCTAAATATACACTGATAAATGTATGCATCATCACTGTATAAACACTTTTATAAAAAAAAATTATCGTCGTACTTGACACACGTTAGTAACTATTTTCATAAAAATAATGGAAGATATCTGATTCTTGTTCAATCTCATCGCAAGAAAGTTAAGTACCGTCATTTGTAATTTTTACAGAGAGAGCAAGAAAATGCGTTGTAAGAACAATCTTGTACATTTCGTACAATATGTTGCAAATCATGGACTATAGTATTCGAACTCCACCCCTTTTGTTGGTCCTCCCTCCCCCAAAGAGATTTTAAAAAGCGAAAGCATAAAGGACAGAAGTCATGCACAGAACTTTGTCATTTCAATTATCAGTTTATAATTTGTAACCTTATTGTCGCCAGGGGGTCTTGAACACTTTCACGTTTTCGATGTAAGCATGCACACTGATTGCTCAAAGTCCTTTTCTGTTTTTTAGAACAGTCCATTGCAGTAAAACGTGTGTCGTATGCAGTCAGTATTTGCAATGTTAAGTATTAATAGTTGTAAAACAAATTTAAAAAAAAATAAAAAGGAAAATTCCTTGTATATATGTTTTAAAGAGATGTAACTCCAAAATGTACGGAATTGTTAAGGCTATCAAAGAGTGTGAAGTGCATCATATCAAATGCTTAAACAAAAAATAGACTTGCCCATGTAAACACGTGGGGACCGTGTTAATACAGAAACAACCGTTTGATTTATGGCGACAATCAGGTTAGAAATGATAAATCAATGAATCAAATGTATAAATGTTGTGCATTTTCTATCCTTGTTGAATTTGTTTTACATGAGGTTTCTGTTTTGTTTTGTTTATTATTTTTTTTTTTGCTGGGGTGGGGTGGAGAAAAAGAAAGCGGTATGAAGATTGGATATTTAAGACAAAGAAGTTATGATCTTTATGGTGATCTATACTGGCCATAAAATTTAACATACCTTAAATTTTAAATTGTATTGACAATGGTGAGCTCATTCTATTTTATTTTTTATTCTTCAATTAATTACCGCGTATGAAAGAATACCAAGGAATATCCCCAACCATGCATGGCGACGCACATGTTTAAGTCAGTATTTACGTACCAATACACTTTGTCATTGTTTGCGATAACATCCATTAGCAAAATCAAATGATTTTAAAACAGTAAACATTGACTTAATTCCCTTTCATAAAATATATGTGTGTGTGTGTGTGTGTGTGTGTGTGTGGAGGGGGGGTTAACGTAGCTTTAACAATTTTTCTGTCATATCGCTACGATGTCTACAGTGAGTCAATTAATGACTAGCACAGGGCCATCATGCCGCAGACATAGAGCATGATGTCTCACCCAGTCACATTCTACCGACACCAGGCAGAACACTAACTTCTTAATGCTAAGCTCTAAGCGAGGCAGCTGTGAGTACCATTGTTATAACTTTTTGGTATGACTCGGGCCAAGGCACGAGCCAACGTCCTTCAGCACCAGAGGCGGACGCTCGAACCACTAGGCCACCGAATAGGTCAATTAAGTGCATAAAGCTCCAAATTTTACTGAATGCCAACTTAAATATTAAAAAGTATTTCTCATACGGGGATTGATGACGGCGACTGGTGACACCGATTTATCACGGAGAATTATGATGGCGATTTTATGACGTTGAAAATAAAATTACGGAGAGGGTTTCATAAATTTTACCTCTTGAGCTTTCAACGTCGCTGCAGGGATTGCATCTGACAGTACTGATTTAACGGCGGCCTCTGCGGAGGTACCAGCCTTTACCTCAACAGGATTGCTCGCTTCTACCTTTTGAAGAAAAATTTCAAGAATGGTGAGTGACGTGTTCATTTAAAGTAAACTTTGTACATGATTTAAAAGAAAGAGAAAAGGAAAGCAAAAAGAAAGACAAAGAACTGAAAGGTAGAATCAAACATAACTACAAAGATTAAAATAATACTCATCCTTTTAAACCCCCCCCCCCCAAAAAAAAAGTCTTCAATCTGCAACGTGTTAGTTTGTGTTTGTAAAACACTTCTGCTCTCTTTGAAACCGGACTACCAACATAAATGTGTAAACTAATTGAGTGTTTATAGTTGTTTTATTTTGACAAAAGTTAAAAAATGTGGACACTGTATTACACCAGAAAACTGTGAAAACTACTGAGAAACGAACTAACATGGCGCAATCCCTAATGAAAGCTTGGGCAGAAAAAAACAATTTAGAAGCGTAAAATAGAGTTTTGTGATAACTTATACACTGATAAACTTTGACATAATAATTAAAGTAAAATAGTCTTGTGATAACTTATACACTGATAAACTTTGACATAATAATTAAAGTAAAATAGTCTTGTGATAACTTATACACTGATAAACTTTGACATAATAATTAAAGTAAAATAGTCTTGTGATAACTTATACACTGATAAACTTTGACATAATAATTAAAGTAAAATAGTCTTGTGATAACTTATACACTGATAAACTTTGACATAATAATTAAAGTAAAATAGTCTTGTGATAACTTATACACTGATAAACTTTGACATAATAATTAAAGTAAAATAGTCTTGTGATAACTTATACACTGATAAACTTTGACATAATAATTAAAGCAAAATAGAGTCTTGTGATAACTTATACACTGATAAACTTTGACATAATAATTAAAGTAAAATAGAGTCTTGTGATAACTTATACACTGATAAACTTTGACATAATAATTAAAGTAAAATAGGACTACTATAGACGTTGCAACAGCATTGTAACCATATAGACATGGAAAGCAGTCGTCACATTTTCCCACAGTGAAGTAAGAAATTCGACTTTAAAATGAACATCTATCTTTAAGTAAATCGGTAAATTTTGCATACAATATCAAGGTACCATTAATTTTTGTGGTACATCCTTAATTAAACCATTAATTTGCAAATTGTTCAACTACCGGATATATTTTGTAACAAAATGAATATTAAAGGCAAAAGTGTGCAAAAATCGTTAAGTGAAGCAATGTATTTTCAGTCATTTAAAAACATTCCGCATTTGAGGAATACTCAGACCCTTTAGCGTCATTAAAGCTAAATACTCAGACCCTTTAGCGTCATTAAACCTAAATACTCAGACCCTTTAGCGTCATTAAACCTAAATACTCAGACCCTTTAGCGTCATTAAACTTAAATACTCAGACCCTTTAGCGTCATTAAACCTAAATACTCAGACCCTTTAGCGTCATTAAACCTAAATACTCAGACCTTTTAGCGTCATTAAACCTAAATACTCAGACCCTTTAGCGTCATTAAACCTAAATACTCAGACCCTTTAGCGTCATTAAACTTAAATACTCAGACCCTTTAGCGTCATTAAACCTAAATACTCAGACCTTTTAGCGTCATTAAACCTAAATAATCAGACCCTTTAGCGTCATTAAACCTAAATATTCAGACCCTTTGGCGTCCTTAAACCTAAATACTCAGACCCTTTAGCGTCCTTAAACCTAAATACTCAGACCCTTTAGCGTCACAGTCACATGGCTTGTACAATAAAACTTTAGCAAAATGGTATTATCGAAAAAGGAAAATGACATTCAAAAACTGTGCAGCACCTGCTGATATATTGGGACTGTACCGAAATGTGAGGTATCAAATCTGAGTAGTCGCTAAGGTTCAGGTCCTAAATCAAGCGTCATGGGATAGAGTCCACATTATTGTAACAGTGTGAATGCAACACATAATTTAGGACATCCATAACTGAGTGAATCTTGCCACTGTCGATATGATATGAAGGAAAAAAAATTGACTAATGGCTAGATACCGTAGTAAATCACGACAATACAAGGATTTATTACCCCTTGGTTGGTGCATGATTACGTTTTGATTGGGATAACGGTTACATAGATGGAGAGGGAAGGTGAATGTCGGTTTAAGTAGAGGAAAAACGACAAAGTGACCAATCCAAAGACATCATATGCCATTTTAAGTAAGTGTCATGAAGTGAAATGTTCTAGGAAGCATGAAATTTATATATATTATGAAATGTTCCAGGATTATATAAGAGGGACAGGAAAAGAAAGAATTTGTATAACATAGATTGGCGTTTTTTAAATTTTGACTTGTTAGATAAATTTAATCCTGATTAGTAAAGCTAAAAGCTTCGTTATCAGCATTTTTGAATTGTTGGATGTAAGGTCATGCCCATGAATAGCATTGCCAGCAGGTTACTCAATCTCCCGCACAATCATTCCACTACTATTGATGGACATAATGCAGACAACAATTATTCAATCAATTCTTTCACCAGCAACACATTTTCATTTTTATATGTATATGCTCCATCGATAGAAGCAATTTTCTTGTAAGACTTGCTACATATAAAGGTATTTTACTAATTAACAAGATGGATTACGTACTTCACTATATGTTGGATTAAAATCAAATTTCTTATATATTGTGTTCAGTCAAAACATGGAAGCTCGTAGGCGTAAAAATAGTGATGGGCCGGACAAACGTATGAGTCCTAGCGTTTGAATAACCGGTCTTGTTTTCATAAAATTTCTTATCTTAAATATGTACCTCCATAAAATTTCCATCGTAATATTTGATGTCATTGTCTCAATGCTAAGTTCTCAAATGATGAGATCATTTCAAATTGTTGGTTTAATGTATTTATTCTAAGGTACTTGTACAGATAAACATTACGAAGCTTTTAGTACGATCTTATCGAGACGCTGTATGACAATGGACGCAGTGACTGGCTGTCAGTTACTTATCTGTGCTAAGATATTACTGATTTGCATTAATTGTTCGCGCAATTTCAACTTTGGTCTTACCTTCACGATGCTCATCTGTGAGGCTCCTGACATCACTAAACTAAGGACATCTTCAGGATTGGACCCTGGTGGAAATGATGTGAGTATATCTGAGAATTTAGTAGTAAATTGGTCGATAGCTGCTGCAGTCTCATTATCGGAATTTTGACTGGTTGAGGTGTTCGATGACGACAACAGGGAAGAAAATGCCTCAAAAGGTCTTGACTTGAAATAAATAAATAATATCAATAGTCGTTATTATTATTATTATTATTATTATTATTATTATTATTATTATTATTATTATTAAATTGAAGCTTTCTCACAGGCTACATCAGTTCAAGGTTTAGATGAAAACTAAATAATAAAAATAATTTTTAGAAAACAGAACCAATAATAAACATATTGCAGGGTAGTAATGAGAATAGTGTTATGCTTTTGCAATCAAAGTAAATTTGTTATATAATATATATATATATATATATATATATATATATATATATATATATATATATATATATATATATATATATATATATATATATATATACGTTTGTACATAAAAGTGCACTGAATATAGATATTTTAAATCTTATATGTTGATGTTAAAATGTACCCATAAATAGTGGAATAGAAAATGAATTACCTAAATGAAGACAAATTTTTCCCTTCATTTAACTGAAGCACAAATTCTAATTTGTAGAGGCGTAAAAGATTGTGCAGGTTTCTCAAGAAATAAATGACTAATGATTGTAGCAATCATACCGGGTTGATGATTGATTCCCCTGTTGATTATAACAATAATTTGAATATGTACTTAATTAATGAAAGATTTGAATTCAAAATTAATATATTATACCTGGACTTCAAATTGGTTTTCTACGTAATCACCGGTGATATCGACAACACGAATTGTGATGTTGGTTGTATAGTTCCTATCAGAATCACCTAGCGACAAAGTCATTTTCCCCATGGAGTTATCTAGAAAATTAAAGAAGATAGTATTACAAGTCTCACGATTTTTAATATTTTTATAATAACATAAATAACACAAAAATACATCTGAAGAATGTACTTCTAGAAGTAACAAAATTAATGCGAGCTAATGCATATATCGTACAAATTACTGTCACAAGTGATATTTTCTCAATACGTGTATTTTGTTTAACAAACTATTTGTACAGAGGAAATCTACGAGTTATAAAGCTCATCAATCACAATAGTACAAAAGATTTTATACTTTTAACCTTAGTAATTACGAGTGGTATTTCAAAAGTTCTGAATGTTTTTCTTTTGTCAATAGATTGTACGTCAATCGATGGATAAAAAAATGTTCTATTGAGACTGTCCTGGTAAACTATACACGTCAAAACTCCTAGATTCCATTCATGTTTTCAATCTTAAACAGTCAGTTAACCAACCTACCCATAAACTTGGTCACATTTTAGATTGGTTTCTTTATAGACCTGATGATAATATTCTGCAATCAACTCTTGTATCCCACGAACTTGCATCGGATCACCTCTGCATTGTATGCCATCTCGACATATCAGTCTCTAACCCTCCACCACTTTTTGCTACTAAGAGAAACCTCCGTATGATAAATACAACCAAATTCATGCATGACATCCAAGAAAACCTAACAACTTTCTTACATCCAACAGCGGAACTCCCTGCGTTCATTACTTGAAAAACATGTCCCAGCCACCAAATGCAGAATATTAAAAAAAAGTGTTCTCCTTGGTATAGCAGTGTTAGGGACCAGCTTCGCACTGCTAAAAGACATCGCCGAAAAGCAGAGAGGCTTTGGGTTTCCACCAGATTCACTATTCATAAACAAATCTACGAATCCGCTAAGAAGAACGTCACAAACATAGTCCATTTAGCCAAATCATCCCACTACAGTTCTAAGATCAAGGAGAGTTCCAGCTGCAAACAGCTCTTCGAGATAACTAACAAACTAATGTCAAGGAATAAATGTACACCACTTCCAACGACCTTCTCTCCACTAGACCTACCAGACCAATTTGCAAATTTCTTCAGTGACAAAGTTCAACCCATTAGAGATTCGCTGGACAGCAAAATTTCAACTGATTCGTCACCATACAGGTATGATGCAGAATTTCAGCGACAACCGTTAGGAGCATTTTAACCTATTTCTATAGATTTAGTACGGACAATCGTGATGAAAAGTGCACCAAAGTCTTGTGAACTTGATCCAATTCCGACATCACTGCTGCTTGAGTGCTTAGAACCAATATTGCCTTCACTAACTGATGTTATTAATATCTCTCTCTCATCAGGGGAATTCCCATATTTTTTCAAAACTGCCATCGTAAAGCCACTGCTGAAGAAACCAACACTGGACCATAACGATTTAAAGAACTACCGCCCAGTTTCTAATCTCCCTTTCATAAAATCTTAGAAAAGGTTGTTCTAACTCAACTTGCATCTCATTTTAATTCAAACAGTCTATTTAGCAATGTACAGTCTGCATATCGCCCTTGCCACAGTACGGAAACTACTCTTCTGAAAGTATTTAGTGACATTCTCTCCGCTTTGGATAGTGGAAAGATTACAGTCCTCACTCTCCTGGATTTATCTGCAGCATTTGACACAATAGACCATGATATATTACTTCACCGTCTCCAGCATGTATTTGGCATTCAGAATATAGCCTTACAGTGGTTCAAGTCCTACTTAGTCAACAGGACACAAATTATATCTGCAAATGGAATACACGCCAACCCAGTTGACGTATGTTATGGTGTTCCACAGGGATCTGTTCTCGGACCTGTTCTCTTCATTCTGTACACTCAGCCGCTCTCAAGTGTCATAGATCATCACCCAGTGTCGCACCATTTTTACGCTGATGACACCATAATATACAAGTCTAGCCACCCAACTGAAGTTGATGCTACCATCCATGGAGTAGAGAAGTGCATTTCTGATATGAAATCATGGATGACATGTAACAAGCTGCAGATGAATGATGATAAAACTGAGGCTATTCTGATCACAACACAAAGACTTTCTCATCCACATCCTTTACCTCAGACAATAAATATCAGCAACACCAACATTAAATTCTCACAGTCAGTATGGAATCTAGGTGTTACTCCAGACAGTACTCTCACACTGCACCAACATGTCATGAACATCTGCAAGGCTGCATATCTTGAATTGAGACGCATCAGTTCCATTCGTAAATATCTTTCTGTTGATGCCATGGAAACACTTGTGTGTTCATTAGTACTTTCAAGACTGGACTATTGTAACTCAATTCTGTCTGGATCATCACAATATTTACCCCCAGAAACTTCAAAAAGTTCAAAACACAGCTGCACGGATCATCTTTAGAGTACCTCGATCAGAGCATACCTCACCACTGCTCTGTACCCTACACTGGCTATCAATTCGATACAGAATCAAACACAAAATTTGTTCTCTGTGCTACGTTTCACTGACAGACTCCAGTCCAACATACCTTTCCAGCCTCACCCATGTGTATACACCAGATAGATCCTTATGCTCTTCTTCTGATAACCGTATACTCATTGTTCCCAAGGTAAACAAAGTCATATGGACAACGTTCGTTTGCACACCAGGGACCGGCGATGTGGAACGAATTGCCCATTGAAATTAGACACAAGGAAACAGTGCTCCCTTTTAAGAGTGCTCTCAAGACTCACCTGTTTCGACTTCAGGAACAAACTTAGCGACCTAATCATGTTTTGTATCTTACATATTTTCAGCATGTTTTTATGTTTTCCAATTTCATTATTTCATTATTTTTGTCATTTGTTGTTCTGTAGTGTAGTCATATTATTGATGGTGTAAAGCGCTTAGAGCTTTTAAAGATTAGGCGCTATACAAAGTCCTCATTATTAATTATTATTATTATTATTATTATTATTATTATTATTATTATTATTATTATTATTATTATTATTCTATTAAATAATTTGCGTTTGTACCTGCAGCATGCCGGACACCTACAAATATATCCGTGTGATATACCATTAGTAAAATGACGGTGACGGAGAACGAGAACTAAGCTGCTGTTGAGCAAAGAAAGTGCTGTAAAATGCGGGCATTCTCTGGGTAGGCCGATTAAATCAGCACCAATCCTATAATCAATGTCAGATTAGGGCCTTCCAAGGCCCGAAGTACTGGAAATAGTATGGTGCCCCGGACCTACAAAATGTGAAACTTAAAAAAAAATATTAAAAATTAAAAAGGTGGGGAAATTACCATTGCTGCCATCATTTTTAATCAATTACTTGTATATGCAGATCGAAATGGTCATAAATATATAGATCATTCAATTTTAGCATCAAGAATTAAATTGAAATTTTATGGTACCCATATTGGGCTGGTACCCTAAGCTTAGACTCTTTAATCTGGCACTGCCTATAACAATACTGACTGGCGGTTTAGGGGATTTATTGAAACTTGTACAATTCTGTACGCAGTGTGTTCCGGAATGATTTCCATGTAGCAGAATTGCAAATTTTAATAAACAGCTGGTATCAGACATTAATATCATCAATCCATATCAACACAGATGAGTGGCTGATTTTTGGACTACTCTTTGGGAAGCAATGCACTGTCATATCCTACAGTTTGAAGATGGTTTTAACCTGGAAAACGGTATCTACTCTCAACAAACTTAGATATAGTCTAAATTTAACTTTGTGTTTCCCATGTAATGCAAGATACTTGGACAGTTAAGTTGGAACTAACGGAGTTGGACGCTCGATAGTGAAAACACATTTCGGTTGTCATATCAGAGAATGAGTACTGATTCCATATTGTTTTCTGTTAGATCTCAATACCTCCTGTCAGGCACTGAACAATTTTTTTTTTTTGTAGAGGGTGCTCTTTCCGCTGATCTTCACAAGCCCTCCTGCCCTAACTGTTTGTGTTTGCTATTGATAAAAATGTTTGTTATAATTTGTTATTGTGTTAATGGTATATTTATTAGAAATATTTGATTTTATAAAAAATTTTAAATAATTTTTGTTTTTTATTTGTTGTTAATTTTGTTAAATTGTATTTTTTATATATTTTTTTGTATATTTTTTTTTAATTTCAATTTCCATCGTCCAAACATTGGTCATATTCCATATATCTTTTCATCATTTTTTGCTCTTGTTCTCTTTTTTCCCTTCTTTTTTCCTTTCTACTTTTAACTCTTTCTTTATCAAAAATTTGTTCTTCTGTCAAATTCTCTTCTGATATAATGTCTTTTCGTCCGGTTTTATCGAGTTTTCCCTCAAAATGGATACCATAGTTCTCGAATATTTGCATTTCCTTTCCTTGTTTCTTCTCTGGGTTTGTATTCCATTTCTGTATATTCTTTATCCTGTCTCTTGCTGTTGTTGTTGCTGTAGTTTCAGTATCTCTGCTGGTGTTTGATTTTCTTATGTTGTTGCCGCTCTTTTTTTGTGCCTCTTTTCTCTGTATCATTGAGTTCTGCTTTTCTTGACTGTTTGTTGTCGGGATATTCTTATTTCCTTGTTTTGCTTTTTGTTGTTCTGTTCCTCTTAAATTATATTTGTTCTGTTGTTCCTGTATCTGGTTTTGCTTCTGTTTCTGTGTAGGTATTTCCAGTTGAGCTGTTTGTTGTTCTTGTTTGTTTTTTTTTTGGTCTTCTTCATTTAAGTTCCCTAAATGATTTGATTCTGTGGTTTCTTCAACATTTTTGGAAAATTTATGTGGCGTGTGCCCCGTCTCTCCGCACCTGTTGCATTTTATGTGATATATACATCCTTTGTACCATGATTTTGTGATAAACCCGTGTAGAACAAAACGCCCTTTTATGCTTCTTAACTTTGTTTTTTCAATTACCAATATTCTGGTTGCATTGTATATGGTAAAACCTGGAACTGTGTCAAGTCTTGACTTCTCTACTTTGATTCGAAACTTTTCTTCGAAACACTCCACTGTGCTTTGTAAAGGTATCTCTATTGGTATGTCTGTAAGATGTAGCTCTCCTGTCTGTTTTTTTAATCTTTCTCAATATCGGTTCTGCTTTCCTGACTATAACCTTTTCCCCGAGTATATTAATTTTTCCATATGGTAGAGTAGATGAGTTGCCTCGTGGTCTTATTTATATAGCCTTTGTACCCTTCTCTATTTATCGAAAAAATCTTTTCCTGTATTTCTGGGTCCCTTACTTTCAGTGCTATTAAAACCGTTGACACCCCGAGTATATTTCCCCTCTGTATTCCTTGCATATCTAGAAATTGCGTTCCTTCCTTATAATTACATTCAAGAAATGAGCCTTCCTCGGTGTCTACTCTCCTTATCCTGAAAAATTTATGTAAGTCCAATGTGGCCTTGCGTGCCGCCGCCATTTTTCCCTCAGTATGTTTACCTTTTTCGTCTTTTAGTATTGCTCACCTTTTTAGTTTAGGATTGTGAAAACTGGTTACAATTTCCTCCTTCTTTACTGCATTGTATAGACTTATACTCTTTTTGTAGTATTTGATTCCATCTACTTGTGATTCTCACATTTGGTCTGTTTGCTTTTCACATTCAAAACATTCTTTGGCACCTTTGTTTCCGATCGCTTGCTTAGGTGGCATTATACTGAACAAATTCTCCAACTGAATGTTATCGGGAAAATGTTTGCAAGAACTTGAGTAAAAAGACTACCGCTATGTATGGATTCTTTTTGCGAATTCCTAGCTTTTGATCTAGAAGATATAGTAAATTATAAATGGTATGTATGGGCATTAATCCTAATACTATGGACAAGAATTAATATAATTATTCCAAAGAAATTATATAACGTTTTTACAACGTTGTACCAATGTTGTAGTTTAGTTTACATTATCAAGGAGAACACTCATAGTTTCGTAGTTCATCCATTTTTATTTTCAAAACTAACAACTAAAAGGAGGCATCATTTTTTTTAGGAAAACATTTTACTCGTCAGCTTTTGTATTGCAAACATGAGGTACTGCCTTTGCTTTAACAATATTTTATGTATCTACGAACCAAAGGCTAGCTCATCTTGTATCGACCGAATATAAATTGAGGTAGAGACGTATATCCTGTTTCCCGCTATTTCGAACCACAGGTATGAACAATAAATAGTTAACGTATGTTCGCATATTTAGTTGCAGAAAATAAGTTTCCTTTATTGGTCGATGTCTGCTGATGCAATCAAGCAATTGTAAACTGTTACGAACTAGGCACGAGGCAATGCCATGGCCACAATTGCATTTTGAAACAAAGAAAATGGGAAATATTGGTCAACAAATTCAACTTGTAAAAAATGACCTAACTGCTTGGCATATGTCTGTGACTTTATCCGACTCGTATTAAGAAAATTTTATTGTTACATTGGTACATTTTTGGAACGAAAAATATCGAAGATAGGATAGGTTATCATGATATATGGTGAGTGTATACATGAATTTACTCAGAATCAAGTGCCTGTGATTTCGAATTACGCGCACTTAGTTCAGAAGCGTAAGATTTATCGTTCTTGACCAAATTTTTTCAAATAAAAATACCAAGCAATATAAATTGATTTCAATCACAACTTAAATTCAAATTATTGTATGTTTAGATATGTATTCATATGCTGATTTACACAGATGTGAAAAAAGAAAAGGCATATTAAAGATTAAATTTTTAGAATTACAGACATGGTTGTAAAAAATCTATAATACTTGCATGTTTTCAATGACAACATGATATTTTTGTGAGTCATAAACACAAGTGCAGTGAAGAAAGTTTCATAAAGTTTAAGAATGCTAGTTAATGTGACTTCTTCATATTTAAGCTGTGCTGAGATTATATATGACTTTTAAATTATTTTTTAATTTGTAGGTGCCTGAGCAGAAGAAGAAAGAGATGCTATTTAGAGTGGAGAAGGAGACAAACTCTGAGTCCTAATCTTAATTAAATCTAGAAAAATAAACAAAACGTTATATTAAAATATATGTTGTTATGTGTCTTTTTTCATTTTTGCCTTTTAAATACAAATGTTTGAACCTCCAGTCTGCAAATTCATGGGATTCCTTATCAGCCAAAAGCTGTGTGGTTTACCCATCTACATTTTTCTTACACCAAGCTTCCTAAACAAATATAATTATCCCCATTGGAGTAGATTTTTGGACATTCTTGCTAAAAGTGTGGAATATGTTTCAGAAACAACAAGCCAGTTTCATCAGATTTCCATATAGGATTTGAATGTTGTAAGAATGTTGTAGGAAGGTTATTTAATAACGTTAGACATCAACGTTATAACAACGTCCCCACTTGTTCACCAAATCACGTTGCCACAACATTATTTGACAATGTTGCCACAATCGTACCACATCGTTGCTGCAACGTTGTAGCAACGTAGAATTGTTAGCTGGGGAGACACAACCACAGAAAACCGCTACAACACATGATATTCATATTTCTTTTAATCGTTTTTGGAGGGAGGTGGATATGATGTCTAAATATAGGGTCGGTCGGAAAATCTGAAGTACATTTTTAGGCACTAAAAAGTAGCTTCCACGATGGCAGCCAAATGTAGATAAGCATAAGTGAACACTGGTCTCTTTTCCAGTGAGTTATTGGCCTTTAAGAATTTAACTTACATGTATTTAGCAAACTTTTCTCCACTCCATCGACAACTTGAATTATTTGGTAACTGAGTTTGGGATTCACATCTGCCAATGGCGACCGTTCTTCGTTTTCGCCGTCATCCAACCAGCCGACACAAGAAAACGTTAATTGGTCAATCGTGGCAAAAACTGCGAAGAAAAAAGACATATTTGAAAGTTTTAAATTAATTTTTTTTAATAGTTCCAGTTATTTTTTATGTACATTATCTCTCTTTGTACATGAAAGCTCAACTGAAACAATGAATATTGTGTTATATATATTTAATTTATATTGCGTACGTGACTGCTATCAAAGGGAGGAAGAAAGAGACAAAGACAAAAAAGAGAGAAACACAAAGGCAGAGAGGTTGGGAAATACAAAAGCAAATGAAGAGATTAGAAATAGAAATGCAATATAAATTTTTAAAAAAATTAATACTGACACACAAGTTCAGATTTTGATATTACCAGATATATGTCGTTCGGAGTCCCTTGCAAGATAGAAACAAAATAGGAAATACCTATCTTCATTCTCACTGAGTATTCATGAGTTGTTAGAGTTGTATTCCCTTTAACACGATGGATGTCGAGTGAATCACGTCCATATTTGTGCTAACAGATATGACGCAAAACTACAGCAGTGGCTGTTGACATTTTTCCTGATTCTTGAAGCTGGATATTGAGCACGAACATTTACTGAACATATTAAATATTTGTGTAGAATTTGTAAACATCGTCATCCACAGTGTTCTTTATTCTTTCTATCTAACTTTTGAGTTTTGTGTTATATATATATATATATATATATATATATATATATATATATATATATATATATATATATATATATATATATATATATATATATATATATATATATATATATACACATACACACATATTTGTTGTTCCATTGATTAATTAAACGATGTCACCAAAGTGTATTTTTATCTTAATTATATAATCGTCGAATAATACTTGATTATTTGAGTATACCAATAGTATCAAACAGAAAAAAGTATATATCATAATGATAACAACGTCTTGTCCTACCCCACCTGTGACGGCTATTTGCTGTGAAAAAGATAGCAGACGAATCGTAAATATCCGGCTATGTGCCAACAACTGTCTTTAAGTCAATCGATAATGCGAATTAAATACAATCCACTTACAAGTTATATTAGAAGATATATGTGTATCATTGTGAAATTTTCGCTGGATTACTTTTTTATAACGGTAACAATTGTACAACCCCAGGTGGGCGGAGCTTAAGGTGAAGGGAACATAGCATTCATAAATGAACAACAACACTAACTGTGATTGGTGCATTATGTAAGAGTTGTACTTTCTGTTAGGCTTTGGAAAAAAATTAAACCTCTTAGCAACATGTAACGTTATGTTAATTCAGATCTAGATCATATTTTTATGTTTTGTATTTTTTTTTTAACAATGTGGCTTTCATGGCTGAAACTGGGTCTGTTGTGGCTAGATAACTCTGACCCCTGTCTAGTTCCAGCAGAGTTCTCTCTTTTGAATGCAATGATGTGTGACATGATGCTGAAGTAGGATAGAAAGTATATTTATTTCACAAAACATTAGCATTGAGGTCCATGGAAAAACAATTGGTACCGTGATATCATATGCGGACATGGGTTTGGGTATATTAAATGACGTGTTTACAAATTGAATTCGCTATATGAAATCCAGATTCTTGTAATTTGTAGTAGAGACGCCAAATATTTGTTTTATTACATGGTTATATTTTTAGACAATTTTTCGCTAATGAGAGAGTATAATCATCTCTGATCAATGAAATTTATTACATGCTCTCTGATAAATATGAACAGTACATATATATTGTAATAAATTTGGAGTAAGTGTTAGTGAATTTGCCATGCTTGGGTCGTTAATAGTGATTTTGGGTACAAGCCGAATGACTGTCCCTTTGTAACATAGTCCATATTAAAATTCGGTGGTGTATACTAGTAGTGTGATTGAAAAGGCAGCATTTATGGTTGGAAATCAGTAAATTATAGAATGGAATCAATAAGTTGGAACTTGGTAGGTACCGTTCATGTGGCCATAGTGGAAAATGGGCGTATGTATATGAGCGTGATACGCCGGAAATTCTGTGGATTGACTGGCCTAGGGTCGCGCAGTTAAATATTTCCCAGTTAGTAAGGGAATACTAGTGGAATTTCTATGGCATGACGGGCTTGTGGTACGGAAATAGGATTATAATGAAGAAAAACCATGTAAAAGTGCGGTTAATGGACTCTTGGGCAAGTTGTCTCCTCTGGGTCGCCCATTGATTACAGCAAAGATTAATAATTATAGCAGACACGTCTTTCTTTCCATTTTACAACTCAAGTTGTATGGAAGTCTTTGGAAATTTGGGGAAAACATATGACTTCCAGCGTGACTCGCGCCAGGGTTTTGACACCGCTCGGTCAAGTGAATACCCCTGTGCTTGTAACAATATTCCAAAACGTGCATGCTTTTCCTCTTAATTTGGAATCTCCATCGATTTGCTCATGTACACCAAACAGAGAAACATTCTCTCTTAATGCATCCAATTTTATTCTTCCAGTCAATTTCCATCGCAAAATTCCAACAGATAAAGAGGTAATAGGAATTTAATGGTTAAATGTTACTTTTTCAGTCAATCACGACTCCCCCAGTGTTGATTTCTGCTCTTTTCTTACCAAAATGTAATTTGCAGTTTATTCAAGACGGTTCGCAGCAGCAGGAAGATATTGGCTTATGTCGTCTGCTCTTTGTTGATAGATATATACTTATTTTTAAGAGCACATCAGTACCGGAAAAGAAATATTTAGCACAGAGTCTGGAAGCATGAAGTACTTTGAAATAAACACGTAGTTAGGCAGTATTGTGCGTTTGGCAAATTAACTACTACCCACTACGGTTGAAAGAGGGACCGATAAATACCCTAGGTGAATTGATGAAAAATAATGTATCGTAACTGGTATATTTCTTTCTCACCGTTATACTTATCAATTGTACAGGTTCCATTGTAGGGCGGCAAGTTGCTTGTCCACTGTTTAACAAATGAACCACGTCTATTCCCAACGCTCATTTCGGCGGTAATCAGGTATTTGGAGCCGAAGTTAAAATATCCTTTCGGGATATTTATTCCCTGAGACTGCATTCCTGTATTAATATAAAGGAGATCATTACATCATTTGACGTACTGTTTATATTAATTTTGACATGATGTGACAAAATAGTCCCATACAGTGATTAGACAAGCAAGTGAATATAGATTAACGTTCAACATCTAGATTCTTACGTTAAGGTTTAATTTATTTTTTTTTTTTTTTTTTCACATAAATCATGTTAGAAAACAGGAGATTTTGTTCAACGATTCGGCCTTGACCTCTTGACTCCTGACCTGTCTTTATCTTTACTGAATATGCCAGAAGAGTTTTCTATCCAATGGAATCAAGTTCAAAGCTACTTGTTTTTAATTGTCTGCATATTTCACGAAGTGAGATGATGAAAGCCAATAATGGCAAAGTTTGAGCGTAATATCGACCACTCTTGTGAAACAAGACATGTTCATGTTCTCAAGATTGACGTCGCTCACTTTGTTGCTTTATCGCAATTTTAATGTTTACAGGAAAAATCCCCATTACTGATTAGGTCAAACGGATTTCAGACGCAAGTCCACATAGGGTGGACAGATCTCGTTTGATTCGCCGCTTTGACTAGCAAACCATATCACAGCTGATTCCTAGATGTTAAATCCGATAGTCTCCAAGATTCGATATTTCGAGATCGGGACATTACTGGAAACTTCATAAAAGTTAATCAATACGTTTTGAATAAACTAGATCGCAAGAGCGTAGTTACAAAGTTCAAAATGTTATGCTTAAAATTATATAATAGTTTAAGTGCACATAATCTTGAGGCAAATGGACGCCTTTCTCATCTACAAAAGAAATCAATATTATTGACAATATAAGGGTATACAACTACTGCAAATGTATTAACATTTCTTTATTTGCTCTGAAATAAATAATGAATTAAAGAATGATAATGAGAAAATTAAATAAAAAATAAACAAATTTATTTTATGTACAAAACTTACCAGTTTGAGTAACAATTCCGGACGCTGGCTCAAAAGTATTAGAAGAAACGGACCAGGTTTTAATATCCCATTTAAACGTTGCCTTTTGATCAGTCAAATTCTTCATTGTGTCGTTTCCTGTAACCCCCATCTCCAACTGAAGGTCTGCGTTCATTAACTTGCTGTTGCAATTGAAGATGCATCTGCCAGGTAAAATAAAATGAAACATAACCTTAAGTTAGAGCAGTGTACCTTTATGTTTTGTTTCCTTCTCACGAATTCGTTTATTACTGATTATTTTGTTTGTACCTTCGTATTCCGTGTTTAACCAATTTTGGTCGGTTGATTTAATCAAATAATTTATATGGATTGTGTTTTGACTATTTGGCCAAAACAAATATGTAACCTCTCTATCTTTGATTATAAAACTAGTAATTTTATTATGTTTGCGTATCTGAGAAGTAGTACTTACAAATGAGTTCTGGTTCTTCTATTATGCACTGTTTTTCACATCAAGTATATACATACATATATCATACATATATACATACATAAGAAGAAATCATTAATCATCATACCTTCCTATCTATCTATCTATCTATCTATCTATCTATCTATCTATCTATCTATCTATCTATCTATCTATCTATCTATCTATCTATCTATCTACGTACCTACCCTACCCACCCACCCACCGACTGACCGACCAGCCTGTCTGCCTGCCTACCTACCTACCTACACATACACACACACACACATAAATACATACATACATACATACATACATACATACATACATACATACATACATACTGAGAAGGGTCGTTTAGTAGGGGTGGGGTTCTTCCTATAGACTTGAAAGAATTATGAGGAAGTTCCCCTGGTCCGCATTCAGAATGTTTACTTCTGGACAATATATTATATATGGCTACGAGCCCCCAGTCAGCAATGCCGACAGTTAAATTAAAAGAATACAAAGATGAAATTTAAACAACAATTTAATAAATGAAAATTTTAAAGATATTAATCAGTCAATGTCACTCTTGACCCAATGATCCCTAGATCATCATTTGATTTCAGTGTGAGGAATATTTTCCCTTCTTGAGTGTTACTCATCTAAATAAGTCTCTTTTCGTCTTTCTCTCCTTCCGATTCCTCTACGTCCGTTTCCTCTTCTATCTCTACTTCCGTTTCCTCTTCTATCTCTACTTCCGTTTCCTCTTCTACGGTATCTCTTGAGGTCACCCGAAATTCACTCGGTATCTCTCAAATTCACTCTGAATTCTCTCCACGTCATCCGAAATTCTCAACGTCACCCGAAATTCCCCCGGAATTCTCTCAACGTCACCCGAAAGCTTCCTTTGAAGCTATCTTAAGATTTCCTTGATTTCCAAAATCTGAGTCTGCCACCAATTTTCTTCTGGTCGTACGGAGTTCTACTCTCTTCTCAATTCTTGTAGCGAACTGACGAATTCTTACTAAACATGAGTTATTATCGCAGATTCCAATCAAGGGCCCACCCTCAGCGAATTCTGATTGGATGGCTCTTGACTCGGTCAGTCGTTCGAACTGTCAATCATCCGAATGTCTGTCTGTGTCTCTATCAATTGTTACAGTCTTCTTATTTGGCGCTGTCCTGTCCTTTGATGTGGTTACGTCACCCGTCCGCGATGGACACAGTCTCCTCTTAGAATTTCCCCTCGAGAGCTAACAAAGACCATCTTACGTAAGGGGATTAGCTAACTTAGAACAATTTGAAACATCACAGCTGGGTCAGGCAGACATACAATTTATACATGTACAAGGCCAGTCAGAATCACAAGTTATAGTAACTTATACCTACATACAAGGGGTTGGGGTAAAATCGTCACACACACACACACACACACACACACACACACACACACACACACACACACACACACACACACACACACACACATACATACATACATACATACATACATACATACATACATACATACATACATACATACATACATACATACATACATACATACATACATACATACATACATACATACATTAAAAACGACCTAAAATAAATAATAACCAGGCCATCAAGACTGAAGGGTATTTTAAAAGTCAAATTAAAAATCATTAGACATCTTCGTGTATCACCTCGTGTTGGGAAACGATAACCATCGTGGACCACCAATTTTCATCGATATTGTTTACGAAATTTAAAACAAAAACGTAAAGAGCATGCCCAGTTAGGTTTTGAAAATAAATGTAGAATACTGTGTGTTTTTAACTTTTCATAGGGTATCAATTTTGGTGGATTGGGGGTGGGAGTGGGGTCATACTTTTAACGAATTTACAGACCAAACAAAGAAGAATCCTTCTCTGAAAACAAATGACCACTTCTCCAAGCCACGGCTTTTAGTACCATTGAAAAATATGTTTCCAATTAAATTATGAAAATAAATTGATAACCGCAAGAACGTTCATACTTTTAATACCTTTGCAGATAAAATACAGCAAAAATGATACGTTGGACTGAATTCAATAATGAGCAGAGATATACATTTTATGTATGAATTCATTATGAATTGACAATTTCAGTATTAAAAATATAAAAACTACTTACACGTTTGGACACGATATAAGTGGCGTCTAAACAAGTCGCTTTGAAGATAAACATTCAAGAGAATAAAAATGTAAATTTGTTGATTTTAAATATCAAATACAATATCCTACAATATTTATTTTTTAAAAAAAAAAACTTGATTTGTTGATTTTAGATATTAATACGATATTCGACAATGTTTTGCAAAAACTTTTGATTTGTTGATTTTAAATATCAAATACAATATCCTACAATATTTCAGAAACAGTTGATTTGTTGATTTGAAATATCAATACAATATCCGACAATGTTTTCAAAATCTGTCGATTTGTTGATTTTAAATATAAATAGGATATCCGACAATGTTTCCGAAAACTGTTGATTTGTTGATTTTAAGTATAAATAGGATATCCGACAATGTTTCCGAAAACTGTCGATTTGTTGATTTTAAAAATCAATATGATATCAATACGATATCCTACAATGTTTCAGAAATTATGTATATGCGCAGATGACGTCAACGAGCGTAAGAGGTAAGCATCATTATACGGTATATACATATCATTACAGCAGTAAATGATGACGAAGCATAAATAACCTTGTTAATGCGAATAATTGCACAAATGTAGTTCAGGCTGAATTTATGTAAGAATCTGAGATCTTATAAACTTACGAGGTCAATCAACAACGAAATCAGGGATTGGAATTATAGGAGAACAATGCTATATTTATAAAAACACTTGTTGACTCAGTCTACACGATAGTTAGTTTAGAATAAACAACACGAGTGACCGTATTTGTCAAAACACTGAAACGGTTCACACGTTTTAAAAAAATGGAATATTCGTTTTTAATTGTTGAGAATTAAAAGAAACTGATGGGGTTGGGTTATTGTTGGCTTGTTGATTACGCCAAAAAGAGAAAATGTATCAAATACATCATAACATCTAGGTGTTGTTAAAAAAAATTTAATGACTGATAGAGTTTTGGAATACTTTACAGCGATCCTGAAAGTCCATTTTCTTTTATAAATATCAGTCAATATCTTGAGAGGAAAAGGGAAACAAAACAGATGACATACACAATGCTATTAAAAATGTTCAAAGAGCGAACAATTTCAAAATAGTTTTATAAGAGAAAGCTGTGATAACCCTGGAAAAGGGATATTTTTTTGTAAGTGTTAGCTTACCCAGATAAAACAAAGCCTCTTCAGTCGACATGTTTAACATTTAAGTTAAGTTAAGACTCCAATCTAGATTTGCTTTACCCAAAATTAAATCAGATAATGGGTGACGTTTTAAAATGTATTGATGGCTAAAAAAGATTAGAACATTCTAATAGGCATTACAGTAGCCGAAGCAAGTAAGAAAGAAAACATGAAAAGCATGAATAAACGTTTAAGTGTCGCTTGATCTTTGATACTTCAGAAACAGAACATGCATGTTGAATCGATGAAACAGATAAAAAAAATTCAAATACATAAAATATTGCGAAGAGATCTTACTTTTTCTTTTACAAAGAACAATTTTAAAACCAGGAAAGTAAATTTGAGTTATCCAGTAGTTTTAATTTTGTTGCTTAGCAACTAATGCAAATTGGAATAATGAAACTAATATGTGCATGTGTTGACTCTTGTCAAACCTCTGGTATTGTTTAAGCTCAGAGTTTTGATCTAAATGTTACACAAATTAAAACATGGGGTAACGTTGTAAATGTTGGATGCAACAGCAACTAATGCAAATTGGAACAATGAAACTAATATGTGCATGTGTTGACTCTTGTCAAACCTCTGGTATTGTTTAAGCTCAGAGTTTTGATCTAAATGTTACACAAATTAAAACATGGGGTAACGTTGTAAATGTTGGATGCAACAGGTAAAAAACTATCAAGATATTCAATGGCTTATTAGTGACTATTCCAGTTTATTAATTTTTAAAAACGTTTAGTAAAATTCAGCAAATTATGTATTTCTCTTGCATACAAAGTAAACAAATTATAAAAAGAACTTACAGTATTGCGAATTAAATCTTTTACAAAAAAAAATTTCTAGAATTACTAACACAAGTCCTAACCTTCGCGAATTATGTTAGCTGCTTTGTATAACATTCTAGTCATTAATGAAAAAAACAAATTCAATAATGTTATCACAAGTAAAATATTATGTTCAGATCACAAATAAACATCGTGAACAGAGGGTTTTAAAGACTTGGGGGTGGGGTGGGGCTAAATCAAATAATGACTAATTATTACTGAGTCATTTTTATTTTTGTCAAAGAAAGAATCATCTTGCCTTATGATGAAACCCCACTGCCATATTTCCCTTAGTTTTCCTCTACAAAATATTTTTACAGAATTTACTACAGACACAGCAACTGTTGATATAGTCACAACCTTTGGATTTGATATGGACCAAAAGTTGATATAGTTATACTTTTTATCACAGATAAAGCAAATATTGGTTTCTTTAAACCTTTTGGTAATTTTGCTTATACTCAGTAGGTTGATATGTCAACGTTGTTTCTGAAAACATTTTCCTGCTGTGCTAGACGTTCATCTAATTTAATATTGTAAAAAAAAATTACAATTTTGCGTTATTCTTGGCATATCGTGCTTTGGATTGCGTTTCGACACCTTGGTCATAAAATTAAATATTAGGAAAGAGCGACAACGGCTTATATGATGTAATCTAGGATGCGCAAATGTGTCAGCAGTCTTGGTGTATTACAATGATATCATTCTGAATGTGTTTGAATGAATTCACAATAAATCCAAATTTTGATTTTGTCCTAAAGTCAATAATAACTCTATAATTCCAATTAATAATTCCAGCAAATAAATCTCATGGAAACAAACATAACTATTAAAACTTAAGACAGGAATTGAAGAGAAAAAAATGCAGATGGAGCATATAAACACTACTAAAGAACATCATAAGAAAATTGTGCCTAACCCAATCTCTGAAAATCCACACCACTAATGAACATCATAAGAATATTTTGTCTACTCCAATCACTGAACATCAACACTACTAAAGAACATCATACGAATATTTTGTCTAACCCAATCTCTGAACATCAATCAACACTACTACTAAAGAACATCATAAGAATAATTTGTCTAACACAATCTTTGAACATCAACACTACTAAAGATCAGAAGAATATTTTGTCTAACCCAATCTCTGAACATCAACACTACTAATAAACATCATAAGAATAATTTGTCTAACCCAATCTCTGAACATCAACACTACAGCAGCAGAGAGGGTGAACAGACCAAATTTTTAGGCGTCAACGATGCCCCCCTATAGTTAATATTTACTAGGAAGTCTCAATTTGTCAATAGACCTTCCTTATAGTTAATATTTACTAGGAAGTCTCAATTTGTCAAATAGACCTTTCTAGTAAATATTAACTATAAGGGTCCATTTGGTAAAAAAAACGACGCCGACATTTTCGATGTTGTTGTTGGCGTTCATCCTCGTTGCTGCGTTACGTTAACATTTTTTTTTACGATGAAAGTCCTAGGATCAAAATCCTTTCACGATTTCACAAACAGACTAATTTGTAGAACCTCACCTTGTAAATCAATCAGATTATTAGATTGGTCAGTGAGTTTGAAATTAATTCTCGTTAAAGAATTATTATGACATCGCATAAAGACTGGATTAGTTGGGTCTTCAATAATTAGAAATCCTGGAGGAGCCGTTGGTGCAAATGAATATAAAATATATCCCTGCTGAGCTTGATTTGATTGCTCAAGATTTATTTGATAGCTTCCTTCGATAACGTCACACACTAAATTTAGTGCAATCACCGAGGATATATTTATATTTTGAGGAGCGATATGTCTACCACCGCCTTCTGGATCATTATTGTGTTTAAGGGTTTTTATTTCCGGTGATGTTGTTTTTTCCATTCATCGTGAATTTTCTTAAACCCGATATCGATGGCTTCACTGAGAAGAATTTTTAGTTCTGGTACGTTATACCCTGGTAGTTTGAATGTCGGAATATCTTCAACGGGGATTTTATATTTTTTTGCAAATTCTGTTCTTGTTAGGGGGGGGGGGTCATCGAGAATATCCCGAATAATTTGTAAATTAAAATCTTCCGTATCATCAATAATTTTGTTACATGTTTCTAACACGCTGATAAATTCATCTCGGGTGAGAGAGCCGGATTTAAGAGATATTAGCAGCAGTGAAAAATCATTATTCATCGCGTTGAAATTCCTAATGGTATTAGATTCATTAACAAGAGAATATCCCTGATTACTCATTACTTCTTCCCCATCTTGTCTCCAATTTGGTCCCCATGCGGTATCCAAAAACTTTGCATTAATTGTGTAGTTTTTATAGCTTTTTATTACATTATCAGGTTTCATCTTGTCTGTGACATAATCAGATTTTTTTAGTTCTGGTATATCAACGGTTTCTTTCTGTCGAGGTGGTAATTCGGGCCATCCTAACACTGATCTTATAGAACTCTGATAAATATCTACGACATACCCCGGCGAGTTTATCTCGATCGCAGATGATAACGTCGGCTCGTGAACCGTTATAGCGATTTTCGATTCTTTTCCAGTGATAGATTTTATTCTTCGTTGTAATTCGTTATTGATTTGTTCGATTTGATATGACCCGGTTGGCAATGAGACAACGTTCCAGTCTGGAGTTCCGTCTTCACGATTTTTCCACGCGAACACCAAGGAATTATTTGGTTGTTGACCACCAAATGCTACCGATCTGATATTGGGCCAGCTATGATACACTCGTAGTTTTGCTAGCGATATCTCTTTAACGGGAACGGGAATCGGGAAATTCACACTGAATTCAGGACGCGTTGAGGTTACTGATATCATGCTTGTTTTCACCGGTGTTGTATTTTCTACTATTTGTTGAAGTTGTTCTTGCGACGACATTGTTATTATTATTATCCTGCTCTAATTTCAGCATTGTTGATTTATACAATTGAGCCATCGTTGAGAATTCGCTATCTGATATTGTTGTGTCATCAAGTGACGATGATATCAACGAGGATAATTGCGAGTATGCGGCAGATGCAACGTGAAATTTAATTATATAATCGTGTAGTTTACTCTGGCTACACGATGATAGTTTTTTTTGTGATCCCGGTTAATATACCCGCGATTGTAGCCACCGCAGAAATAGCGATTGGAACTACGACCGGAGCAATCATTGTAACTGAAGATAGTATTATTCCAGCAGCAGTGATTACTCCCGACACCGAGTATACGGTAATATCAACTGCGGTTATTCTTCGATGGTATTTTTTTATTTTTATTTGATACTCCTCACAGCGAGAGCTGAGTTTAGTTTGAAATTCTCCGACCTGATCATAGCGATTCTGATACACTGAAGGGATCGTCATTTTATTTTAAAAACACTAGCGTTTTCAATTGATTTCAAATTGCTAGCGTTTTCAGTTTAATTGTTTACTTAAATCCACTACAAATTCTACGTACCATGACATTGAACCCTTAGCTAGATTATTATCAGTGGATGTAATCGTGAATTGTTCAATCGTATCCTTGTCGATGATCGTTGATATCGTATTATTAACTCCAGATGAACTCGATGATGATATATTAAACAACGTTGGTGTCACTAACGTTAATCGATAAATTCCCCTTACGGCTGCAGTAACGTGTAAAATATTATTTGTAGGTGTCCACGTATATGATCCGTATTGAATCGTGTATACGTTGTTGACAATGATTTTTTTTTTCATGAGGGATTTTTATTTTTTCAACAACGCTTATCATCCTCGTTGCATCTGTTATGATGTTATCGGTTGTTGTTTTAAGTTCATCGATGGATTTCTTTATATCAGGAAGGGTTATTTCAATTTTATCAAATGGGGTTCCAATAAATTTATCAATGATGTTTTTACGAAACATTGAAAACTGTTTCACGTATTTTTCATATTCGGATTGAAGATTTGCTAGTTCCAACATAGAATCTTTTATCGAGGTGAGTTTTGGTGTGGTCACTGGTGGATTTCCAAAAAATTCTAGCAGGGGTTTATCAATATTTTCAATTGTATTTTTTTGTAATTCAGTAGCCTGATCAAATACAACTATATGATCGTCATACTTATCATTGAGTGATTTCAATGAATTCGCCGTGTTATCGAGTGTTGCTAATTTATCTGTGATCGTTGAAACAAGTACATCTGGTTTGAGTTTACCCTCATCGAAAAATAACGCGATAGTGTTCTCTGCTGCATCTCGTCGTTTAACTAAAATATCATCGAGAGAGATATTACTAGTTTTCAATTTACCCTGACGATCTTGAAATACAACTATTTCACCAGGATCAACACTTGCTAGGTTCAACGTTTCGGCTATTTCATCTTCGATTAGTTTTTTAACACCCTTAATTTTATCAAGGATTTCAACTCCACCAGTATCCGGTTTCTTCAGCGTTGATAAAGGTCGTCCCCAAATATCAATCATTGTTATCATAAAAATCTTTTCTCTGTTTAAAATCTAAAAGATTTCATCAAAGATTTTCAATCCAAGGGTGAAATTGTACAGCAATTTCCAATCAAAGATTTTCAATCCAACGACCGCTAGTGTACTCATTCACTTCTACATGGGGTGGTTTTGATTGTAAATTACTTTGTAATTTCATCAAAGATTCCCGTGAAATAGCATCAAGTACGTTTAATACTTCATTGCCACATATGGGTGGGTCAAGCATTGTTTGTGTTGGTAACGTGGAATACCAACGGGGTATTTTTAATTTACTTATATAGCGGTTAAATTCGTTCGGAGGCGCTAGTCCATATGAGTCAAAATAAATAACCCCACGTGGATCAATCGCGTACGCAACCCAGTGTGTTCCAGGTCCGGAGCTGTTATCTAGATTAATAATACCGGTTTCAACGTGATTTGGTTGTGCCGGTAACTGATCTTTCATAAAAACACCTCTGAAGTTTTTAATCGCGAGTTTTTTAGCGGCATCAATTAAATCAAAATTGGACATGGGGGCAATAGGTTCCTTTAAAAATCTTTGATTTTTCACTAGTAAACCGGTCCTAGTCTCAGGCCTTTTCCGCTGTACCATGAATACGGGGTTCATGGTAGTCTTATACCCTTTCCCTTTTTTTTATAACCCTGCCCAGTCGCTTTCTTTAGTGCCATTCCTGCCGCGGTACCAACGGCTCCTAACGCTGCCGCTTTAGCTACCGCTGGGGCCGCTGCGGCAATCAACCCTGGAATCAACCCTAACAGCGGGAATATACCACCAGTCTTTTCCATGTTTTTAATCGCACTCGCAGAAAGAGTAATCTGAACTCCTTATTTTTCTTTAAGCGCGCTATTAAAATGATTAACTTGAGGTTTCGTCAGCGACAGTTTATTTGCCCCGCCATTCATTTGATTATGTTTCAGCGTTATTGTGGTTCCACATTGCTTAGCTGATTTGGATTGTAATTTTTTTAACTGACCAGGTGTCAACGTGACATTGATATTACTATACGACATTATACTAAAACAGATTGATTCTAAATCGTAAGATATTCAATGGTGAAATTGCACAGCAATTTTCAATCAAAAAAATCCGAAGGATTTCAATCAAAGATTTTCCACTGGTGCATTTACCAGTCTCATTCGTCCACCAACACTTTCGAGTATCATTGATTTATCACTGAGAATGACAGCAACCGCTCTATAATCAGCAATACCACCAGGACGGGTTACACGAGCTCGGAAGTGTATATCAACGACGGATTGATTAAAGTCAAGATGTTCCAACGAAAAATAATAAATCGGATACAGACTTTTAAAATCCAACTGTGATATTTGTAGACCAGTATCGACATTTTGATCGCGCCCCATATACGACAACAACTGATGATAAACTCGTGCAATACTATTGATGTTATAGTCAAGTTGTATATCCTCTGATGGTTCTTGCTGTCCGTTTATTCTCAGCGAGACTTCATTACACCCAATTTGATCAAATATCATATGGGAACGTTCTTGGTCGTTTAATCGCGCAGTATTCTATAGCGCAGCAAATATGTGACGTGGAGCTGAAATACCCTGTTTTGATGCTAGATGCCATGTAATTGTACCATTCATATTAAAATTCATGGTATCTGTGGACGTTGACAACCAACTCAACAATGACTTCCCCCCCCCCCTCGATCCATAAATGATAGTAACCGCGGTTCTGTTGACAGCGAGGGAGTCAACACTGGCATCCACAGTGAATGTTTTGATAAAACGACCTTACCGGCGGGAACGCCAGCACCGCGCCAGATTGCAGCATCATCAGTACCCTTTCTCACTAGCGCTATAGTATGTTTCGCTCCATAAATAACTTTTCTGACGTTTCTACAAAATCCAAATATGTGATGCAACGGAATCGCACATGAAAACCGTCGATGTTGTCTCTGTAGCGTTGCTACTCGTGTTGCAAATCTTAGATTGTAGTTAGTAATATTATTTATGACATCAAAATTAGCAGCTGGTCTTGTATATCCGGCTGGTGCTGGATCAACTGCTGTGGCTAGTGTTGCTTTTACTCTAGAATATTTTACGTGTTCAGCGTTATCAGTAATATCCTTCGCGAACATCATAGACGGACCCGCTGATCTAGTATAGTCATCAGAATATCTCGCTAACCCGATTATTCCGGTAGCAATATCAACCTCGCGTTCAACAGATTCGATTTCTCTTCCATCAATGAGATATCTTGCACTTTCAAATAACGCCATGATGCCATTGTTAACAAAACCAACTCGGATAGTTGGGTCATTTGCATATGGTGTATTAGCTGCAACATCTGTTACGAGTTCACCTTCGACTTCAATAAAGGCCTCAGCGGGTAAAAAGTATTTACTGGTATCATGAACTTGAAGTTCGATTCTCCCCCGAAGATCAGGTTGCACTGCGTGATAGGCAAAAAATTTATAATCGCGTACAGAATCATCTTTAAGTACTGGGGCGTCCATGTCAAATGCACTATTAGGGTTTTGTTTGAACATTTTTTATTATATATCCGCTGGTCTAAATTGGAGGTGAAATCGTGAAAATTCTTTGAAATTGCTTGGATGAAAATCCTTGGAGTTTTCCATTTACGATTTCAACAAAGATTTCCAATGATTTTCATCGATGACGACTTTGTCGTTGTCCTTGACGTTTGTAGAAATTCTTTGAATTTCCAAGGCCACTTCCCGCTATCATATTTGCTGTTATGTTATCCTGGGCGTTAGTGTATGACGGAGTCATCGACGATGATGAAATCAACGACTGTAGTTTTTCATCTACTGCGTTATTTATTATTTTACTAACACTTGCAGGCATAACCGCAGCAGATGGCAACGGCAATGACGAAGTCATCAATGACGGAGTCATCAATGACGAAGTCATCACTGGTTTCTTTGAAAATCTAGATTTTCCCCGTTGAACTAGCGCTGTTAGTTTATCCCGAGCGGCCAAAAACGCCTTCCCGGCAAGATCACCAACAGCGCTAATACCCTTATCTCGGATAACATCAATTGCTTTCATTGATAGTTGTTTTGCTAACGGAGCCACTTTTGGAGCCATTCTTGAAAAACATCCCATTATAGTATCACCGAGACCATCTCCATAGTATGCTCGGTATTTTGGCGATCGTGAGTTTACCACGTAGACGTTAGTTGGTTTATCATGGTTGTAGTGTATGATCATTCTCTATTCCATTGCTATTAATCTAATCGCTATGATAACCATGAAAATCCAAAGGATTTTCCACTAACTCTTCAATGAAATCTCGATATGTTGCAATATCCATGATGCCGCCCTGAAATAATCGCCTACAGATATCAGCTGCTTCATTGATTATTTCTGGTGAGTTATTCCCGGCTCGTTTTCCTCCTACGAGTACTTCTAATCGTGTTATATCACTGAGAATATTGCCGGGACATGTTACACTAGAGTTTCCAACTAAACCACTGCCTGTTTTTTCAGTGATATCAGTTGCACCTTGTATATCTATTTTTGGATAAGGTTTTGATTTTTTAGGTGAGAAGGACATTTTCTTCGAAGATTGTTTCCGCCGCTGCAATTTTTGTGGTTTTTGTTGTTTTCGCAGTTCTTCGTATTTATTGTATATGTCACCCACTATTTTTATGTATTAAATGTATGATGTATCTTCTTTTGGTTTAATCTGACTTTTCCCCGTTTTAATTTTGTAAATCACATCAGCGTAATGTTGTATATTTTTAATATATCCATGTTGGGTTGGTTTCAACATTTTTTTTCTGTTTTCATAAGTCGTAACAACAAACACAGGAATATCTGCTGGTTTAGTACTATCAATTGTTGCTATCACATCCTCGTTAAATCTCTCCCGTAAACCCTCTACTGTTCTTTTTGATTCAAGTGGCAATTCTTCAGGGACATCTCTTCGAGATTCATCACCGACATCAATACCACTTTGTCGTTGTTCCATCTGAGTTGCCATATCACCTGAAAGTTTTTGTATAGCCTGTTTTGTTTGCCCAGTTTCGATTGCTATTTTTTCAAGTTCACCAAGAAGAGGTCTCTATGTTCCTTTTCCTTCTTCAGGGATATCACCGTATATAGCTCGTTCAGTAGCTGTTTTCACATCTGTAGTTGCAGCAATAATCGGCTTAAAGAGTTGTTCAGATTCCTCTGTAAAATCAGTCTGAAATAATTGTCGCTGTTGAAGTTTTTCACGTATACGATCACGAATTGGTAATAGTTTATTAAGAGCGCTAAGTCGCTCTTTTGCGTTCCGTGTGGTCAATGATTGTCCTACCATTATTGAAAGAATATCACTATTGTTGAATTAGAAATCAAAGATGAAAAATCTAAGGATTTTCATCCAAGCAATTTCCATCGTGAAATTGCAAAGCAATTTCCATTCTAAAGAATTTTCAGGATTTGCAAGGCAATTTCAAGTAAAAAAAAAGAAATCACTAGATTATACTTCCCTGTTGTTGTACGGGGTTATTCACACACACAATTTTACTTCCTCGATAAACTTGCACAGGTAGTGATATACATGTCATACACATTACCTGTGTACCGGTTATACAACAAAGGAGGCTCTCTACGCGTGGGGCTCAGCTTGCTCCATTAACGTTTTCAACTGTCTCACCTTACAATTAATAAGTTTTCTGTTTTCGTATTCAGAACTTAATTGTTGTCGTATATGTTCTACGATCTTACATAATGGTACAAAAACATTAACGTCTTCGGTACTAACTAAACTTTCACGGATAAGTTTTTGTACGCGCTTAATTAAAAAATATTTCTTAGTGAGTACATATTTTCCATTATTTTCTGCAAATTGTATATCGTCAAAATCGGTCATGATTTGATCACAATCTAACCCTGAACATAGTTTAATATTTTGAGTTTTGAGTTTGTTGATTTCAACAATAATACATTTAAGATTTTCAGAATTCATATATATGAAAAAGTATATTTGTTTAATTGATGAGTTTCACAAAATGAATTCTGGACACGCTAAGGTGTTGGTCATCTTAGCATATCCAGAAGCTTAGCGCGAATGATGATGGTTATATACAATGGATGACGACAATCACATTCAACCCCGCTAATCTAGTGGGGACGGCGGTTGATATATACATATAAGACAGCACAACCACATCACCGTTTTGAACCCCCTTGGTGTATTATACATCAAGCGGCGCTCAACGGTTACATATAATCACGAAGCGTATTCCCCACGAGTAGAGTCTAACTTGTCAAATAACGGGTTTGACCTACAAGAGGATACGTTTGGTGCGTGGACACGGACAAACACATAACAAATAGGTGATTATGGTCAATGAATTGATTCAACCCCGCTGATCTAGTGTTGGACGGCGGTTGTATTATACATATACGACGGCACATACGGCACATCAACCCCGCTGATCTAGCGTTAGACGGCGGTTGTATTATACATATACGACGGCACAACATAGGTGATTATGGTATAATACAATGAATTGATTCAATGAATGACGACGGCACAACAAACGATTATGGTATAATACAATGAATTGATTCAATGAATGACGACGGCACAACAAACGATTATGGTATAATTGATTCAATGAATGAATTGATTCAATGGATATATGACAATGGTATGTACAATGAATTGATTCAATGACAATGGATGACGGGGTGGGTCTACATTCATACGTGATCATTATACAACCTATACAAAACCTAGGTTGTATGAATACCAAAAAGATACCCATACACCAGGCGTGTATAGGTTATATAATGATCACATGTATGATTTTCGAACGCGAAAACCCCAATAGTATAAGATGGTTTTAACGTATATAAACCACTGTTACATGACTAACACACAGTGCGGTGTGGTGATTTTATTTTTTTGTTGTGTTTAATAATTATCAGTCACAACGTTGAATTAACATATAATACTTGAAAAACACACTAAAAAAAAGAATTATATACGACGTGTATATAAAACAGTTCTGTTAATGTGTGACAAAAACGAAAATTGATTATGTGTTATTCAGATTCATGATAGCAAAACCAACCAATCAAAAACTACTTCCGCGTTCACCAACGGTAACTCTGTCATTGGTGATTTATCACACGCGCGTTACCTAACGGAGTTATTCCCCTTGTGAATGGAAAATCGAAGATTTTCAACAAAGCAATTTCCAATGCAAGATTATGACTTATACATAAATAAACTGATTTTTTTTGTCCCTGTCTAGAAATCGCCGATTTTTGTACTCGTTCTGCAACAAATCGTACTGAGGAAGTGCAAATATCGAAATATTTACCAGCTTCTGACATTGATTGAAATACTATCTCCGTGTTATTTTCAGTATTAACTGACTTTACAGGTCTAGCATTTTTCGAGTGTTTCCCAGTCCCACCTCGTTTGGTGTTTTCGCGTTCTGTAATGGCTTGTAGATTCGATAAAGAATTGTTCCTAGAATTAGAGTCAATGTGATCAATAACAAAACCATCCTTGATTGATCCATTAAACACCTCGAAGACGAAACGATGATTGAGATAAGTTTTCCCTCCAAATCTAAACACCAAATACCCTTGATTATTCACAACACCAATTGGCTTCTTGAGTCTACAATGTCTAACAACACCATCACGAGAAGCTTCGTAGTTAGTGATCACGGGATGTCTTTGAAATTCTTGGTTCATTATATACATAATACTTTATTTGTCTAAATCATTATTTGGTTTAGATATATTATTTGAAAATCTGTCTATGTAGTCCTGAGCAGTTTTTATGACGTTGACAGCGTCAGGAGTTTTGATTTTTTTTTGGTCATAATAACGCTTCAACTCTCTATAACGCTTACCACCGCAACTAATGCATAACTGCGATTTGCCTCTAACACCTATCCCACAATACAGGCACGGAAGAGGACCATTGCTCCCCTGACGAAAACTTTGCACAGAATTCATTTCTGCATGATTTGTTACACGGGATCGTTGATCCAATCATGAGCCATTTGCAATGATTCATTATATAAAAAACTTTCTATTTAAATACTTGTTTTAATTATAATATGAAAGAATTCAAGAGATTATCGAAAATTAAGCCTTGGAAAAATGCTAGATTTAATCTCGATAAAATCTCTGATATACCAAAAAGTCTAATAGATGACAAAACCCTGTTGAGTAAAATCAGCGACTGTTTTAATGAATTTAAGCGCGATGGAGCATCTCATGCGTGGACGACATTTCGAATTATCAATGATGATGTCAATGTACCCGTAATCGATGCTACCATGAACGACAAAAGAGCAGCTGAGATACTTTCACATCTTGGCGGGAAATCCAAAGGTGTAGCATCCAAAGGTATAAAATCCAAAGGATTTCAACAAAGCAATTCCCAAAGGAGGTATTTTTTTAGAATAAAATTTGTTATCGAAGACGAAGGTGAATGGATTATCAGAGATAAATTTGAACCAATCCTCAAGGATAAAAAAAACTATTATTGTGAGCAGAGATTCCAAATCAGGAATTCTAACTGGAATTGACAAACCATACTATGTGAAAGATTATCCTGACACAGTGGTTGTTTACGGAATATACCCGATAAATGATAAGCCAAGTATTGCAAAACTAGCTCCGATGAAAACATCGTCGATGTTGACTTCGTCAAGGCTCAATTGTGTAGCAACACGGGTAATGGAACACTTCACAAATGCATCCCGAGGAAACAAATTAACTGAACAACGACGAAAAAAAATAACCGAATGGGAACTGACAGTGAAACAGCGCGGGGCAACAATTCAAGATATAACCAAATTAGAAGCATCATTAAAATTTCCAATATCGGTAGCGACGATAACCGGAGAAGTATTATACGAACCGAAATATCAATCGCGAGGGGCTCCAATTGAAATTATTGATCATAACAAACACGCGTGGACACCTGCAGTAAATACATTTCCACGAGAACGAATCGTGAGATATATCCCCGGGGAATTTTGTTAGGATGTTTTCCACAAAGAGAAATTATTCGATGCTATTGTTGCGTTGTGTAAAGATGATCCCGTGTCGGTGTGGTTACTTAATAGTGCTGGTTCCGAATCAGGATTTGATCAATTTGTAAGACCAAATGGTGAATTATATCGCGTTGAAGAATTAGATAACAGAATGAGAAAAATCGCTAATGAATTTTCACCGGAGAGTTTCCATGAAAAACTACTCACGAATAGTTTTACTATTCCATCAGTGGTAGCTCACTTCGCAAGAGAAAAAAACTCATGGCGTCCAACACAAAGTGATTTTCTCGAGGACGTTAAATTGAGTTGCGTCGAATTTGGTCATGGAGGATTGTGGAATACAAAATACTCACGTGATGGCATGATTTCAATTGACATATCCGCGTGTTATCCTGGAAGTTTTCTCGGGTATGGAGAATGCGCTGAGTATTTTAAACGATTTGGACACCCCACGCATGAAATGACTCGTGTTGCGATTAATGGGCCATTACCCGATTTTGATTTAACCGGATTCACTCGTGTGATATCATTTGAATTTACTGCAGGGTTACATCCGTGTAGTTATCTTTGGCTTGGTAGACACCTATCTGTGAAACATTGGATGCCAATTGTGTTATTGCGGTATATGATTGATTGTGAGATGTTACAATCGTTGATCGTCGGTGAAGCTATTATATGCTATCACGCGCAGAATGATGTTTGGTTACCAAAACCTGATCTAGATAGCATAATACGCGAACACCGAGAGCATTTTCCAGATGGAAATTCTTCGAATGGAAAATCGGAGATTTTCAGCGAGGAAGAAATCATGAAATTGTCTAGGCAGTTATTTGAACTTAAAAACAAAGAAGCCAAAGATTTCGGACGAAGAATAATTGGTAAATTCACTCAAGGTGGAAGATATGACAATACAAAATAATCTTCGAGGTTGATCATAGACAACGCAGAATACGATTTTATCATAGCGGATTTAACGAAACGGGGAAAACTTGTATCCCGTAAGGATGCTTTTCTATCCAATGGTGAGAAATCAGGTACGGTTGTTACCTACTGTGATGGATATAATTCCCAGTACACACATTTGAGAAGTTCTATGCTAGCCTATGCTTGTATTAATTTATTTTCGATGATAAATAGATTTCCAGATACCACGGTTAGAGTAGCTACTGAATTGATGTATATACACAACAAATACAGATCAGCTGTAGCGGCATTCACAGATCCCGAGGAAAATTGGGGACGTTGGAGATTTAAAAAGGAAAAACTACATGAGTATTGTGAATCCGCAGACGTTGCCAACGACGATAAATACTTGAAAAGCAGCCAAAATCTCTCTGAGATTCAATCAGAATTTTCTAATGCACCACCGATATCAGATCCTGTTACGCGATATAAAATCGTTTATTTGAATGGTTGTGGAGGATCAGGAAAGACAACTCGTGTGATTGAGTTATTTCATAGGAAAAGAAAACCAATTGAAAAATCCGTTGAAAAACAAATTGAAAAACTTACAGATGATCAAAAACAAATACAAGAAACCATACAACAAATTCTACACGAGGAGTCTCCAGAAATCATACGACAAATCTTAGGGGAAAATTCTACGGAAACCCCTATCGAAACCCCTATGGAAAAGTCTACAAATTTCACAGATATGATTGTGCTAACACCAACTCATAAACTTGCAAGAGAGATGATACAGCGTGGGGTAAATGCTTGTACTTATCACAGCTTCTTTCGATGGAAAGGAGATCAGTGGACCCCTGAGAGAATGGGAAATAAATATATTCCACCGGTGATAATCTGGGATGAAATTTGTACAGTACCGTTACAAGTATTAAAAATATTTCTTGAATGGCTGTCAACGAAAAATACAAAAATTATTATGTGCGGCGATCAAGGCCAACCACCACCATTTGTCGGTGCATCCCCACATGATTGGTTGAAGAATCATGTAGACTATTACGAAGAGATTAATACCGACCATAGATCGTTAGATGAACAATTACGCGAGTTTAAACAACTAATCAGATTACAACCGGATAGAATCCAGTGTGAAATAGCGCGTGAAGTAATTTCAGAAACTCCAATGAATGATTTTTGGGAAGCATGGAGACCAAACGATTTGATAATCGCAAGTAGAAAAATAGTCAGAGATAAACTTCAGATGAAATTATTTGAATTGCATAAATGTAAATTTGCAACACTTCCAGTACCGCTCTGTTATAAACCCAAGGATACACGAAAGCAGAATATCGACGTTGACATTCCTGGACAACAACAAAAGCAGAATTTAGTGTTAAATGATATTGTGCTGGTTGATATCAGCGTCGTCGAAGATGCATTGCGTGCTGATAAATCCCCATGGACGCTAGGATACGCAGCAACAATACATTCTTCACAGGGATTGACTATCACAGACACAATTGTTTGGATAGTGGATAATCACATCGAGTGGTCGAATTCAGTTTATCTCGCAGTGTCCAGAGTACGAAGAAAAAATCAGCTTCGAAGAATTGTCCTGACAGAGTCAGGCGATGATGAAATCATTGGTGACGATATTGTCAGCGCCGATGATATCATCCGGGACATAATCAGAAAAAACTCTCTGGTTATAAACAACAGGATAAAAAAAATAATAGAAAATTTGACATTGATGCTGAATTAATAATTTCGCTGAAGCAACAACAGAATAATCACTGCGCGAGTTGCAATTGTATAATGCGTTGGAGTTGGTCGAATAAAGATCCTCGCCAATTTACCGTAGACAGAAAGAATAGTAGCGTAGGTCATACCAACGATAACGTTATACTGACTTGTCTTGAGTGCAACAGACGCCGGGGTGCCGGCACAATGCCTCTGGCATCGGGTGCTAGTTAAGACCACGCGGAGGTAATTGAGTATCCTCGGGAATTACCTGTAGTTGTTGTCGAGTAAATCCTCGCTGAGGAGCAGTTGAATCCAGTTTATAGATTGGAGGTCTAGAAACGCTAGTGTTTCCACTACTTGATCGTGTTATACCGGATATCTTATGCGTCGTGACGCTCCAAATAGGATCGGTAGCTCTTTTTTTACCACCCTCAAGCTCTCCTGGTTCGTATAAGTACCTTACAGTGACATTACTACCAAGAATTGGTTCTTTTGAAAAATCTTTTTGTGGTTGTACGGGTATATACTTCTTTTTAATAGCGTTGCTAGGTTTCATGTTGATTGTTCTAGTAATCTCATTATTGATTGCGGTAACTACACCTGGTAATCTCTTGACCCATTCACGAGATCGCTTTTCTTGGATAAATTCTTTCGCGTATTGATATCCAAATAACCGCTCAGCAAGAGTCCGATTAAATCGTTCAACAATTGGATCGCGATGTAGTGCAGTGTGTCTTCGTCTGATGGCGACATTATGATGTTTCATCGTTGTTAAAACAATACCCTGAAATTCCTTGCCAGGATCAACTTGTACTAGATTTGGCCAACGCAGAGGACCTCGTCGATAAATCCTTTCAAATGCAGAAGCCACTTCAGTTGATGATTTTGTCTTCAGCGGCTCTGCTTGTTTGTATCGACTCGCAATATCAACTACGGTTAACGCGTATTTGTAACCGCGATCATGCGGCAGAAATAGTATATCAGCTTGATGAACTTCATTAGGTGTTGTCACATCAAAATGCGAGTAGTTAATTTGTTTAGGCGCTGGTAGATAAATTTGCCATATCGCCTGTTTGGATAACCAATCCGCCGCTGTAGTTTTTTTCACCGCTGCTGCGCTGGCGAGTTTATTGATTGCTGCCTTGCCTCTCCAGTATCCTCTCGGAGAATAATAAATAGATTCCATATTTTTAATTACCAGCACCTAACATCAATTTGCCTTTCATGGCAGATTTTACCAACCACGAAGCCAAATTTCTTTGAAGGATTTATCAGGAATAGCATTTAACGCATGAATTAATTTCACATCTGCGAGATGCCTGTGCTGCAGATTACTGCTTTTATATGCAACATCATGAGCATGACATGCCTTATCAATAGCGTTTATTGGATACTCGCCGGATCGGGGCAGATTTTAATCATCAAGTCTGATATCTAATCGTGTTCCCGGTCCACAGTAGCTATATCCTGGAAGGTGCTTTTCTCCTGGATACTTTGCCCACGGTGTTCCAGGGAGTTTTGCTAACTTGACTGCAATATCACCTCCTCGTTTTTTTTTAAAGATTCCTTGGGTTTACCACCTTTGGTTTCACCAATGGAAACAAATCTAAATTTCTTTGTACTACATTGTACGCATTTACCAGAAAGCGCTGATCGATTATTTTTCGTTGTAATCGTCGTCAAGTCATTTGTGCCAGTACGCGTCTTACATTTCACACAATATAGATCCATAATTTATATATAACGGCATGAATGTAATTGATTATTCAGCTACGAGACGACGGGAACCTATTAAACACCATGCAATGTTACCAAATTCTATTCGCGCGATTATCATCGGACCATCTGGAAGTGGTAAAACACAATTGTTACTTAATTTGATAACGAGATGGATGAAGTGGGATAAGTTGTATATGATTGCTCCGAGTGTAGATGATCAGCGATGTTATGAAGTGTTAAAGGATTTTAACGAAGCCGCGCTAGAAATTAGCGGCGATGATGTTATTGAGTTTATAACTGATATCGAAGAGGCACCTAGCATTGACTCCATCGACGGAAGTATTAACAATTTAGTCGTATATGATGATATCATGTTAGATAATCAAAAAAATCCTGCTAGAATATTTTCCCGAGGCAGACATAAAAACACAGACGTGATATATGTAACTCAACGTTATACACCAATACCAAAAGTAATCACGGATAACTGCAATTTGTTATGCGTGTTTAACGGAGTTGATACTCACACGTTAAGAAATATTTGGCAAACTTGGTGCGGTGGCGATATGGATCATAATCAATTTAAAAATTTCTTTAGCCGCGCTCAGTCAATCCCACACGGATTTGTGACGATAAATTTATCAGACCCTCGGACAAGATATCGTGTCAGACTTGATCAAATATTTAGTTAGTAAAAATCAAAGATTTTTATAGCAGCAACGAGGGTGAACGCCAACAACAACATCGAAAATGTTGGCGTCGTTTTTTTTTACCAAATGGACCCTTATAGTTAATATTTACTAGAAAGGTCTATTTGACAAATTGAGACTTCCTAGTAAATATTAACTATAAGGAAGGTCTATTGACAAATTGAGACTTCCTAGTAAATATTAACTATAGGAGGGCATCGTTGACGCCTAAAAATTTGGTCTGTTCACCCTCTCTGCTGCTACTACTAAAGAACATCATACGAATATTTTGTCTAACCCAATCTCTGAACATCAGTTAACACTACTACTAAAGAACATCATAATAATAATTTGTCTAACACAACCTCTGAACATTAATCAACACTACTAAATAATATCATACGAATATTTTGTCTAACATAATCTCTGAAAATCAACACCACTAAATAACAACATAAAAATACTGTGTCTACCCCAATCTCTGAACATCAACACTACTAATGAACATCATAAGAATATTTTGTCTAACCCAATCTCTGAACATCAACAATATTATGAACATCATAAGAATATCTTGTCTAACCCAATCTCTGAACATCAACACTAGTAAAGAACATCATACGAATATTTTGTCTAACCCAATCTCTCAACATCAAACAACACTACTAATAAGGAACATCATAAGAATAATTCGTCTAACACAACCTCTGAACATTAATCAACGCTACTAAATAATATCATACGAATAATTTGTCTAACCCAATCTCTGAACATCATCACTACTAAAGAACATAATAAGAATACATTGTCTACCCCAATCTCTGAACATCAACACTACTACTAAAGAACATTATAATGAATATTTTGTCAAACCCAATCTCTGAAATACGTTTCTATCTCTGGTGATAAATAGCGTGTGAAAAAGAAAACACAGCCATTATAGTTAGATAAATAATGTAGATTTTAGAAAAAGACATGGCTGGAATGAACAAAAAAAATATGACGAATTTTGCAATGTCTTCTCGCAGTTGCCATAACATGCTCTTAGAGAAGATATGTAGGTTATCATATATGGATATAGGAAATTTTGTGTTTGACTGATTATTTCCTGTTAACTTAGCCAAATCACACAAGACAACTTAATATAACATACTTTTCAATCGATAAAAGTGTTAACACTGAAATGCAAAAATGAAAGAAAAAACGTACCTTACTAAATGTTTTAAATATTTCGACTGATACCAAACAGCATTTACATGAAAACAATGGAAATTTAAAAAATCCACTATTGATCTTGCAACATTAAGCTCTGTTGTTTATGTCGCATACAAAACGCTTTTGGAAACGATAATCATGTTTGTTTTTGACCCACCGTCAAAGACAGGCATTGTAGAAACCGACCCTTACCTGAGAAAATTGTTAATAAATACCATATCTTGTACCAATAGTTACACCTTTGTCACTCACCTTTTGACTACTATTTAATCACTAGTACGTACTTTCAGCTTACATACATACGTGCTTGCAGACACCTCCAGCACTAAATGTATACCAGAGGTACAACACAACGATTTACCCTAATGATGCGAGATGTGTGCGAAGCGTACGTGCATGATGTACTTTCAAAACACGGTGATGAGGCGCAATTCACAACGCAACATCGACAGCGTCAATAAAATATGTAGTCATTCGAAGTGTCAGCCATTCTTTTCGTGTATAACCATAATAGATAAAGTATACATTCTATACAGTTAAACAGTATATTGTCTTGCTTCTCAGCAACAATGTAATTCCACCTGTGACAAAGCCGACATGTACCGACTCGAGAAAGTTGTCTTATAAGGACATTTTTTGCCACATGGTGGTTTAATCAAAAGTTCACAACTTACTACCCTAGGGGTACTTACTTACCGCAAATCTGTATCTACCCTCCGCCGTCAGAATCTGAGCTCAGTTATTGATGAATTTTTTAAAAATAATATTTAGTTTGTGTTGCTCTCTTTTAACACATTTCTTTGTGCGTATATCCCATGGCTGACACGTTCCTCCCTGTAAACGTTCTACAAGGACGTCATTTAAATTTTTTCAGTGGGGTTGGGGTGGACAAACTTGACGGGCGTGTTAATGTTTGTATATAGGATACAGCAATTTTACTGCACATGCAAATTCGGGGTTGGAGTAGGGATGTGGTAAATGCCGCCCCTCGCCCTTCCCAAATGATGTCACTGACATTCTAACGTACTCCCTAGGTTGATTCATTCGTTGACATGGTAACTGAATCTATTGTAGCAGCCTATTGGTTTGTGTTAGTCATGTTGCCATTTATTGTTATCCATTTTTGTTACGCATAAACCACATAATAATGTTCTCGCTAATGTATTGTTTGTTCGCCAATTTTCTAATTTTTTTTAAATCGCGCTGCTTGATTTTATTTACTATTATAGTAGAGTGTATTTGAACTGCCAATCTAAAGCTGCCCGGAGACGCATCTCGGTTGTTCCAGATGCTAACTACTCTGTCTACGGTTATTACTAAAGTTAATTTACCAGTGGTTTGTGGTTCATTCAACGAATAAGTTTTCGCTCATGTTATTTAAACAGCACAATAACATTTCAAATAACGGAATTAATGTCAAATATTTATTTTTCACTTTTTAAATTTCTCAGTTTGCAATATAGAATTTTGAAAATTATATAACTACTATTACTACTACTACTACTACTACTACTACTACTGCTACTACTACTACAACTACTACTATTACTACTACTACTAATAATAATAATACAAGGTGTATTGGGCCAATGTAAGTAACGTTTAAACTCTTATTAGCCTAACAACACATAAACAGATTTATCTCCCCTTAACCATTATCTGTCTATATTGTGTTATTACCAAGGCTGTGTAAAAAAAAAAAAAAAAAAAAAAAAAAAATAGTGTTCAACAGTGAAAGCACCAGAGAGGGTGAACAGACCTTTTTGCTGAAAAGTGAGTTAGTTCATTCTTGTTACTGAATCCATTATTTTATTTTTAATTATTTTTTTTGGGGGGGAGGGTGTTTTTTTTTTTTGTTGTTTACCCTCTCTTCTCCTGTAATTTGATCATTCTCATATCAGATTATCTACTGTTTCTTAGCCGAATATTTTATCAAGACCTATACGACATCGCGACCTAGGAGCATGTATTTATCGTTATAAATCCGTGTGGGACAGATGGCGTACGTTAAAAGAAGTTTTAAAACTTAATTATATCCATGTCCCCTGAACACCAAGTCTGATGAATATTTCTTAAAGTATGTGTATCAACTCCACTAAATACAGCCAACATAATACAGTATTCTCTGATCACTTTAGATATTTGTGCATATCGTTGAGTAACATAAATTACTTAGTATATGAGTATTTTTATGTCAGTCTCGAGAAACTACTTATACCGGAGTTGATTGTTTATCCAATATTACATCATTATAAACAACTGAATTATTAATAAACTAATCAAGTTCATACACGAACTGTGCTTCATCAATATCAGTGATAAAAATTAATAATGTCATCACTTTCATTTATAATTTTGAGTTCTCGTTAAAAATTTTAAGAACATCGTAGCATCTCTGATCATCTACAGATGGTGCCACTAATTATAACTTATCCCACTTGTGCCATCTCATTATCAAATTAAGTAATAATGTGTCTTTCCATTTCCAGACGGACATATTATTCAAATTCTGATAAAATTCGGTAGCGTAGGGTGATGTTTGAATTGTTCTTGTTTTCGTGTCGCTGAAAATTCAGTAACATCCATATTATAATTATATGAATTTATATTGTTTACATTGTAGAGTTAAAACTTTATCCACTGATTTAGTCACGGCTACAACAAAAAAGGGGAAAAGTAGCATATGGTGAAAAATGTGCAATATGTAACAAAATGTTTTTTTTTTCTTTCGTTTTTACCTAAAATTCGCTTTAAAGATGCCGGTGATATTGCTACAATAATGTCAAAATTTCCAGGAACTCCATGGATTAAATACACAGGAGAAAACATTTACTTGGATATAAGTAGTGTGGTCCTGGAACTCGACTTGATATTCGACTTGACGAATGAGACCACCCAAAACCTGGAGGGCATCCAGAAAAAGCTATTCATCAAGCGTGTCACGTTCAAAAAGTAGCATATACAAATCCAAATTTACAACAACGACATATTGCGGATGTGAAGTTGATACATTCGTCGAATTCCATAAAAAAATTACAATATCGGAGAATCATTAGCTAATTGGCTATAATGAGATCCGCGATGAAAATTATTACTACAATGGAATCGATTTAATATAGCCCATGATGATATTAGTAACTTCGCCGATGCAGCAAATGTTACACGATCTGTTGCTGAAAATTTGTTAGCACGACAGGCAATATGCAAATGTGTCTACCAACACCTAAACAAATTTAGTACATATTGATGTCAGTGTTCCTAATGAAGTTCATCAGGCAGATATTTTGTTTTTAACACATTATGCTATTCAAATTGGAAGACGCCAGTATGCATACAAATACGCGTTGACTGTCATTGGCGTCGCAAGTAGATATAAAGAAGCAAAGCCTTTATTAACTAAACGGCTGCTGATATTGTATTGGCTTTTGAACAAATTTATCAACGAAGACCCTTGCGATGGTAAAACCTACCACAGGTTGATCCAGGCAAAGAATTTCTTAGTGCAGCATCATCTCTGATGAAAAACCATGACGTCAACATTAGACGAGGACGTACCGCAATTCATCGTGATCAGGCAATCATTGAACGATTTAATCGAACACGTATTGAGCGGTTATTTAGGTATCAATATCCAAAGGAAATAGTTCAAAAAGATATGAAACCTCGTGAATGGGTTGCAAGGCTACCACGTGTGTATATACAACATGCTTTTTTTAAAACAGCCAGTATTAGGTAATGTTACCATAAGATATTTATATGAACCTGGTGAACTTGAAGGTGGTAGAAAAAGAACAAATGATCCTATTTGGAGTGTCACTACACATACAATTTTAAGTGCGGTAAGGTCTAAGGTTAGACCTGCAATATACAAAACAAATTCTACCGCAGCTCAACGAAGATTTGTACGTGCATATTTAACTTCAAGTAATTCCAAAGATGCTCAGTTACCACCGTCTTCACTTAACAAGACAGGTCAGCATTAAATTTCGCGTGGTTGACCAAGACTACATTTAATTCTATCTACGATAAATTGTCTTGGTCCATTATTGGAATAGTGCTACAACATTACTGTGTTACAAGTTGCACAATGATTATTCTGTCGTTGTCTTAATGTCGTGATAATTCAGATCAAAGTCGATCCTTTTTTGGCATTGTTTTTTTTAGCTAATTAATTTGTTTTTCTTACTTTATAATCGGTAATGACAGCAGTTTGATTATTATTGTATGTCAAGTATATGATATGTCTTCGCAACTGAAATATTCTTCTGACGAGAGACACTGCGGGATAAACTAAATGTAACCATTGGATACGATTATCGACGAATCAAACAACTGTATCAGTAATAGTTAATTCTTGAGATGAATGTATTGTCATTGCATTTCCTAGCGTCCATGAAGTTTCGTCTTTTAACGTCCTCTCAACAACAATGACAGGAACTAAAACAATATAATTTCACACACGATTTCATTTCTCTGACGATCCTGGTATATCAACGTCGACATTCTGATAGCGTGTATCTGCTGGGCATAACACAATGTTAAAGTATATTTGAATTTGTTTTCTCTATGTAACGCAAATTGTTGTATCACGGCCTTTCTTTCTACTTGCAACTATCAAGTCATCTGGTCTCCACAAATTCCAAAATTCGTTTATATTCGTTTCTGAAATTACATAACGCATTAGTTGACACTGCACTTTATTCCGTTGTAGTCTGAATAATGTTTTAAGCTCTCTTAATTCTGAATCAGTCACTCTGTGATCATGTTATTTCTTCATAATAATCTATAAAACCCTTGAGCCATTCGTACGAAGACAATCCAACAAATGGCGGTGGTGACTATGATCTCCGCACATTATCACAGCAGTATCTTTCCTCAACTACCAATCAAGAAATAGTTTAATATATTTTAGATACTGTGCATATTTTATCCCAAATGATGCGCTCCTTGGGATATAATTTTCACCTATTCGTTTACGAGTCCATTATCAATATTCAACAGCAAAACATTGTGCATGATTTATTTCCTCGTTCTGTGTGTAGGGGTAAAAACGATAATATCAACAGAGTTTGAAGAACTCGGTCGAAATAATTCGATTGCACGATTTGTTTTATCAGAACCTCCCGGACCATTAAGACAAACTGTCTTTTTTCTAGTCAGAAGATCATGTACTGACTGATCAGGTGATAGGTTTAATGTTTGATTATTTTTGTAATACATATGCTTGATTTCAGCATTGGCATATTCAGAATAATTATGTAGCATTTCAAAACATGCATACAAAATTTGAAGAAAGAAAAGCCGACAGGATAAAGTAACAAATTAACTAACCCAGTTGGAGAAAATTTTGGTAAGTTTGAGGCTTCGGTTTGGCGTTATTGACCATGTATTTTTTCGTTTTTCGATGGATGATTTTACTATAAAGAAGATGAAGTTTCAGCAAAAAAGTCTGTTCGTCTTGTTTGCTTCTGTGCAGGATTATCCATTAAGCACATCCTTGGGGCACCAGTCTAACCGAGGCACCAGAAAATTCAAATTATTGATGATAAAAATCAATATATATATATATATATATATATATATATATATATATATATATATATATATATATATATATATATATATATATATATATATATAACCATTGGACCTCCATTGACGTGTATTTTTATTTGGAATGATTTCAAGTCTTGAAGTTCTCCATCTTTTTAGTTTTTGTTAAAAAGGGTGCGGGGACAGTAGTATTTTTCAGTGCTTAAGGTCTTGGAGGGTCTTAATCGAGCACTGGTGTTCAATTATTGTCTTCATAGTCTGGTTGATGTAGTAATATTTAATATGTGTAATAATATCATTCAATTTTGACGATCTAGTAAATGTTTTTATTTTTAATAAATCTGAGTTAATTTACGAACAAATTATACCTAATTGATAACTTATAAGAGATGTATATCCCAAATTGTAATTAAGAACTCAGTTTTGTTTAGGAGTAGAATGGCGAGACTTTCAGGGAATAAAGACGGCTACCTCCTGTAAACGGTGTCATAATCAGAACCATTTATAGACTTAAGAGAAATTGAAACCCTAACAATGCTCTGAACAAACATCCTTAATTGTTAAAGCAAACAAGCATTTCTTAAATCGTAGACAGAATAGATAGGAGTAAAATAAATATATTGTGAAAATACGGACAAGAATGTAAAAAGGAAAAAGTAAGAAAGACATTTTATTTCATGGAACAATTCTCCAAACAAATTAGAATGAGAATACTTACATCATTATCACCATTATTGGATCACCAATAACTGGTTTTACTGCTTGCACTGCGGAAGCGCTCCGAGTTCCTCTTGTTACTGTCAGGAAAAATAGGTACCACTTGTCAGTTGTGTTCAGCAACTTATTTTGTAGTTCTACAACTTTCGTCTGATTGATGTTAAATCCGCAGTTAGTAGACGAACCGAGGGACGAATCATTCTGAATCTGAGCATAGTTGAGGACAAATGAACGGACATCATGGTCAGTATTATTGCGAAGGTATGCTTTACACGTCCAGGTGTAATTCAAAGGAATGCTTACAACTGAAGACAATTTGGTAACCGGATCTTCCGACCCAGTTCCGTTCAGACTGAATTTAAATTGTGAAGTATTATCATAAGGAATGACAAGTTCGGGGATGACCACAGCAGCCTTTAACTTCGGTATTCTGAATTCCAAGAACATATAGTCTTGTATCCAAGATCCAACCGCGAAGTCCAAGCTGCAGTTGAGCGTGACTTTGTAAATGCCTGGTTCCATAGTCTCTGCGGCGAAGGACAGAGCAGAACTTGTGTTAGTTAACTGGGTATGATTCTTGTACAAGGCGCTACCTTTGTAAATGTTCCAGAAGTAAACCACAGTGTAATTTAAGCAGCCTGACGTTTTTTGCAGAGTACCGATCACCTACAACACATGATGAACAAGATCTTTGTTAATTTATGTTCATATAGTGGACGACAAAGATAAAATGGCTTCTATACTCTTTAGAATCTCGCTTACGTTTGTTTATTTTACCCAACACATTTTTTATTCTTGTCCTTGTTGTTCTGAGATGATCACAGGATATCAAGTTGATAACCGACACCGCTCCGGTGACCTAGTGGTTAGAGCGTCCGCCGCAGAAGTGAGAGGTCGTGGGTTCGATCCCCGGCCGAGTCATACCAAAGACTTACAAAAATGGCACTAACAGCTGCCTCGCTTGGCGCTCAGCAATAAGAGGTTAGTGTTAGGACTGGTCGGTCTGTTGCCAGGATAATGTGACTGGGTGGGACATCATGCTACATGTCTGCGGCATGATCCCCCATTGCTAGACAACATTATAAACTGCCTCACTGCAGACATCGTAGCGATATGACTGAATTTTTTTTTAAAGCTACGGCGATATGACTGAAAAATTGTTAAAACTACGCTAAAAATCCTAATCAAACAAACAAACAAATCAAGTTGCGCGTATTTCAGGAAAGATCCAGAAAAAGAAACAAAACTCACCAAAATTAAACCAACATTCGCATCTACGTTGAAGAAAACGTAATAAGTAATAAACTGTCATAAGTAATAAAATGTAATAAGTAATAAAATGTAATAGTACTAAAATGTAATAAGTAATCCCTATTTAAATTTTCTAATTTGAGTCCATTAATAAAACCATTTTCTTATACAAAACCGATAATGTTATATCTTCTTTGAATAAGAATTTTGAGCAATCGACATATATTAATGAAAACAATCACAGGGGTACAAAATCCCTTATGAGTGAGACACACCTGCTTCGAGAAAGCACGCACCTATTGCCAGAAAATGCATGACTATGCCAGAAAATGCCTACCTAAAACCAGTAAAACAGCGACTGGAGATTTAGAACCTTAACAAACTCAGCATATAACATATACGGCCAATTACAGATCTGGCAGATACAAATGTAATTAAGAAATCTCGCCATAACTTACTCGCCCCATTAAGAAATCTCGCCATAACTTACTCGCCCCATTAAGAAATCGGCTTTACCTTTTATCCTGTATGGCTAAATAACACTAGTTATCTAACAATAATCGCAGTCACATCAGTTGATAAATGTAGAAAAGATTTCAATTTGTCAAAGCATAACCATGTCATCATACATAGTTGCTATTATTTCTGTATAAACTGTAAAGAGAACGACTTTATAATTTTACACTTCTATAAATAGAATAACGTGCAAAGCAACTAATGTAAACACTAATCTAAATGCATACACACAAAATGCCTTTGAAATTAACCATAACGGTGAATTTATATTTTATTTAGAAAATTAATAAATTGATTTGAGATTTGTGATAAAGGGTGGGTGGGTAAAATATTAATGCCGCTATTCAATATATCGCAATTAAGATGGCGTTCTTACAAAGGCACATATATTTTAAACTTAGAATAATATAAATATTTACTCTTGATACAAAATACGGTACAAGAATGGGGATGCAACTTTCATCAGATTCAACATATCAACAGTAGGCACGTGCTACATTCAACTGAACAATTATTAATTAGGACATTGACAGTTTGAAAATGATGCTTATACAATATATAAGCTAATTAATCAGGGATTTTTCCACTGGGATTCTACTGCAAATTAAATTACCGTTTTACAAAACGTAAAACGAGTAAAAATTCAAAGATCACAAAGAAAAATAATATTTTATCTACATATAAATCTTGGACCAATATGCCGAGTATGTAATGGGTGGAATAAGTTATGCTCAGATATGGAAAGGCCGAATTCGTTATGGCCCAATTCGTTATGGCCCAATTCGTTATGGCCCAATTCGGCTATGTAGCGACTTCTATAGGAAACTGAGAAAATACATGTACAAAACCAAACAATACCTGTCTATAACAAAAAAAAAATAACTTTTTCTTAATCTGGCATGTCAAAAAAATTATTATCAAGAAAAATGTATGGATTTCTGTGAAAATGTTTTGTACTATTCAGGAACAATGCACGGTGCACGCATATTCTGGATTGATAACAAGATCTGGTGTATTATTTTAATGTAGTGTCACTCAGCAGTAATGTTGTATTATGAATAAACAAGAAAATAAGCAAATATGTTGTAGCATTATTTAATTCAAGACTATCGTTGATATCAAATTGTTGGGATAAAGTTCAATGCCAAAGTGTGAAATTGATATATTGAATAGTTTGTCTTTCATGCACACGTACACACAGAGAGAGAGAGAGAGAGAGAGAGAGAGAGAGAGAGAGAGAGAGAGAGAGAGGGGGGGGGGGGCTGATAAATCAGCCTTTCACCCGTGATGATATTGATTTTCGAGTGAGCGGCTTATATCACTTCTTTATTAAAAGCTGCAATTATCTGCATTAAAATTTGATTGCACACATCAGTGTACATTTTATAAATTTACCGGTATTTCTCGGTGCTGTGCAGCTACCGTAAGCCGAAGGATATTTTTGGTGACATGTAGACTATATTTCCTGAGTAAATCAAATGTTTGATGATGATGATGATTTTGAGTTAAAGCGAAACCGGCCGCTTAGGGTCATATGTTCGCTGTTTAAAAGTCAACATTTTGTTGACCATTTATTTTCCCGTGGGGAAGGAATGGTGCCACATCCCCACGGGCATTTGTGCAAACAAGTGCACTTAATTAATTGGTCGTCATGTCAAATCACTAAATAGTGACTATTGACATGAATGTAAGCCCCATGGGTGGGTAGGAATAGAACCAACACACACACACACCCTATCAACCAATCGGATTGCTTGTAACAGAAGCGATGTGCAATGGCACTGATAGCGTGAGAAAAAGTTTTCTCACTTCGCTATTTTCGTTGTTGGGCACTGGACGAGGAAAAGGAGGAAAAGGTCTCGGAGGTCGGCCAGCCGATGTCGTAGATAGATGTCGTTTACGCCCTGGAACGCCCTAGCCATACTTATTTCAAATTGAGTCCAGTTATACTAATGGACAAAAAAGTACCAATAATGTGTTAGCCACCTGTGCAATAGAGTCAAATTCTATAAGTTGTAAAATTTTCCTAACGCTTAACATACCAATATTTCTAGTACATAGTGTACATATTATAAGTCCCTAACAAATTTTAAAAACTAAAATGTTTATGCGATATATGTAGGTGGGTCACTGTTAGGTTGGAATAGCTTGTAAATTTGGATGCGGTATTTCGAGAAAATCATGTTAGATTTGAGAAAGAGCTTGTTCAAAGAGGGTTCTCTAGCCAATTGAGAACCCTATTAAGAATAAATGGCAGTGATTGAAAAGCCCTTAAAAGGACTAGTATTCATCGTAGGAAAAGGTACCACGCTTTTCCTCAAACTTCACCAGTTTAGCAGCAGTTCTGCCCTGTTGACCTTCGAAAATAAATTCCGTGGCGGGTGGCGATGTAGTTTGCTGCGTCAATCAAGTGGTGAAGTGGGCGCTCCATGAAGGCTTCGTAATAGTGACGAGTGAAGATATCGTAAGCGAATTGCCATTGTTGATTGATTGATATGATGGGCTTTGAGTGCTTCGTCCACTAGGGCTCTTAGCACTGTTTTATCTCCTATAAGGAGTTATTTAATTATTCCTGAGGGTGGGAATGGAGCCGCGCACCCTGCAGGCGTTTATGGGTTCAGAGAACCCTATTTAATTTGGCCGTCACATCTGGCCAATAATTGTACTGGCACGGTGTGATTGAAAGGCCGTTTGGGTGGGTAGGAATAGAACCTACACACACACACCCAATCAGTATTCTGTGGTTGCCTACCCAGTCTGCAATAGCAGTAAGGAAAAGCGAGAGTAAAATAGTTTAACTCATGTCGCCTGTGTCTGCGTAGTGTGGTCGTGCGAGCACGAGATATTACTGCAGCAGGTAGCAAGGGTGCGCAGAGCCAAGCGCGCTCATGTATATCAAATTCAGTCCAGTTATACTAATGGACAACCTAACAACCAATAATGTGTAAGCCACCTATGCAATTTACCAAATATCTGAGTTGTGAAATATTAATTAACATCCTATCAAAAATAGGGACTAGTACAAAAGTGTACATGTGAAAGTCCCTATTGTATTTAAATTAAAGTGTCTAAGCGACACATAAAAGTGTAGTCAATGGTAGGGGATTTTGGTCATAAATTTGTTGAAGGCGGTGCCAAAAAGGTCAAATTAGTCTTTTCAGGGCCAAAAAGTTGTTCAAAGAGGGGTACTCGAAGCCATTGTTGAATCCTAAATCCACCTGATATAGCAAAACCATCTGTCACGTGGCCATTTCCGATTTCGCGCTTGATATGGTTGGTCCAAATTACCGGTATGAGACTAAAATGTGAGCGGGTTTGTTCCAGAATGATTTGCATGCAGCAAAATTAGGATCATTGAAAATACAAAGCCTTTGCTTCAAATACATGCATAATGCGTGGTTGACAGGAGAAGTTGCAGTGAGACGGTATATGATCAGAGTATCGCCGAAATGTCCACTGTGCAAAAAACATGATCGTACACAAAAAACACAATGACGTAATGTGCAAAAGAAGGAGAAAAAAAAGACCAGAAAGAGTTGCCCTGATCACAAAAATTAGGGCAATTCAACTATATAACGCAGAAAATATTCTGTACCTAGATTGGAATTACAACAAACCCTTAGTATACCAAGTTACAAATGTTATAGCAGGGAATATGAGAGCATGCGGACAAATTAGTATAACTGGGAAAATAATTAGAGCTAGGAGATAAAAAGGTGGGGGAGGGGGACATGGAACCTCAATTGGAAAACTACTGGCAAGGACATCACGGGGCTAAATCACAAGGCGCTAAGCGAAGTGGGCAGGCCTGAGAAAGAGTCGGGAAAAAAATAACTCACTTAGAGGACATGACCATAACAAAATAAATGCATATTTAACTAGGGAATATAATAAGAATGTTTCCCAAAAGCATGCTCTCATTTAAACAGTCACTGGTGAGTTTTACTCAACGATACAAACTTGTATACACTGTCTCTGTGTAGCTCCGGTACTATAGTACTATACAGAGAGCCATGTTTTTGTAGGGCATTTAAACATTTTAGACAAATTTAGAAAGGAGATATAATTATAAATAATTAAAAGACGACCAACTTCGAGTCGGGTCAAATATAAAAATAATTTTACAAATGTACAGCTCCCAATTCGAATACAGTCGGACTAGATATAAATAGGCAAAGTACGACACGAAAAAAATCCAAACATTAAAACAATAAGGAAAAAAATGGAACCCAAAAGAAACAAACTGAAAGTACACCGAACTTTGCAAACAAATTCAAAATTAAATAAAAAAAAAATAAACGGATAAAATATTACAAACAAGTGACGATCTGCTTATAGGAATTGAAAAATATAAACACACATAAATAATATATCAGGGGGAACACACTCAAACATAAACACGCTTTTCTAGTTTTCTTGAAATTGGGGGGGGGGAGGAATCTAACTGGTTCCCCCATCCCAAAAAAAGAGCATGCAGAAATTTTTTAAATTTTGATGAACAGGTGATGTCAGGTCCACAACATCGTCCATCAGTATCAGCACAGTTTTGTGGGGTTGATATATAGGACTGTCAGTTTTAAATAATTTTTTATTTGTCATTAAATACTATTGTAACGTAAATGTATGCACTAAAGATGATGTGTTTTTTTTCTTCTTTAGAAAATCGGTTGGCCTGAATTATTCTTTTGTAATCAATTAATGTTGACCTTGATTCAAGGTTAGGGGCGACCACTTAAACTGGGTTTTTTTAAGTTTTAAATTATTGGCGGTTGTCAAGGTCAAGATATCACTAGTAAATTAAGAGGTAAACAACTTTTTATTCTTAAAGTAAAATTGATTGGTTCTCGTCTGGGTCATGTTAGGAGAATGTGATATAAACAATCACGAGACTTCTTCCCCCCTCCCCCCATCTTGATTTTGCAATTTGGTGACATTTTTTAAACTGCGTATTAGAATACGATATAATCTTTGTTTTAGTGGATATAGATATTTTGGGCTTTTACATCTTATTTTGAGTCATTTTCTTTTGTTGTACCCAGATTTTGAATCCATGTTAAGTTTTCTTCAGACCAGTTGGATTTTAAAGGATTAATTCATATCTCTGGACATATTTGATGTACGGATACATAATTCTTCAACAAAGACAGTTTATTAACATTGCATTCGGATTCCCAACACCATAGTGTAAAATATTTTGTTTCTACAAGGAACTGTAAATAATCACAAAACAGACTTCAGCATATGCCATCGTCTTCCATCTCGGATTTTCCAACAGGACTCGAACTTGAATCTATCAGAACATTTCATTTATTTTTGGAATTGATTCTTAAAATTGTAATATATATATATATATATATATATATATATATATATATATATATATATATATATATATATATATATATATATATATATATATATATATATGAGAGAGAGAGAGAGAGAGAGAGAGAGAGAGAGAGAGAGAGAGAGCGGTAACGACCTGAAACGTCTCTGTAACATACGTCCATACTGGAGTCATGTTGCTTTTGAAGGCCGCATCAAAAAGTGTATTTTGTGCAAAACACTCCGTTGCGTACACTGCTTTATTGTAACTTTCAGCTGCCGAATTGTTCGTAAAGCAGAACAACGAAACGTTGTAATATCCTGATTCACTGAAGTTGTGGAGATTTGCCACAGGCGGTAATGCAATGGCAATGTTGACACAAATTCCTCGACCATCACCGAAGGCAAAGCAGCAGTGTACGCTAGAAGCTATGTTGGATTTGAACGAGGGAAGAATCGACACGCTATTATTCCTACCGGTACCAAAAACTTTGACGGAGTTATCAAAAAGCAGTCCAAATGCTGGAAAATAAGATGTCACATCATAAAAATGTCACAATAATCTGTTAGGGTTTTTTTAAAAATATTTTTGTAAATTTTATTATTTTTTTTTTATTATTTTTTTTATCGGCAGCATTACTGAAAATGTTTAAGCGTCCACATTTTCATCCGTTTTCTCTATGTTCTTTATGCAAAACTATTTTTCTTTCTTTCTTTCTAATTGTAAACTTACAAATAACCGTATTAATTACAACTTAAAATAATTAAGATACTTAAAAAATGCACGTAGAACTAAAAAAAATAATCCTGCCAAAGTTGCTAAAAAGAAATGCTTAGTTTGATATATACGAACTTGACTGAGCTTATTGCATTGAAAACCTGTTCTCGTTCAAAAAGTATCTATCTGTCTATACTCACTTATAAGTCAAGTCAAACTGCAATCAACAAAGATCTTGTAATATTTATAATAATATATAAAAGGTAGTACTAGTGCATGAAAATAAATAAGTAAACATGACGAAAATAAAACAATCATTGTTAATTAAATCTAGGATTAACAATACGTTCTTATTGGGGATAATATATTGTGGGGTCCTGTAGATGTACAGGATTTCTGGGGAGAACATCTTTATGAACAACACAAACAAATAATCTGATTTGTTTGTGTTGTTCATAAAGATGTTCTCCCCAGAACAAAATACAAGCTTACAAGGAGAATGTACTTTATTTAAAGATCACACATATACAACCATGATACATAAATGACTCTCAAGCGAAGAAAACATAAACACATTACAACCACGTAATGGTTGCATTATTCCAGTGACCAGGACTAATAACATAGGTGTCGTGTCACTCTTCGGGGATCAATGGAGGCTAGGTTGATATGTACATATTTTATTTTTAAAATGGCTATTACTTAAAATCAATATTAGAAACATTTCTTTCTCCAGCAATTTTATCATTTTCTGCACAATGAGACCTTACTATTTTTTTAAATACTAATCTCTTGTCAATATTTTTAATATTCAATGGTAAGGTGTTCCAGTCTATTCTTGAATTGTAATAAAAGGTTGAAGAGTATGCGCTTTCTACTTTTGATAATTGTCACGGAATTGTATACGACTATGTTCAATATGTATATGTGGTCAAAAATCTAGTCTCGATTTCGTTACTGCGTACAGCCTTACCGAGGGTAGTTTATTATTTTTTGGGCTTTTTAGTTATTTCGGCATAATGAGCGAACACTCAGCTCATGCTGCATGTGCGAAATTGCCTGCAGTTTAAAGTACCTAGCTGCGCATATCTGTCACAGCTAGGGGTATATAAGGACGAAATTATAAGACAGAAATCACATTACAATGTAGTCTTGTCGGAAACGCTTCCATCCTAAACGGTGCAATCTATCAGCTAAAAGAGCTGAGTGGGGTCTGGTGGTGCCAGTGTGCAGTGCCATGTTGGAGTGACCGTAGGGTCATGGAGTGACCGTGGGGCTTCTCTATGCTGCCCGTGTGTAGTTCCATGTTGTGGTGACTACGTGTGTGGGCTTGTCTATGCTGACTGTGTAATGCCCGTGTGTGGTGCCTGTGTATGATGCTTAAGTATGCTGCATTTATGTATGCTGTGTTTAGATGTATATATATATGGTATTTATATATGATTGCGTGAGGTGAAGGTCACAACTGTTAGGTTTGACTCTGTGTAACCGGATGTACTTCCTGACGTCAAACGGACGCCAGGCTAGTAGCAAAATACCTCAGCAAGTAGTTTACATTTATTCATTCCAGTCTAGTCATATGGACGACGTATTATTTATTTAATATCTTCTTTGCAGTCTCGTTATATGAACGACACCTGCATAATTTCATTTTACACAAATCTCGTTCCATGAACGAGAACTTCAGAATTTAGGGTTCACAATTGCATATGTCTCGTCATATGGACGACGTATTATTTATTTAATATCCTCTTTGCAGTCTCGTTATATGAACGACACCTGCATAATTTCATTCTACACAAATCTCGTTCCATGAACGAGAACTTCAGAATTTAGGGTTCACAATTGCATCTATCTCGTCATATGGACGACGTATTATTTATTTAATATCTTCTTTGCAGTCTCGTTATATGAACGACACAAAGTTATAATTACTGCCTCTATTATGAAAATGCGGATGGTCTGATAAACCAAGGATATGACCATATAATCACCACATAAAGATACTGGACCAATGTTGCTCGAAATGTTGTATACATGGTTTAGTATGAGTTGTTTAACTCTGTTTTCCATATTTACCATCACATGAGTCGAAAGAGTATATTAGCAAAAACAATGATCTTCGTTCAAAATAGTTTTTAAATGAATGGTAATTCAGATCATACTGTCATATAGTATATTGCTCTTGCATAGTTGTAATTGGATATCATACAACATTTAATGACAATGATCTGAGGAAAAACTAATGATTGCGAAATCTTGCAAAATACAACCAGGGGAAGGGCAAGTTTAACCAGGAAATATGCCATTAGCATACCGACCGCTTTTAATAACAACTAGAAGCTTTGACCAATCTAGTAGAGGATCCATCGAAGATCCCTTTATCGCAACATCGAACAAAAGACTTGTATCTATTAACCGTCGAAATATGACAAATAAATAAAATGACAAGATATTATTTTCATATCCTTGTCAATCATTTCCATCATCAGATGTTTTAACTTCCACTGAAACGTGTGGAAGCGTGTGTGTAAAGAATACATCTCGTGCGGTGAATGACTTTTCTTTCATGTGCACTAGATCCAGCACTGGAACACGTGTATGAGACTGACTAAGATGATTGCAACAAACTGACAGTAAAATATACAAAACTGGGAGGGGGCGGTCACATTCGATTCACAGAGTTTATATACCAAAAGTCAAACACAAAAGATGGACAAGACAAACAACAAACACAAAATATCGTTGAAATTACAAAAGTTTACAAGATTATATTTAATGAAATTAAAGCTTGAAATTGCTTGATGTTTTGCCTAGATGGCTTCAACATGGATGATGTGGAAAATTAGGTGGACCCCACCACCACCACCAAAAAGAAAACCTAGTAATTATAGGTTAATAATGAGCAAAAGTTAGTCATTTAATAGATTAGATTGGTGACTTGAAACGGATGATATTGTTATTTGCATGTGATTGTCTTCTGGATTTTGTAGGTTCAATTCAGTGTGTTTTAGTGACCTAAAGAGGCGTACCTAGAAAGAATGCTAGTTTCCGTTTGGGTTGTGGCCAATATTTAATTTAGTGTTGCATCACCGACCATGTGACCATGGAAATAAAAGTATTCTGCAACTGGACTTGTCTTCAGCTTCTTTTTCATCTAATCAGAGCTGTGAAGATTGTTGTTGTTCTCCCGTGTTTCAGACGTACATAAAGGCTGCATATTTTACATGCAATCAGATAAATAACTTTCTCTGTTGTACATGTTCTGTTCGGACCGTATAGAGAATGTGTCGATCTCTGGAGAGGTTTTGCACCTTTTATCACTTCAGGGACAAAATTTGACAGTACAGCATTGGCTGTGAATGTCGTTAGCTTCACTCTAATTATGTTTTCGATACTTTTTAGGCTGCCTAGGCTACTACTGGTTTGTTCCAGAGGGTTAATGTTAGGGTATCACAAGATGGGCCGATGTTTCTTTGAGATGTTACATACCCTTGGGCCGTCTGAATGGCAGGCCAGGATCAATGTTATCCGAGCAAACTATTTATTTTCTCTTGATGCTAGTCGGTCACTGGGATTTGTTTGTTTAGGCTTTTGTGTTTACTCCGCTGTCAGGCGTTTGTAGCAATTTCGTTTCATCAAATGTTCAGAAAACTCTTATGTCAATGTGGTCGACAGCAAAATTGTATTTATTTCATGCATTTTTATATTTTTATATATTAGTTTTCTTTGAAAATGGAAATGGCACGACAAAAAAATGCCACCGAGCCATCTCTTACCATATCGACTGATACTACACATAAACCATCGCAACAATGTTTTGCCAGACAAGTCGTGCTACCAAACAATTTCCATATCTTATGGGGCATGGTATACTCGTATCAAATATTAAATGTATGCTATTTAACAAAGGGATGGTGTGAAGTTTTGTATTCTAATTAAATATGAATGAAGCCAATTATTCACATTCATTGATGTGCAACCTCACTAATTCGTGTTTTGTCGCCGATGACAGAGACTTCAAGCAAGATCGATATCATTGGTCAATTATGTTTGCAGATGGATTGATTGATAAGCTAATTGTTACTTTCAAGAATTTTTTTTTATTGATCCGTATATACATCTCTACTTCCGTATAAAGCACACACATCTGAGAACAGCAAAGACATTGATATGCATTGCCATGATGCATGGGCAAATCCGGGATATGATATTGCTTTTATTATTATACGCCTATAAATTACAAATAACCTCCAACCAATCATCGTCCATTAATTGCACATGTTTTATCACTCCAAGTACTGTGCGTTTCACTATCACTGAAATCTGGATAACTGGAACTACTTTATGGCGTCACACGAAACTACCACCACCACTCCTCCTAACTTTCAAAAGGTTAGGATTAGTTATAAAACTTAAAGTGTATTATTGAAAAATCACACTTCAATAAAAGTCTCGTGGTCTTTTCGGCAACATTAAGAAACGTAGAAACACATTAATCAGAGTACATATTATGTGTATTCAGAATATGGCTACATATATGCACACGTTACGCGGCGCATTTAAAATTATCAATAACACCTTTTATCGCTGTGAAAAGTAGTTCCATTAAATAAATATAAAAATGTCAACTGTGAAAAGGTTCAATACAAACTTATTTTGCACTAGTCCGTGAATTAGTGGAATGTACAAGTGAAATAATTTTGATAATTCACTGGAGTGAAATACGATAACAAAATTCACTGCCCCATCGATAATATTAGTTCCAAGAAATCTGAGCAATACATAGAAAACAAAATATGGTATACATATTGATAACCAACACAAAAGAGCATACAATAAAAAGAAATCTAAGTATTTACACCCACTCAAGCACATATCCTCTATATGATCAGCAGGAAAACAGTATAGAACACGATCTACCGGTCCCTTAGACTGCGTCAGATATGGGTCAATACCATTTTCATTTGCATATGCATTCACAGGCGTTAAACATGAAAGTTAACGGTGCAATTCAAGGAAAAAAACTGATAAAGGATCTTACTTGATGCTGCGGACGGAAAGTGGATTGTGACGATTAATACTCCACAGAGAAACCCTGCCATTGTGACAAATGGAAAAATCCGGTCCATCTTCTGAAAAAGAAATGTTTTTTGGGGGGTGAGTGGGTGGAGGGAGTGTCGTTTACAGAACTAATGAAAATCGTTCAATAACCAATATATTTTTTCAGTTTCACAATAAGAAAATCTGGAGAGAGAGAGAGAGAGAGAGAGAGAGAGAGAGAGAGAGAGAGAGAGAGAGAGAGAGAGAGAGAGAGAGAGAGAGAGAGAGAGAGAGAGAGAGAGAGAGAGAGAGAGAGAGAGAGAGAGAGAGACTTGGATAGATAAAGAAATGTGTCCTCACGAATACGTCCGATTATCATAGCATTGTCTATATAGTTTCATGCTATATTAATCTCGCATTGACGGTGACAAATTTAGTCGTTCAGTCAGATCTCTTTTTAATGCTAAATTTATTATGTTCTCATTATGTTTCTTCAACACTCTCACAAAGTGAATTTTCTTCAGCCGTATTATTTACTAGATAGAACTCAAAGTTTGAAAAGCATGAAGCTGTGCAACTTTCTGTTCACACCTGTACACCGAGGTGGAAATACATGGCAGGCTATACGTTATGACATAAAGGGATAATTTGCTTTTTATGTAATATGTTTATCAAATACACCACCCCAATTCAAATGAAATACTGATTGCATGCCACCACCCCAATTCACATGAAATACTGATTGCATGCCACCCACCCACCCAATTCACATGAAATACTAAATGCATGCCACCCATCCACCCAATTCACATGAAATACTGATTGCATGCTACCCACCCACCCGAATCACATGAAATACTGAATGCATGCCACCCACCCACCCAATTCACATGAAATACTGAATGCATGCCACCCACCCACCCAATTCACTGTAAATAGTGAATCCTCCTTTACACGGATAGACCACACGTAAAACAACAATACATTTTGTGGTGGCGTAAATGGAATGGTCAATGTTATGAGCTGTAGTAATAGTAAAAGCAACATCCCACTTCCAGTAAATACTGATTGCTCCATTACAACAAAGTTATCAGATGCTTAAGCTTCCATAACATAACTGTGTGGGTGCATGCTGATAAAGATCGATATTCGATGGTGAAATATAAATTGCAAATACACCTATCCCACTTCCTAGTAAATATTAAGTATCCCATTATACCTGGTAAATGCACGCATAACCGCTCGTAACTAACTATACGGACTTACCTGGGTGTTCCATTACAATGGACTTTAACAAAGTATCAGACATTGTTTGATATCTTTCTGGGCTAGGGGTTTGGATCAGCTTTCAATGGTGATTAATTTTTAATGATAAAATATGCCAATATTGAAATTGATCTTTCTGGGCTAGGGGTTAGGATCAGCTTTCAATGGTGATTAATTTTTAATGATAAAATATGCCAATATTGAAATTGTCTATCAGAAATTTAAGAACAGATATGCAATTTGAACAGTGTTTGTTAAACGCTAGCACTAAATCCGATATCTAATGAAACCATACCATTCGGTAAGCTTGAAAATCAAGCACGATTTGTGTATGCTTGTTTTGCGAGTGTTTAAAATTCTAACTAAACTTTGGGGACTTATAAAGTAGTTCCTTTTTGTGATATGTCAATGAAGTAAAGCATGTGGATTTTACGGTTAGTAAAGGGTTTCCAATAATAATAATAATAATAATAATAATAATGATAACAATAATAATAATAATAATAATAATAATAATAATAATAATAATAATAATAATAATAATAATAATGACTGTGCATAGCGCATAATCATTAGAAGCTCCATGCGCTTTACAACGTCTATAACTATATGACTACAGAAAAGCAAAGAACAAAAACCATGAAATGTGTAAACATAATAAATGCTGAAGATATTTAAGGTACTGAACATTATTAGGTCTTTAAGAACCACTGTCGTGTATTTGATTACCACGTTCAAATAATTTTCATCGCGTAAATTAATAACTTAAAAGAAGATAACAAGTCTTGTCACAGACAATACCTCCATTTCGAACAAAAGCTAAAGAAAGATTTTGTGTACTTGACTCAAAGTGCAAAAGTTACAAATTCAACCATGTACTACACATTGTAAAGTAACATTACATGTCCAATAGGACTCATTAATCATTGAGTTTTCATTATGGGTTCTTAATTACACTTGAACTATTGTGTTCTTTTAGTGTGTGTGTGTGTGTGTGTGTGTGTGTGTGTGTGTGTGTGTGTGTGTGAGAGTGAAAGTGAACAATTATGCTTACTGGGACCTGATTTGCATTTTGTTATATATTTAATTAACAGGTTCATTACATCAAGGCCGAATCGGAGTGGAGTCCAGGATTTCTGCCCCCTCCCCCACCCGCTCGGTCTCTTGTCACTTGAAAATTGACTATGGTTCTAATCTTCCAACCGTTTATTGAATATGATGCACACTTTGAGTAAATAGACGCACATACTTATGCTTTGGTGATTTTTCTAGGAAAGTCGGTGCCCTTTTGAAATTTGAACTCCAGCTCCCAACACTTGACCTGATCCGGCCCTGCACGTGGTAAATATTTGTTGGAATTTTTGGATATTTTAGGTACGTGAAAAAGACTCACATTCCATTGGTGTGGAATGGTGTTCCTCTAAATATAGAAATATTAATATGTGTAAATTGGGGGTCACAAACAGGGGGCGATACAGGATCAAACGTGAGTACGCTGACACTTAATTGTTAGAAGTTGTTAACCATAACAGGGGCGACATTATTACCCTGTAAGAAAATGTATTAGTTTAAATATTACACAGACTATCCAACACGTTATCTATAGTAACCAGCACCTAGTAAATACCCCACACTTACTACCCAACACGCCATGTATAGTGGTCAATACCACGCACTATACCAACAATACGCCGTATGTAGTGACCAATAATGAGTCATCTATTATTCGGCAGCTCACTATACCATCCAATACCCACATATATCAACCAATATACATGTAGTATACAATCCAGCACTCCACACTATAGCATTAACACGCCATGTAAAGTGATCAAAAAGTAACACTTAATATCCAACACGACGGGTATCGCGTACTATTCACAACATTATCCAGTCAAAACGCCCTGTGTTGTGACCAATACTCAGTCATCTACCATCCAGCACCCAACCATTATACTACGAGCATGTTGTTCGTAATGACCAATACCTCGCACTAACTATCCAACACGACGTGTGAAGTGATCAATATCTCAAAAACGTTACCTAGGTGATCTACATGCCAACTGCCATACAATATTATCAACACCCTGTGTGTAGTGACCAACACCCCACGGTAACTATCCAGCATGACGTGTGGATTAACAAATATCCCATTCTATGCTAATAACACCCCGTGTATAGAGACCAACTTTCATCAAGTTGCTATCCATCATCCCGCATATTATATTTTATACCGTTACCTACTGTATAATTGGCATTATATATATATATATATATATATATATATATATATATATATATATATATATATATATGTTCATACAAAAGCATTACCCATATTGCAAAACATGTTTAAAATGTTAGTAAACGTGCCTATAATGTTAATTTGATGTTATAAATAGGGAATAAACCTATAATAACAGTAAATTGGACGAGTCTAAAAGTAAAGTGCCGAAACTGTTATGAACTTGAGCGAAGACTAAAAGTAAAATCGGAAACATTATATTAAAGTCGCGAAGACTAAAAGTAGTACGTAAATTCCTGACCTGTCAAGAACATTATTGGAGACGGGAAAAAAAACGAAATTAACGAACTAAAAATACTAAATTTAGTACTAAAATTCCGAAACTCATACACATTTTACATTGTTTGGAAAAAGAATTAACGCATGGTCTAGACTAAAAGTAATAATAATGTTTCTAAACTAATATATGCAGTTTTCAGTAAGGATGTTCAGTTTTAACACACACAACTGGATTCCAGTAAGAAGTGTACCAAGCGTAATTAAAAAAATTAATGAAGTTCCCAGATTTTCATTTGTTTTCTCACAAATAAGTCACTGGTTCACGCTTTACTTTAATGCTTGAAAATGTGTCAAATACAGTGGTACCTCGGGTTACGAACTTAATTCGTTCCAGAACTCGGTTCGTAACCCGAAACGTTCGTAACCCGAAACATTGAAATCAATGAAATAGAGACAATCCGTTTCAAGATGAAAGAATCGTTCTTTTTTATTAACATCCGGTCGTTTACCTGACAAAACGCAAAGAATACGTGTACTTCACGTATTAAATAAGAGAAAGAAAACAACCAAATAAATTAAATGTAAATAATAAAAAAATTTAGTCCATCTTTTTTACCAAGAAAACGATCATGGGAAATTTGTCACTTTGTTTGCTATTCTGAATCATTAGTTTCAGGAGTTTCTTGTCGCTGTTTCTTGGCAGCCAACTGGGAATCTTTATGCACCAAGAAACTATCAAGGGAAATTTGTCGCTTCCTTTGCTGGAGAATCTTTCTGAAGTGGACCATCGCGTTATCATTCATCAGGTTTACTGCCCTGTTAGCAACAAGTTTGTTTGGATGATGGTTCACAATGAAGTCTTCGACGTCTGCCCACTTGCTGAAAATTTCTTTAATCCTGGCAGTTGAAACGGTCACTGGCTCCTCATCATCGGACGACTGCTACTTTTACTGCTGTGTAGTAAGGCCAATTAAAGCGAGGCTGCGCACGCGTGCAAAACTAGGCTACTAGTCTAGCGCTAAGCGATGTTAGTTCTGCGTGGCCTTCGTTTGTACTGTACGCGATCGTTTGTCTCCAACGTTAAACCCCTCTCTCTCTCTCTCTCTCTCTCTCTCTCTCTCTCTCTCTCTCTCTCTCTCTCTCTCTCTCGCCTTCGTTCGTAACCCGAGGCACTGTTCGTTACCCGACACAAAAAAAATTTCGAAGTTGTTGTTCATAACCCGAATTGTTCGTGATCTGAGGCGTTCGTAACCCGAGGTACCACTGTAGGTCGATAAACGAGAAGTCACGGTACTTTGCTGAAAGAGAGCTTTGATGTGTTTCATTTCCAAAGAAGTCAAGGGAGAGAAGGAATAGCCAGTCAAGTCTTTATGTAACTCATTCAAAATCTTCTCTTCAGAGATGAGAATCTGTGTATCTTCCATATATTCTCCCACTTTTTTCTTGACTGATTGACAATGTTTCAATGTTTCCGAGTAGGATGATCAATTTTGCCAATCATTACAATGTTCTCTGGTCAAGTGTATGATTCTTCCGCCATGTGAAGATTAACAGAAGACTTACTAATGTGCTTGTTCTGTTGACATAATGACTTTATGTTTATTTTCTTTACTTTTGTCTTTGTTGTTTATTGTTCTACATAGAAACCATCCCTACCGCCTTTATATGTTCCATTTTTAATAACCCTGGTTCACTTATCTCAAAACTTTTGACTTGCAGAGCATTGTCGAATTCTTCTTGCACAATAACGTTCACTGAATTCAACAGACGGATTGCAAAGTGAAGTTCCACAAGAAACGCTCGATTTTACATGTTGGAAAAAGGCCCATGTCGTTGCCAAAATGGAGGAAATATTAACGGCCGACGCTATGAATCCTTTTGCATAATAATCAAACTTTATGCCGTGGCTACTTTTATGTTACTAATTTTCTTGTTGCAAGAGAGACAGCAAAATCTCAAGTATTTTCAATGTGCACAATTTGATGCAATAGATATTGTACAAAAGGTTGCGCCGTCCTGGGTGACATCATCTTGGACACGTTCGAAATTTCGAACTCCACAGGATATTGATCCATGACTCAGTTAAGGCCTCATTTCTGACGATGCCAATGACTAAACAGTCTGTATTTGACCTTGGGATACGTGGTTTTCGATCTTGCATCGGATCCCAGAGACAATGAGGAAGGTTTTGATTTCAACTCCTTTTAGAGGATGCTTGGCTCATAGTATCATTAATGTAAGTTTCCACTTTAGGTAAGATTTCCACACGGCGATTGAGAGTCAGGCAGTATTCCTCAGCATTAGTCATCAAATATAGCACGATACAACATCAATTCTGTTAATTAAATTTGTCATGTGCTCTTATGTGAAGTATCCAATATTCCTCCTTATGGTCACGTTTATTGTTAGTCATAAGTGATTTGACTCAATGTGCGGCATTTTGATGGACAGTCGGAGTGTCTGGCTTAGTTGAAATGGTTGACAAGTTTTCTATTAGCTTTGTTTACGTCATTTTGCTTTCATGATTACTGATTATTTTTCTGCGGATTCTTTTTCTGCAATCAAGTGTCTCACCAATATTGAATGAAAGAATATGGCATGTCATTACGCAATTGATGTTTTGCTGGCACAAGCTAACCTTTGTTGGATATTGTAGTTCCTGTTGAGGAACTCTTGAATGTTGTACTATTCCCCTAATCCCCTGCACATGAATAGAGCATTGACGTCTGTCCTTGCATCTAGATATTCATTGATTCATTAATACGACCTGAGTGCAAGTGTACACGCACAATGTGGTCTTTTGTATTTACGTTCGTCTTCTTTTATACTTAATGTACTTCAAAAACAATCCCGTAAGCTAAACTATGAGGCTTCTGGTCAATATCAACCGGTATTTTAAACAATTAAGTATAAATAGTCACTACTTATCTATATGATTAACACGTGCTATCATTGGCTAGGCTAAATAAACATGGCGACAAAATGGTCGAATTTTGACCAGGTCACAAACAGAGCGGCCACTATAGGCAAGCAATGACACTATCCTTTTTAACTGGCACCAAAGCAGTAGTATTGACTGTCTGAGAATGTTTGGAATTGCTTTATATGCAATATATCTAGAAGATAACTCTCATGCCAGTTAAATGAAGAGAATACAGATATATCCAAATACTTAAATTGCAAAGGGGAGAAAATGATTCGAAGAAATATTGAAATTGCACTGCTTACGATCGCTAGCTCCTGCTGCTAATGAGAGGAGGAGGTGAGGGAGTCAACTGACCTTTCATATAATGTATCATAAACGTCTCGTCCTTCCTATAAACAATGTACATTTATCTGCTGAATAATATTGTTTTATCCTGTACTAGGAATATAATGAAAAATAAGCGATTCCAAGTTGAAAATATATCATTATTTTCAAATATTATATAGGACCAATAATACACAATACCTTATCAATAATCCTGATTTACCCGCTACCATGACATCAACATTGGATATGGACAATTACAATATACACATATGTGACTCTTTGAATAGATATGTTCTATATATAAAGGAGTTAATAATAAATAGTTCTTCAAGTCTTGTTGAGTATTTATCTGGTTTGAACATATACTATTTATGAGAATATAGAGGTCTAAAAATGACATTTTTGTTTACGGTGTCCAAGGCGACAGCTGGAGTGGGGGGGGGGGCAGTTGTTCAAAATTTTAGGTTTGTAAAAATGTATCTGAGCATCAAAGAATATACTTGACTTCTTTGAGGACTCTGACGTGAATTTGATGGTTGAATGAAAAAGTCCTTCTTTTTTTAAAAAGGATCTCACATGTTTCTATTCATTATTATATCCATCTTATAAATGAATCGGCATCTTAGAAGTTGTGTGGGGTAGTTGTTGATCCTTGTTTGCTCTAGCCTCCCCATAAATATCGTGGTAATCGATTGTAATATGTTGGTACCCCTTAGTATAACACTGACTTAAAATATTAATTTGGTATATAATCTTCAATACAAGGTTTAACAACCGGACAAGGTCCTTAATGTAGACAAACGGTCAGAATGACTGTCTCACGCTATCTTCTAAGTTTATATGCCCCAGAATGCAATAACGTTTGCGCAGATGGAGGAAACATGCACATAAATGAAGGCTACATTGTTGTGCATACTGGTTGCACGAAATTTGCCGAGAGACTTTGCGCTTTTCAGTGTGTGTGTGTGTGTTTGTGTGTTCCTATGCGGGAGCAAACGCCTACTCTCGAATACCCTCACATCATTTACCAAACAGGAGATATTGTTTTATCCATAAGGTTAATTATCGAAAATAAATCAAATGTACCGCTGCACACAAATAGAAAACATCGGGATAGGAACGGAAAATGTCGAGCAAAACAAAAATTACTGGAAATTAATGAATATTTTTGTTTGTGTGACTGTAACTTACCGCATACAATTGATAATTATGGGATCGGAATGAAAAGTATTCCATATAAATGCTAAATATTTATTATAAATAATAAATATCCAAAAGCAAAGGAATTTAATAGATATAAATTCAAATTTTCTTATGTAAAAGATAATGATAGGAAATGTCGAATATTAACTGAAATATATACGAATATTACTTTATGTCAATTGACGCTGATATTTCTATACCGTTCTGTTTTTTTTTTTTTTTTTGTCATTCTGTTTTCTTTATTTTCTTGCAAGTATTTAAGAAAGAACTCATCATTAGGAATATATTTCAATATTGATTATCATATATGTTAAGTTCATGATTCCCTAATAGTATAAATGTCATTATGTTAAATAAAATATCACACTTACCTTTTAAGAACATGTATTTCTGCCTATACCATTTCGTACGACTAACGCCCTCTTTCAGAGCGCTGTAGTTTATCAATGATGTTACGTTATTAACAGCTCTATCCCACGTGATTTCAGATCTGTCAAGCTGGGACTATAGATCAAGCATTACAATGATAAAAATGTTTTTTTCTTCAGTGGAGTAATCAATGAGTAAAGTGTTCTATACAGCTGATTAGCACAACTGCATCAATGACATGAATATTACTTGTTACGACTCTAGGTCTTAAACAATGAAACTTAAAGAAGTGTAACAAACAATTTAAGTAAATTCAATAAACAGTTTATTTCCTTTGAATACAAAAATGAAATTTCATATTCCACTTGCACAGTGCCGGATAAATGCTTTCCAATGCCCTAAGCACTGATAAGTATATGACACACACACATCCCTTATAAAATGTGAAACGAAATGTATAAAAAATATCTTAAAATATTTTTTTTAAAAAATTAAAAGTTAAAAAGGCAAAAAAATACATGTGCTGCCATCATTCCAAATAAAATAAAACTACTCGTACTTACAGATAGAAACGGTCAGTTAATTTTTTTTTCTAAATTATAAGCAACAATTAATTTCATTTCTTTTCTGGTGCAACTTTCGGGATGACGCCTTAAGCACGTGCTTAGTGTGCTTAAAAGGTAATCCGGCACCGCAGTTAATTACAGGGAATAATTATAAATGTCCTATCACAAATGCAAAGGTTTAGAATGTTCTGAATGAATTCCAATAGTCATGGGTGCTCTAATGGGACACAGTGATGTAACTCACAATGTCTTTTAATGGATTCTCAATAATTCCACTGAAGGATGTTCGTCTAAAACGACATTCGAAGCTTGTAATCAAGGACAGGCACTGAACTCACGTTTTAGTAAATATCTTAAAAATATTGACAAATATCAGATAGGGAAAAACCCTCAACAAAACAAGAGTTGCACAATAAGACTTAAACGTACATAACACACGGTACCTTCTGTTAATAGTAATTTACAATTTAAATTTTTTGTTGTTTGTGGGAGGGAGCTGTAAGACGCTAGGACATCATAATCGAACTTGGGTCCTTCTCTTTAAGAACATACAGGATCAAGTTTGGCATGTTAAGAAAACTTGAACAATGAGTTACAATCCATCAAAATCAGCTTTGTACGCTTCTGACTCTCGCACTGTAACGGCGTACACCAGGAGTGGTCGGCCTCAGTTCACAACGCTGTGTCCTAATCAACATTCAGTAAAGTTGTTGAACCCTTTGCACAAAAAATCAGCTATATAAGTGTACATAACATATTTAGAATATTGTGTTTTGAGTAAATTAAACATGAAGTTTTAATGATTTGTTTTCTTGCACAGAAACAGAGTTGAAGGCGTTGCAAGCATTGTAGGTATACTATCCATTGACCAAAGTTTTACTTGTCAGCAATCTTATAAGGGATAGTTTCTGGTTACTTTATTGCTTTACACGTCGCCGTATTTGTAAGTTTTTCACCTGTGAAAGTAGTAAATATACGTAATATGACGTTGCTAAGTCCATTCGGATTAGGAAAGAAATGATCATATGTTTGATAGTGATTCGTAGTTTTGGTAGATCTTAGTATGTTTTGAGATAAGTTTGATGTATTTTTACTAAATATTACAAATGCACTTCATAAAATATCAGTTTACGAAATGAATCAATATTAGTTCAGCAGGTTTGTGTGATATTTGTTTACAAAGGTTCCGAAACAAGATTTATTGCGAGAACTAATCGGCAAACCAGTTTATCAACTATAGGCTGCACGTGACTTGATGGCGTCAATTGGCGGCTCGCCCAGACTGTCTCGTTGCGAATGTTTATAATCAATTGGACATTTAATTGAAATGGATAATCGTATTTAAATGCAGTTTTAAAATATATTTTTATTCACTTAGTATATTCATCAAAGTCACAAATTAAAATTAGCCTTAATTTTTAACTCTACAGACTCTCACAGCTTTGTATGACAGTATTTTATTACATTTTCTAAATTAGAAAAGCCAGGTTTCAAAATGATTGTATGACAAATGGAAGAAAAACACCTAGAATTATCTCTTAAATTCAAATTTAGATTTGTTTACACAAACACGGGCAATTCAACAGTAAAGGCATTGACTACAAATTCTGACCAATGGACAACATCCTCGAAACAATTGTAAATTATACAGTCACTGCATATCTAAATTAATTAAGGACAAACTTTTATTGAAAATATAGAACTTTTCCACATCAAGCAATCACAGTGACTAAAAGACTAACAAGCAAACGTTATATGCAGTGGTACCCTATCCCCATCCAAAGGCGTAGCTGGGGGGGGGGGGGGGGCAGAGTGGGACACATGTCCATTGGCCCCAGACTAGTGGGTGCGCCAAAATTGGCTTTGAAATAGGTTGTACGTGGAATTTTTGTGTTTCAGAGTTGAGGGGGTGCTGCGTAAAAATGAATTTTGTCCCCACGGCTCCAAACACTCTAGCTACGCCTCTGTCCCATCCCATCCCGCTCTGTCTCTATCTCGTTGTAATAATGAGATATTGTAAACCTTAAAGTTGGTATCGATGGCAAGCTTTCTGCTACTAGGCAAGAATTCGTAGGTGGAGGGCTTGCATATACAAATCTCCATATTTAAAAAAGACACAATTCAGTACAAAACAGCGCGTTCAAATATGCAAGTTAAATACGGACATATCAACATTCCTCGCTATTACAACCATCTATTAAGGTTGGATGTCATTTTTATTTTTTGAACTGATCAGTGCGGAGTTGAAGCTGCTTCTATTATATATTCTAGTTGCTGCTAGGAAACAATATACATTAAAGAAATCCAGAAAACAAGTTCTAAGTTGACGATTTTAGATTCATTAGGTGGTTGCAAAAAGATAGAATAAATTAGTCACTAAGCTGTCAAATATTGTAAACTATGAAAAACACAATTAAGGTAAAAGGCTGCATACTCAATAGGTGCTGTTAAATGAACATTAACTGGACAATCTTCATATGTCGTCAGGAAATCGACGTAACTACCGCTTTCGATGTAGTATCTTGTTTCTGTAGATTTAGCATGTTCGATTCTCTCCAGTACAGTAAAAAATAATATGGAATGTTGTTATGTTCTTCTTGTGTAGCATAGTTAAGTAGTCAGACATTATAAATATTCTTGGATTTCTATATTTAGAAGGATCTAATTATATCGTTTTTGGCCCCAAATACATAAAGGTTACCTTCGGAAACTTTCAGTATATAGTTTGAGAGTTGCAATTGTATGTCATCTTGAAAGGTATCTGACATTGCACCTGAATAAAAAGTATTTCTTTTTTGAAAATATAATTTTTTTGTAATGGAATTCTTTTAGTGGTTGTTACTCGAATTAAATCCTACACTATTAATTCAATACTTCTTATCTTCCACTCCCAAACTAAAGATGTTCATGTTTTTTCCGGCTTTAATTTTTCTTTTTGAGTCAGTAAGAAAATACATTCGAAACAGTGTAGCTAGCACTGAAATTTCTTCAAATTTATCGGGAAAAAGGACTGTGTTTTGTTTTTGTTCGTTTAACGTCATTTTTAGCGCATGATCGGATATACATAGCGGTCAGTATATTTGATGAAGGAAGAACCCGGATGAACCACATGCTACTGTATCTGAACAATGTCCGAGTTATACGTTCTAACACTTCCAAAATTGATCTGGACGCTGTGTGATCTTAACCTTGAAATGAAGACTGACCAGTAAATGAACGAAGTTCACTTGGATAACATCTACCTGGAAGAAGATGAAAATGGCGATGAATATATATATATATATATATATATATATATATATATATATATATATATATATATATATATATATATATATATATATATATATATATATATATATATATATATATATATATATATATATATATATATAATTTACTCACAAAAGAGGCGCACGAAACAAGGTATGGTTAGTATGAAAGGGACACAGGATTACGAAAATCGAAACATTGCAAAATATTTTTCGTACGAGGGCCACCAAGCTTTTTTTGAGAAAGAAAGCCCAAGTTCCAATAGGTCAATAATTTATTTAAAGATTAAATATAATGTGAAGGTCTCAAAATGTATTCAGATCGTATAAATGTCTATATATAAACCAGCCTACCAAATATAATTTCATCTGTCTAAACGAAGTGGTTTTTGCTTCATTGAGTTAATAATGTTTATTGTCCATAAAGATCAAAAACAATTTGTTGTAATGGTCTGATATTTATAAATGGTCATCTAAAAAATGCTATGATAAAATCATTGCATCTTCATCGACATCGCTTCACTTCAGGCTCCCCTGTAGTCTGAGCATTTCATAATGAAATTCGCCCATGGTATAAAGAAACCAGACAGAAGATATTATGCCGACAAATTCATATATATATATATATATATATATATATATATATATATATATATATATATATATATATATATATATATATATATATATCTGTGTGTGTGTGTGTGTGTAAGAGCGTTTTTGCTGTCTCATGATACTATCTCACTACATATTAGTTTCAATTGTGAGTGTTTGTAAACAAGATGAATTCTGTCATCTAGAAATGCCGACGCAGTTTTAGCTAGCTTATATTATTCATGACTTCCATTGTAACACCAGTACATGACGTTTATACTACCCAGGCCCCCAAAAAAAATATAACCGCTTCAGTGGAAATTTCTAAATTGTTTATGTGGTGCAGTATAGAACGTAGTTAGTTGGTACTATGAATATAATAAATATGTATAAGCTAAACTGGTATTTTTTTGAACAATGCATGAAAAGAAAGAAATTAGGAATGTGCTGTATTGAATCTGAAAAGTCGATATTTTGCGAGAATGTTTTAAAATTAATATCCTAACGCCACGTCTCATAACGGTTAATTGACATGCAATGTTAGACTATATACCATATCATCGACAAAGTGATATTCATATTGCTTTTGCTCAACTATTTCACTATTTACTTCCATATCCGGGGCCCCGAGTGGCCGAGTGGTCTAAAGCGCTGGCCGTTACGGATCACTACCATCTCACCTATGTCTGCTTGGTTTTGGCCAATGTGAGTATATGAGAAAGCTTGCAAGTACCTTCTCGTAGGTCGGTGGCTATCTTATGCTGAAAAATGGCGTTAAAACCTACAACAACTTCTATATCCAGATGAGCTTCTCTCCCTCTATCTCTCTCGTATTTATGCTCATTCATATCGTCTGTTATCTCATCGTGTTTTAATAAATCCAAGGTTTAATCTCTCTCTCTCTCTCTCTCTCTCTCTCTCTCTCTCTCTCTCTCTCTCTCTCTCTCTCTCTCTCTCTCTCTCTCTCTCTCTCATATTTACCGACTAATATAAACTCGTATGCTTAAATAGTTTTTGATGCAGTAAGGCACTATAGCCCCACTCCATAATTCATTTTCTTATGATCTTATTTGATACGCAAGGGTTTGTGTTATTTTAATTATGATGTAAATTTTGGCAGATGAATTGGTTGATATAATAACATTCAGTTAAACAGTTATAATAGACCATTAAAGTATCCAACCATTGCATTGATAAATATTTAACTTAATTTATCATTATGATCTAAATGTAGATTTAGTTTGTTATATCATGAAGCTGTATATTACAAATCAGTGAAAAATAAATCGATACAAATCGATACAAATCGATACAAACTTACTCCCTGGGAGTCAACAAGGAGTATCCCCATCTTATAAAACAACTTAAAAATGTCTTTAATTTTATTGTCAAGTTAAGGTTGTCATTACGAGTATTAAAAAAGGAAACTGATGACAAAAAAAATTGCTTCTGAGCTGTGAATCGAACTTTGTTTTCTTAGTTGTGAAGCAATCTTATTACAGCTGTTATTCATCTAAGCATATTTTTTTTGGTATGTTGTCCCGTATTTACATTTGATTCAAAGATGAGTATTTTACGGAATAAAGAATGATCTACGCAATGAAACGTTTTAAATATACATCAAAGTGTCTTTCCGTTCAAACTATTCCTCAAGCGTATCCATCAATTCGAAACATACTTTAAGCATATCCTTCAATTCTAACAATAACTAAACCGTACCATTCTTTAATATATATATTTATTATAATTATTTTAGAAGTTATGTAAATCCTATATGAATGTGAAAAACACACCAAACAGATTTGAGCACAACAGGTTTTAATGGTTGACTAGATTCTATTTCCGAAAGTAATTAGCTTTTTATGTCTTCCACTTACAGTCTCATTATTATGATACGATGTCAATATTCAAAAGCCTAGCAACATCATCATCACTACCACACCACCACTACCACCACCACCACCATCATCATCATCATCATCATCATCATCATCATCATCATCATCATCATGTCTCTTGACCTAGTATGGCAATGTGCTAACAATTCATCTCAAATAACTGTTCGCGACACTCTAAAACAAATAGCGAATCCAATTACAGTGGCTTACTAAGGATAGATGGTGCTAGGGGCGACGATGATGGGCCAAAGGAGTTTTGGCCTTCCAAAATCCTTTGGCGCCCGGTGCAACTGCCCGGTTCGTCCCCTCCCGCCTCCTTTAATACGTTACATGCCACGTGCGCGAGAGGAAGAAAAGGATAGAAAGAGCCAAATAATAATATTTCAAACAATCTGAAACCTCGTGTTTCTACAAATTTTTAATGTATAATACTGACTGGGGAAAAAAGACGTGGAACTGTAACTCAGTTTCTCCCAATTACTGGTTCTCTAGCTCAGAGGTAGATGTAACACAACAACAACAGAATATGGTCATATTATATTTAATTTTCATTTTGTAGACACCTTGCTCTCCGAATTTTACTAAACTTTTTTATTTTGCTTTTGCTATTACATAACTAAAGACCATGGTAGCAATAGTAGTACTGGTGTGAATATTGCAATCTCTTATAGTATCACGCACAACGATAAAAAAAGAAAATCCATGTTATTGAAGACAGTAGTGTGATTTGGCAATATATATCATGAATACATCAGTTACTGCTAAGAAACAGTAGCATGAAAAGAAAATAGCTCTAAGCTTAGTTGACATAGAGACATTTGATGTGGTACTAAATAAGAATATATCAGTGGTTTATACTACACGAACCAATTGCTAGTATTACAATGTACATATTTAGTCTGCAGAGAAGTATCTGCTTCTCGTTTTCTATTATATTGTTTCTCTTAACGTAGAAGTTTCGATGATATAAGGAGGAGAGAAAGAAGAAAGAATCAACAATACAACACGTCCTTCTTAAATAGCATAGATCTTTGTCAGAGTGATGATTTACATTCTTGGATTCCATACCTTAAAAGGACGTCAGTATAATTATGGTGAAAAATGATCATTAGCTACCTCCAGCTGCCGATGTTCTTTTATTGCGGATTGTAGTTTCTTGCATCTATAGTCAACTTTTTAAGCCAAATCGTTCGGCTACAGTCTATCATTTCTAAAATCGGTTATTAGAAATTGGTCATGTCGAAGAAAGAATGACCTTTCATTCCAGCTGCAATAAAGTCCAATTCAAATCACTTTTGTCCAGATTCAATGTGCTCAGACTTTATAATCATATAGACTACATTGATCCTATTCGACAGGCGTCAGTCTCCTCAATGAGAATGCAGTCCGCTGTTTCATCCTATTTAGTACTTGATACTGTGTGCCATCCTCACGCAAAAGATCGTATCTGAGACACTCATGTCACTCATATCGGGTGTTCTACCCGATTTCCTTACAAATAGATGATATAGCTATTACAAGACATATATGGGTTTTTTTTATTTTATTTTTAATTTAATTTTTAAGTTATTTTTTAATTTATTTATTTAATTATTTGATTATTTATTAATGTATTTTTTTATGGTTTTTTTCTTTGTTGTTGTTCTAGAAATGTTGCGGATTTATGCCACATTAAGACATTAAAGCCACGCAATTTAAGCAAAGAGATGAGATCAAGTAAAATTTAAGTATATGTGATGTTTAGATAAATATGATTAAAGTGACAACTAAAAAGGTAATTAATCTCTCTCTCTCTCTCTCTCTCTCTCTCTCTCTCTCTCTCTCTCTCTCTCTCTCTCTCTCTTACATTAAGAAAACTTAATTAAAACACTGACAGAACTCGAACCTAAACTTGATTGTTATTTTTTACAGAAAGAAACTTAGAATAATTATTAACTGAAAATTAACATATGAATGATTTCTAACACAAATTCTAATGATTAAAGTTCTGAATAAACTTCAGAAATAATCCAAAGCTGGAAGTGTTGATGTGCCTATGATGTGTCAGAAGTCTTTTTTTTTTTTAAAAAAAGCACATTAATAGAATCACAGAATAGCATTATAAATCCAAGTCTCCATTTTCAACAATGCTGTTTCAGAGCACTTTGTATTTCAAAAGTAGAATATCTTGAACTAAATAATTTTAATAAATAAATACATTGCAGTCTAAATGAATTGATGAACACAACAACAACAACAATACTACTACTACTACTAGTACTACTACCACTACTACTACTACTACTACTACCACTACTACTACTACTACTACTACTACTACTACTACTACTAATAATAATAATAATAATAATATATGTATAGCAACTAATCTTTAGAAGCTCAAAGCTTTTTACAACATATACAATAATATGACTGCAACAAATCCACCATGAAAGTAGAAAACATTAAAACAGACTGAAATTATTTAAGTTAGGAAACATTATTAGGTCTTTACGTTTGTTTGTGGGGTCGAAAATGATGAGTTTTAAGAGTACTCTTAAAAGGGTTCATTATGTCTACGTTCGATAGGCAATTTGTTCCACGTTGCTGTGCCCTGGTATGCAAAAGAACGTCGTCCATATGAACATTCGTTTTCTTAGTGGGAATACTGAACATAAGATTGTCAGAAGAGAAGCGTAAGTATCTTGCTGGTGTCTACGCATGGGTGAGGTTCTTATAATAAGGACAGGTAGTTAAAAGCACGACTTTCCCAAAAGACACATCGAGGAACCAAAATGGGATGATATGGGATCGTATCAAAGCATCAAACCTTTATCAACTCAATACTTTCTTTTTTTTCATACCCATTGCTTACTGTTCTCTTCTTAATACTCTCTTTATCAACTCTATACTTGCTGTTTTCATACTGTCATGGAGTGGGGGTGATGATGGATTGATAAAGTATGATTACTTATAATTTATTATTGCCCACTGTCATGGGGTTGTATAAATATAATAATAAATATTATAACCCACCTCTTTTTTTGGTACTCGTTATCTAAGAGATGACTGTCCTCAATATAATTGCCCCGGTTCGAGTAAAGATAAGTGGTGAAACTTATTGATGCAATTATATATAGTGATCTGAGCAGATATATTGAACAACGAGCCCCCGTAAAGATATACAAACAATTGAATCAATTACATATACAATTGTGAAAATTCCTTTCATTAGGAATATACTCTGCTTTTAGAAAAACAACTTTCACCGAATTACAAATGAAAACTCAGATAGATTTAAATAAACTATCCGATCTGTTACTGATAGCTTTAGTTCATCATAGGACCGAGTGAAGCAATCGAAGTCAACATCTTGTATGATTTCATAACCTGGTAGCCCTCAGTTTCCGTTTCCTCTGTTGCTGTTCAGAACTTTGGCTCTCAGAAATGATACTTCTACCATCCGTCTCAGGATATACTCTGAACACGTTAGAATTTCAGCACGATGCAGAATTTTATCACGGGAGTACACGTCTCACTGCACTTCCCCCTAGTTCCTTTTTCCTCAATACGTCCAAAACGCTATTCTCTCCCTTTAAAAAAAAAGTTATAAATAAACCCTAAGTTTCTCGTTATAGCTGATACAGGCGAGAACTTTCATTCTCCTGGCTCGAAAATCATATATTTCTAAACAGATGATAGGGCTATTAATCGACTACACATGCCCTCAAATGACCGTAGTTAGTCGAATTGCTAATTCGTTACGCCTTGACCTTACACGTTAACGCACCATACGCGAGGCTTGGGATTCCGGCCCAGCCTTAATTTACACAGCAAAAAGATGGAATACATTCCAGCTTTCTAGTCAATACACACTGACTTTTAATCAGACGTGAATCTAAATTCGGTGAATTCACACGGATTCTCATAAATCATATTAACTAATGTAATGCATTATATTCATATAACCTAGTGTTTATACAAACACGACAACAAATTAAACAAATCGTCAAACTTATCTAAGAATTAATGTAAGACTTTTTATGCATAACTCAACCTAGTGTTTATGCAAACATGACAGCGAATTAACCAATTCGTCAAACTTAGCTAAGAATTAATGTACGACTACCTATGCATAACTCAACATCGATATAATTCAAAAGCACATTATTATACAAATGTATTAGATAAAATCATGCAAGACCTATAGACTCTGCAAACATTATATAAATCGCATCAACAAATTACTTGAGTTGTGACACTATACCTTTGTGGTCTCGTCACCCAACCAGTTTTTGGCGGCTTGCCTGAACCACACTTTTTACGAATGAACTTCTTTCAAATTTCACTCGAAGTCTCTACTGGTTATCTTAGTCTCTGTTCTCGTGTAGGAAAAGTACAGACTGCCTTCAATTTCAATATGGCGAAATTTAAATCCTATGAAATTTTTTTGTGAAAACACACCCCTTATTTAACGTGACCAATCAGAATCAAATGTCTTTGCCGCCCTTTCTCTCAGAGTCGCTAAAGTTGGGTCAGCCTGACCTGGTAGTTTTAAGTAACAGAATTTCTGCAGTTTCTCAATTTTGACAACTTTTCCATGAAAATGAAGTCTACCATATCCCTAACGGTCAATCTGGCTGCTGAATAAACAACGGGTCTGATTATAACAACAATCGCACTATAAAGGAACATTACTGTACACGGCAGGATAGCGATATGATACGCGCGTGCCTCCATAAATATAATTAATGGTTCTCTGGTCACAACTAATGTATTCTTGATAGATCACCAGAATTTGCCCCTTCATATATACCAATTGCTTACTATTCTCTTCTTCATACTCTCTGTGTCAACTCAATACTTGCTTTTCTCATACACATTGCTTACTATTCTTTTCTTAATACTCTGTTTCAACTCAATACTTGCTTTTCTCGTACCCATCGCTTACTATTCTTTTCTTAATACTCTCTTTTTCAACTCAATACTTGCTTTTCTCATACCCATTGCTTACTATTCTTTTCTTAATACTCTGTTTCAACTCAATACTTGCTTTTCTCATACCCATTGCTTACTATTCTCTTCTTAATACTATCTTTTTAAAACCCGATACTCGCTTTTCTCAAGTAGATACCTGCTTTTCTCAACTCTATACTCGCTTCTAGAAAAAGGCCTTCTTACTCCAAGCTCTCCATATTACACACCTTTGAAAATACACAATAAAATCCGAAGAATCAGTACCTTATCATTGAAGAAAGTAATTTGTTATTAAAATGTTGACTCTCCTTGAAACAGAAAAAGTCAACTTAAAAATATAAAGAACACACAAACACGCACACATAGACATAAGGAAACACCATCACCCACCCACCCCTGCCCGAACCCACACTCCCATCTCAGCCAGTTTGTAAGCTGCTGAACTTTGACTTCAGTGTCCGCGTCAAGGACGTGTTTTTATGTGATACTCCGTGCTAAATTCGTACAATCAAAAGTGGGGAAGTAAGCCGGTCGGCCAGTCACTTGGTCAACCAGGTACATTTGTATATCGTTGTGTGTACATATGTTTATTTCTCTGTCTTCTATTTATATTAATAGAATCTTTGCATGAAGAAATTTATGAATTTATTGATGGAAAGAGGCATGGAAAGAAAGAACAAATGCACGAATTCATAAAGCGATGGATGGGTAAATGTAAGAATGGATAGATTGTTGAATGGATGAATGACTTATGTATTTGGGTAAACGCCAACTGACATATTTACATACGTATATGTAGACTCCTGTGAGTCAGTCAGTCAATAACATGTACCTTTTGCAGTTTTTGTTTCTTTTCTTTCTACGTTCTCTTTCATTGGCATTAATTTCGCCAACGCTCACTAATTTACATAACGAATACCCTAAAACACAAAGGATATAGGTAGTTACATATATTCGATCTGGTAATGAATGATTGACTTTGTTTGGTTGTTGTTCTTTTTAAATGTTGATAAACGTACGATCAATGACGTAAGAAAAGTAGTGTTAAATATAACAGATCGGATTTGCGCAATAGAACGTTACAGGTGTCGGTTATTCACCCTTCACAAGCGCAAGATCAGACAAGCGGCTATAGGACACACGGTATTAATTCAACTCCCAAAGTAAAATGGAAACACCGTCATTTTCAAAATTCAATAACTTAAATGTTCTAGGTGCGAACGATCAGACCTATATTTCTCCATGCATAACTATTCTTGGTGCAAGCTTCCGTGTGGAGGACACCATGTAGGCCGCGGCATTTTTTTTAAAAATTATTTACATGTACATGAAATACATATTCTTTATTCTGCACCAAATGAATGAGGTGCTACTTTCATTATTGAGTACTCATAAGTCAAGCATGTAAAACTACTAAAATTGGATCAAAAGAAACTCGATTAGTTTAAAGATCATATAGTAAAACCCCCACGTCTAAAATTGACCTGTCACCGCCAACTGTCTTGGTTTTTGTTTTGTTTGTATGAACCCGATAGCTTTATAGAAGACGCATGTTTCAAATAGCTCTAACAACACATCATCCTTATTAGACAAGGGTCCGTTTTTTTTGAAAATTGGCTGCATTTATGCTAAAATTAAAAGGTCACAATCTTTTCGAAAATCATAATCAACCTAGATATCGCATTTATAACTGTACTTAGTTATGACAAACCACCGTTTTCTATTTAGGTTAAGAACTGTTCTGAAAGGTTATTGATTTTGGAGTAAGATAAAATCGATGAAATATTACGAATTCAAGTTTGTCTATATACATTTGATGTCATGTCATTTGGTTTTGTTGTAACTATTTCTGTTCTTCACGCGATAAAAGCCGCAGTCTTAACCCAGTGGTAAAATCAAATATGCATTAAAAAATTATGTGTTTCAACTCGTACTTTGAAATATTATCTATAACGTCGAATGACATGAGTACTTTTAGTTGTGCTGAATTTTGAAGAGATCATAATCTTCGTCGAATAATCAGTTAAACAGAGCAAAAACCTAAAACAAAAAATTATACTTTTTATTTAATTGGAAAATAAGGCTTTCTTTACGAATACATATAATAAATAGTTCGTCCGACGCAAGGCAGACATGAAAGAAATAAAATTTACATTTCTGAATAGAACACCCGAATAACGGATTGTTGCCTTTATATTCATTGTTCTTTATTCTTTTCTGTTATATTATCACCCATAGGAACGAGAAATATTTTTAACATTGAGACCTCACTGTTATCAGTTATAAAATGTGGACAACGTACGTAACACACATCACTATAATGAGTACACCATTACCCACCCCAAGTCTATTGTTTTTTCTTTGTGCGTGTTTAATGCCACTTTGCAGTCCATGATAAGCTCATATATAGCGGCCAGTATAACGGAACGAGGAGGAACACGGGAAAACCCCAGCAAGAACCACTGAAGCACGAGAAGATGATGGCAAGATTTCTCGCATATCCACAGTGGTCAAACCCGAGCCACGACTCCATGTGAACAGAGATGAGATGACACTAAAGGCAAGCGCTTTAGACCACTAGGCCACCCAGGGGCCCCACAAATTTCAAAATTGTCGATTTACCACAGGTAACATATGTCACCAGTCATTGGTACTGTTCCAGACAGAGATGGTTGAAACACATTCAGTGATAATAGGTGCTAGAGAGACCTGCATCAAAGAGAAAAGGCTTGTATGGTGTGGTCTTATAATTGTCAAGGAATTTTCAAAACAAGAGATTTTCTTTGAGTGTCTAGCACGAGCTATCGAAAAAATGAAACATTACTTCATGAATTTCTGTTTTTCATTACACATGAATATAATTCAGAGGCGTAGCTATGTCCCCGGGCGCCAAGGTACAGGGGCGCCAAAATGAGGCTTACAACGTTACATTATAATAAGTAAACAAGGGTAATAAATCGGTCACAAGATCGCTGGGGCGCCAATTTTATAGTTCGTCCCCGGGCGCAAAATATCATCGCTACGTCTCTGATATAATTAACACCGAAATTACTAAGACGACGATTTATTCTATCTCTATCTGACGTGTTGACACCTTCTGTTGTAATGCACACTGAACGCTAATAAAACCGTAATGGTTTTCGAAAATGTAGGTAAAATTCTGGAATCTGGAACAAGACCTTCAGTTGCCGGTGCAACGCCATTTTCTTTCCTGACGCAAATGCTTGAGTCGTCCCGCGGTGAATATGAACCGGGATGTGACAATGAATAACTAGAAAACTAGAGACACAAGTGTAGTACTTGTCTATTTTTAGCACATTTTTCCTCTCTCATTTTGGTGGTGATAGAAGAGTTAGATTGGTGCATTTTTGGTAGGGATTTAAATGTAATTGTTTATTCTCGAGAATATGAGATCAGATAGTGATTATCTATGTGTACTTCGGAGTCAGTGCGCAGTAAATAATAAGGCCTTGGTGATGATCCGGAAGTGAAATCTGTGTTCTGTTTACATGCTGTTCTGTTTACAGTGCAGCCTCTCAAACAATGCAAGTCAAACTTTGACAAGAACTTCACCGTGAAGTCATCGTTGAAGATATTTTAGATTAACCCATGATTTCTACACAGTGGAAAGTTCAGTACTGAGAAACAAATGTAAAGAATATAGAGTAAAATTAATTGTGTTCTATGTCCACATGTCATTGCTTCATGTTTCTATATATCACTCACCAACCCCACGATAGGTGGAACAAAATCAAATCGAATGTTGTTCTATCTTTATATCAACAAACATCTAGAACCTTAGTTTTTCTTTATACAATTGACTCTGGTATATCCAGTGCTTGCTAAGCTGAGCCTCATACATGTACCCCCACCCCACCAGTGGCGTAGCGAGGGTGTTCGGCGCCCGGTGCAAGGTTCATATGTTCCCCCCCCCCCGGACGCAGCGGAGAGTATTTGGCGCATGGGGACAAGGTATAAATTTTACGCCCCCAGTGTCACTGAAATATAGGAAAACAGTAGTCAATACTGAATACAACATAATAATACAGTCATCATAGAAAAGGCAATTTAAGGGTAATAAATTGTAACTGCAACAACCACAACAAAAATGTTACCAACAGTTAGTAGGGACATAGATGGCCGAGTAGTCTAAAGCGCTCTCCGTTACGGATCACTGCCATCTCACCTCTGTCTGCGTGGGTTCGAGTCTAAGATTCGGCTAATGTAGTTATGTGAGAAAGCTTTGCCTGTAGCTTCTCGTGGGTCGGTGGTTCTTTCCGGGGGTTTTCCAGGGTTCTTCCTCCACCAATAATACTGGCATCCATGTATAGCCTATCGTGTGCTGAAATATGGCGTTAAACCCAACAACAACAAACCATCAGTTAGTGACTTAGTCAATATCAACCACCGCCAATGATCCAGATTCAGTCTGAACCAGTGTTAATCTCAATCATCCAGACATCCTGGCACGGACTTAGTTGTTTACTTAGTTGTTTCTTCTGAAGCCGCTTTGTAAAAGTATACACTGAATCATCCAATCATCTTCTTCCGGCACACCCCCCCTCCCCTCCAAGACGGCGCCCGGTGCAACTTTCACCCCCTGCACCCCTTAGCTACGCCACTCCACCCCACCTCACCCCAGAGATTTATGTAAATTATTTCATTATATTGTATCATTGGCATGATTTCTGGACTCATACAAATCAGGTGGTGGATTCGAATCTTGCTTAGACTAACCCGGGCAAACTGAGTTAGTGTGTCTCGCTTTACTTCCAATATCTCAGTACTAAATAGCTATTCATTTTCTAATGTGCCGTTAAAGTCTAGTCAATAAGATAAACTTGCATCGGGTTCACTAAGGAGTTTGAATAAACGAGACTCTGCGATAAAAGTATTATTAAATATGTTTGCGAGATTCCGATTGTACAGATAAGTCAGGTAGTATCATAGAAGAATGAAGTTAATTTCCGTTCGATGGGTTGGGTCACATGAATATATTTTGAGTAATACGATCTGTCACGTGGGGTATATTTCGACATATAGCCGTAATATACATTTTGGTTGTGTATATAAGAAAGAACGAGCAATCAGATTGTCATTCCTATTTTGGAGTCATTCTAATTTCTTATGTTAATGATTATAACATCAAGTCTGCGGACGTATTGTATGGCATATTTTGATATTTGAGAAAAAACGTTTGCTTGTAATATTCACTGGAAACAGATAGTATTTAATGGAATACAATATTATTCTGGAGCTAATGTGAACTATTGAAAAACAGTTATGGACAACACCAGTGGTGATCCTTGCGGACATGTACATTTTCGATTTTGAAATTTATACGGAAATTTTCATTCTTTTAGCTTTAATAGAACTTTTTCAGGATGTTTTTGAATTCACTCCATAATACTGTAAGCTCCTCACAAAATTTTCATTTATAACTTTGATAACTAAATTGTTTGTTTAGTTTTAAAAAATCTTGTTGGTTTTTCTTCTTCTGCGACTTAGTGTATGAATATATATATATATATATATATATATATATATATATATATATATATATATATATATATATATATATATATATATATATATATATATATATGTTTTTAAGGGTTTTTAAAATGTTATATACCCTCACATTCATGGATATATATATATATATATATATATATATATATATATATATATATATATATATATATATATATTTATATATATATTTATATTTATTAATACATTGACATTTTTTTTTACTAATTCAAACAAATGTAGTGCTCGGAAATGTAATTCAACTTAACGCCATTTTGTATGTGAAAATCGTCAATGAAGAACTTTTGTTTATTTATTTAATTTTTTAAGATTAAAACTCGTGGAGCAAATTATAGTGTGCAGTCTTAAAAAGATTGTAATGGAAGCCTATTATAAGTAACCCATCTTATAAGCGAGGGAACCGAGAGATGTTCTAACTAGGCTGTGAACTTTGGTGTAATAGGGCATACAAAATAAGGTATTTAACGAAGTCAAATCACATTATAAATTAGTTCTATTAAGCCATTATCTTAAAAAAAGTGAAATGTTTATAGTAGCAATGATAAAAAGGATTTTCAAGCAATGCATTGGAACCCGTGATAATAACCGCGTTATAAAAGGGAAAGCGTTATACTGAGGGGTTAATATAGAAGGACCGCTGTTAGGAAGGGGATGCACCGTTGACAGCTTTCTAAAATAATAAAAACAAATGTTAAGATTGGTTTCTTATCAAGTGTTCATAAATACGGAATTTGACAGCAGGGTTAATTCGTGAGATCTAGTCTGGGTCAGTGACCTATTCGTATGACATATTACATATATACTGTTACATTTCCACTATTAACCCCATTACGTGTCGTTCAGTAGAACGGTAAAACAATATCAAATGGTTCAAGGTTTAGGTTTAGTCTTTGCCATTCATATCGCGAGTTCATTGTGAATGCGCCAATACAAAGATAACTGCGTACGAATGAGCCTACTTACCTACATACCGAACAGTATGTACAGGGACGTCTCAATGTATATTACCGAGAATGCATACAGATATTAAGAGGGGGCATACGGCCAATTTTTAGTCCCACCTTGTGTGCGAGGGCTCATCGGCTGTGTTTTGAATGATAGGCAGACATTTTCAAAAGGAAACGAAAATTTTAAAACATAGGTGCATATTCGTAAACGGATTTGTGTACCCTGAATTCTCGTGACCGCAAATCAGCTGAAATGCCGTTTGGTATATGTTTGGAAAGATGCATGATAAGAAAATAACTACTACGGAACATTATCTATTTTGAAAGAAATTTTAACCGAATTCGCATCAAAGCTCCGTGCTGGCTATTTTCAAGGGCAGTACAAAGTCACGCTGGAAAATTTCAAGTGCGACATATTTTTGGTCAGTAAGAAGGATAGACGTTTAAACAGACAAATACCAGTGATTTTAAAGCGGGTTATTATTTGTGTCCAAAAGCACAAAATGTAATATTTTGCCACGTTTATTTGTTTTAATCTGTTTGGAAAAAAGTACAAGTCGTATCCATTTTATAAACTTGTTCAAAAGGTCATCATTGTCGCCTAATCTAAACCAGCAAAGTGGCGTCCTGGAATTATATTCAGCCATTTTCAAATTTTACATCACGGGGAGTAGGGCAGTCATCACGAAATCAAGATATTCCAGCCCAGAGTTCAAACGACAGAGAACCTAGAAAAATGTCTGATTCCCATTTCATCATCAGCTCACAAGAGGCGGGAGCCTGTGTTAGAGAAAAGAAGAAAAATATTCAAGATGATAAATGCTGTTATTTACTTCAGTTGTCGTTTCAGCCCATTTACAGTGATGTGCAGATTCCGAACTCTTGCTACGCCAAACTGCCGCGTCTTGTGAATGGTATTCCCCTCGGTCCTGGACTTATGTGCAGAGATCAGTTGAACAGTATACGATGGCGGTATATCGACGGAGGACCAAAAATTCACACCTTCATTTCGGTTCCAATGCATGAAGATGAAGCAGAGGAAACAAAAAAGTCTCTGATAGGTCGCCTTGCTAAGCAATCGCAGTCCGTATTTGGGGACGTCTCTGTTCGAGCAACTGTGATATTGTCGCACTGTATACACTTTGATGGCGACATCATTTTGAATGACATTGCAGTTTCCATGGAAGAGGGTCTACATTTCAGAGATTAGTGCATGTATTTTATGAACATAATTTGTGATTGTGTATTTTTCTGTTCATGAATAGTTATTAATATTAATCTTTATTTATTTGATTTCTTATGCCTGAAACTGTCAAACGGTTGAATCTACTCGAGGTATGAAAGCCGAGAGAAAACTTAACAGCAATAGTGTTTTCTTTTCTTCAGTAATCAGGACTTGAAATGTTATAACATATTAGTTTTGGGGCCTGATTATTATTATTATTATTATTATTATTATTATTATTATTATTATTATTATTATTATTATTATAGCCTTTTATAATCTACCATTTAAAATTATACGTATCGAGTTTATGTCAGCAAAAATATCAATGTGGTTTTGTTTTACTTTGTTTGCTGCAAAATATACTTTCCTTAATAATAATGAGTATGTATGTTTTGGGTGTTAAGAACATCTTAAGTTTGAATCAATTTGCGAACATACATTCGCACATTCATGAAATATGACATCCAAACTCATAAACAACACTTTCCAACTTAATCGATCAGTTACTGATAACATACATACATACATACATACATACATACATACATACATACATACATACATACATACATATAACTTATTTTACCTTGCTGTGCAGATATAAATATCATATTATGCTATCATGTGCAATGTTCAGTTGGCAGAACGTACTAAAAATTCCTACGAAGCTAAATCAGGTAAAAGCATTATTAGATAATTTGCAATGACGTCAACGAAAGTTTGCAAGTGATCGAACTTGATAATATTGAGTGCAGGATATCTTTTGATATATATCCAGGTGTAAGGTCATTTGTTGCCACTGTATACACATTGTACGCATTCGTATACAAAGACGAAGTTCCTGAATTAGCAGGCCGTCGAACTATTTACCAACCGATAATGCAGCATATAATGTTACAAACATACGTCTGGAATTATTTACTGCGTGCTTTTCGCAGCTACATGTTGTGCACAGTTATACGAAGGTTAGTGATTGCCAACGAGAAATGCTGTTGTTGGGAATGTGCTTTTAAACAATCTTTTCTTGACAGTACTGATGTCGGAGTGATCGTAAATTCACGGGTAATTTCAACAAGCGTGACAAACCAAAACAATGCACACACAAAATATTTAATAATAAGTAAAGAAATAGGTTGATGGTCCCACCCCAAACTACAACCACAATCCCATACCTTAGACCCTAACTCTAATAAGTAACCCTAAATTTAAATTTGTACAAATAAAGCTAAGAATAATATAATGAATCTTTTTAAGTTTTCAAGGAAAGTGTCCATTTTTAGATTACATTTTATTCTCTCTCTCTCTCTCTCTCTCTCTCTCTCTCTCTCTCTCTATATATATATATATATATATATATATATATATATATATATATATATATATATAATTTGGCATGGGAAATATGTTATCATCCAGTTTATTCTGTGGGTAAAAATGTATGGCGGGGTGCAGAAAGAAAAAAGAGATCGAGGTGTTCAATAAATAAATATGACCAGGTAGAGAACTGTCATGCAATTTAAACAAGACAATGGCATTTGCTAACCGTTAGATTTATCCGTGAAATTTTTTTTTTTTTCAACCACTAGTTGGTATACTTTTAATTACTTCTCTTCCTACAAATAAATAAATAAATAAAAAATCAAATAGAATAACTAAATGACAAAATAAATATGACACAAATGGTTTACAAAAGAATATGACCAGAATATAAAGATACAACCAGAGCTACTACTGACAAAAGACCTTTTGTTAACACACTAGAGATGTATTTTATTATATATTTGAAGGAGGGGTGCCCGAAGAATAATTATTAGGGGGAAGGGGGCACACAAGTAGTTGTCAGCTATTAAGATTTACGAATCAAGCTGGGCACGCACACACAAAAAAACATACACACGAACACGCGCACGGTTATATTAAATCTATCGCGCAAGCCACACGTAATAGAGAATAACCCCAAATAATGTTAATTCCTTCAACCGGGCCCTTTTTGGATTCCCCAAATTAATTTATTCTTTATACGTTTGGTTTGTACTACATATTCAATATCTGCACGAAAATATGTGCCTAGTCTTCATAGCTGGGGATGGGGGCAGAGAAGGGGGGGGGGGGGGAAGTGGCGTCGAAATAAGTTGAACCATATTTGTGTGTGTTTCACAATGCTATCATAAGTTAGTTTGGTATGGTATTCATATAAATAGCTGAAAATGTGCTGCATTTGGGAACATATTCATTTGCGACAAAAAATTCCATGCACTTGACACTTATTGGTAAACAATAAAATATATTTCCACAGATATTCACCTCTTGCTCTCTTTTTCCATATGAGAATTATTTCATGTTGTTAAATGTAAAACGGTTTCCCTCTTAGTAGGAGGGATAGGAACTTGGATTTAGCTACGTTATCTAGGGAATGACCTCCCTCGATAGTATGACCCGGTGTGAGCGAAAGACAGATATCAAAAGAGAACTGGGCAAAATTATTGAGAAGAAATAATGCAGTACGAGCCCACTTAAACAAGACATTAACAAATTTAATCAAAGAAATTAATAGTGGTAATTTTAATGCAACTTAAATGATATCAACATGATTTATTAGCAGTGTCTAATTTGGATGTATTACATCATCATAACGAATAGTGAAAGAGCGCAATGTCCACGACTGATTGCATCACCTTCCCCTCAACTGTGTTCCAATGTTCCTATTTCTTCGAGCCTTCTGTTTCCGACAGCCTCCTCCTTCTTGGACTTCCTAGAATGTACTCTACTTGTCGGTTTCCCCTTCTGGACCTCACACTTTACTTCTCCCTTTTCTTTTCTTTTTCGGACTCCGCCTCTGGACTGTCGAGTACCTTCTTCCTCGGAAAACTATTTCCTTAATACTGTAACATCTGGTCCCTCCCTTGTATAACGAGGAAAACACTATTCTTTCTTAGGCTTCCCCTGGAGCCAAAATCTGTATGTCTGTCTGTCTGTCTGTCTCTCTCTGTCTCTCTGTCTCTCTCTCTCTCTCAGGAAATGTCTGACTAGAGAATTTCGACCAAGGTTGCCACTTTAAAATGCCTATTATTTCCAAGATGTACGCTTTACTTTCACTCTACCAATCATAAACAACGGTATCTAAAATCGGTTTCCTAAGACAAACGTGTGTCACGTCAGTCATAATCTCTGAAATACATTAAATTTAACATTTCCCTCTGAAAAAGACTACTTGGAACGGATGGAAAGTTCAGCTGTCTCTTTCTCAAGCCCCTTTTAGAATATCCCATCAATTTCATTGAATCGCAACACTGGCCCCTTTGAAAATTTAACACTAACATGGAATAAATTTAAGAATAAAGGTCGAAATGCTCTTCCCCAAATATTCCACTGGTCCAAATGTGATAAAATTTCTAAGCTCGCCACATTCAACTTTAAGGTTCGCTGCTTATTCGAAATTAGATACTTCACATAGACCCCATCTTAAGAGAAACTACTGGGAGTTTGCTGTCCGAATTTTGAAGTTGCAACCAAGTTATTGTTTACATGTCCTTGGGTGACTCTTTCACCTCAGAACCAAAGTAGTTTACTCAGATAATCTGCTCCTACACTGGCGCTTCCTTTAATGTAATGCAATTGAACTTGATATTGCTGAAGAAATAATGACCATCTCATTAAATGACCATTTGTCAATTTAGCTTGGGCCAAATAAGTAAGTGGCTGGTGGTCAGTTTCCAGAATAAACTTTTGCCCATCCAGATGGCACTGAAATTTAGATCCCAAAGATGATCGACTTTAGCACTCTCTGGGGTTAACGTATCTACACATAGCGTGTGTCCTAGATAAGTCAGTCTCCGAACTCCTGTGTGACATTTTGCAAGTCGGGCGGTAAGCTTTGTCTGTCTAAGTCGTTCCAGAACGTTTCTCAGCAAAATCACGTGTTCTTCCTAAGTATGTGTCGCCAATAACAAATTGTCCATGAAATTTTAAAGTCCGGTCCTCTTAAAGATTCTAGCAGTTTTCTCATCATTCAGGTGAAATTGCTGGGTGCATTTGGGACCCAGAACGGCATGAATATCCATTGGCATGTCCCATCTGGTGTTGCAAAGGCATGTTTTGGACGGTCTTCCTTACGAACTGGAATTTGCCAATATCCATTGGACAAGTCTATTTTAGAAAAATATTTGGCGTTGGTTACTCCGGCAAATATGGATACAGGATCCGGTAACATTTCGACATAAAATTATGTGATTCTGTTTAATTTCCGATAGTCGACACAAAGCGGTGATCAACATCCTTCTTATGTACCAAAGTAACCGGTGAACTATATGCAGATTAGGCTGGTTTAATGACCCTTAACTCAATCATAGTTCTAATTTCGTCCTGTACAGTCTCTAACTTCTCATGAGGTAGTGGAAAAGGTTTTAGTTTCACAGGTATTTCATCCAGCAGCTTCAAACTAAAATCCACCAAGCCCGTCATGCCTGGTCTTTCTGTCAAGACACTTGAATAATTCTGGAGTAAATCCTAGACCTCTTCACGTTGGTATGACGTTAAAGTTACGTGAAACACGACGTCAACGTATGTATCATCCCTTGTCAAAGGACAACTAGGAATTACTTCCACCACTCCCCCGTTGTCGTCGGGTTCTTCAGTTACAACTGTAGCAGCCACGAGCGCAGTGGTTGTATAACTTTCACAGTAGCGTTTAAGAAGGTTAACGTCGTACAACTTCTCCTTATCTCCTACCTGGATACGGCAGTTCTGTCCACCATTCTTTTCCGAATATATATATATATATATATATATATATATATATATATATATAATAATAATAATAATAATAATAATAATAATAATAATAATAATGAGGACTTTGTATAACGCCTAATCTTTAGAAGCTCTAGGCGCTTTACAACATCTATAATGATATTACTACACTACAGAAAAAGAAATAACAAAAACCATGAAAATGGAAAACATAAAAAACATTCTGAAAACGTATAAGATACAAAACATTTTTAGCTCTAAGTTTGTTCCTGCAGTCGAAAAAGGTCAGTTTTAAGAGCAAACTTAAAAGGGACCTCAGTATCTTTGTGTCTAATTTCAATAGGCAATTCGTTCCACATCGCCGGGCCCTGGTATGCAAAAGAACGTTGTCCATATAACTTCGTTTTCATAGAGGGAACAATGAGTATACGGTTGTCAGAAGAGGAACTTAAGTATCTTGCTGGTGTATACACATGGGTGAGGCCGGATAGGTATGTTGGACTGGAGTCTGTCAGTGAAACATAGCACAGAGAACAAATTTTGTGTTTGATTCTGTATCGAATCGATAGCCAGTGTAGGTTACAGAGCAGTGGTGAGGTGTGCTCTGATCGAGGTACTCTAAAGATGATCCGAGCAGCTGTGTTTTGAACTTTTTGAAGTTTCTGCAGTAAATATTGTGACCAACCAGACAGAATTGAATTACAATAGTCCAGTCTTGAAAGTATAAATGAAGACACAAGTGTTTTAGTGGCATCAACTGAAAGATATTTGCGAATGGAACTAATCCGTCTCAGTCCAAGATATGCAGCCTTGCATATGTTCATGTGATGTTGGTGGAATGTGAGAGTACTGTCTAGAGTAATACCTAGGTATCGTACAGACTGAGAATTTAATGTTGGTGTTGCTGATATTTATTGTCTGAGGTAAAGGATGTGAATGAGAAAGTCTTTGTGTTGTGATCAAAATAACCTCCGTTTTATCATCATTCATCTGCAGGTTGTTACATGTCATGATTTCACATCAGAAATGCACCTCTCTACTCTATGGATTGTTGTATCAACTTCAGTGGGGTGGCTAGACTTGTATAGTTGGGTGTCATCAGCGTACAATTAGTGAGACATTCGGTGATGATCTATGACACTTGAGAGCGGCTGAGTGTATAGAATGAAGAGAACAGGTCCAAGAACAGACCCCTGTGGAACACCTCAACATATATCAACTGAGCTCTAATGTATTCCATTTGCAGATACAATTTGTGTCCTGTTCACTAAGTAGGACTTGAACCACTGTAAGGCTATATTCTAAATGCCACATACATGTTGGAGACGGTGAAGTAATATATCATGGTCTATTGTGTCAAATGCTGCAGAGAAATCAAGGAGGGTGAAGACTGTAATCTTTCCACTATCCAAAGCAGAGAGAATGTCAATAACTACTTTCAAAAGAGAAGTTTTAGTACTGTTGCAAGGGTGATATGCAGACTGTACATTGCTTAAAAGACCTTTTGAATTCAAATGAGATACAAATTGGGTTAGAACAACTTTTTCTAAGATTTTTTTTTATATGAATGGGAGATTAGAAACTGGGCGGAAATTCTTTAAATCGTTATGGTCAAGTGTTGGTTTCTCCAGCAGAGGCTTTATGATGGCAGTTTTGAAAAATGATGGGAATTCCCCGGATGAGAGAGAGAGAGAGAGAGAGAGAGAGAGAGAGAGAGAGAGAGAGAGAGAGAGAGAGAGAGAGAGAGAGAGAAGAGAGAGAGAGAGAGAGAGAGAGAGAGAGAGAGAGAGAGAGAGAGAGATATTAATAACATCAGTTAGTGAAGACAATATTGGGTCTAAGCACTCAATCAGCAGTGGTGTCGGAATTTGCTCAAGTTCACAAGACTTTGGTGCACTCTTCATCACGATTGTCCGTACTAAATCAATAGTGACAGGTTCAAATTCTCCTAAAGGTTGTCGCTGAAATTCTGTATCATAACTGTATGGTGACAAGTCAATTGAAACTGTGTTGTTAAGCGAATCCCTAATGGTTTGTACTTTGTTACGGAAGAAATTTGCAAGTAGGTCCGGAAGGTCTACTGGAGAGAAGGTCGTTGGAAGTGGTGTACATTTGTTCCTTGACATTAGTTTGTTAGTTATCTCGAAGAGCTCTTTGCAGCTGGAACTCTCCGTGATCTTAGTACGGTAGTGGGATAAATTTGCTAAATGGACTATATTTGTAACGTTCTCCTTAGCGGCTTCATAAATTTGTTTATAAATAGTGAGTCTGGGTGGTGGAAAGCCAAAGCCTCTCTGCTTTTCGGCGATGTCTTTTAGCAGTGTGAAGCTGGTCCATAACACTGCTATACCATGAAGAACACATTTTTATTGATACTCTGCATTTGGTGGCTGGGACATGTTTATCAAGCAATGAATGCAGGCAGTTATCGAGTTTTTCTGCTGTAGGATGTAAGTAAGTTGTTTTCTTGGATGTCATGCATGAATTTGGTTCTATTTATCATACGGGGGTTTCTCTTAGCAGCAAATAAAGGTGGAGGGTTAGGGACTGATACGCCGAGATGGCATATAATACAGAGGAGATCTGATGCAAGTTCATGAGATACAAGGGTGGATTGCAGAATATTATCATCAGGTCTATAAAGAAACCAGTCTAAAAAGTGACCAAGTTTATAGGAAGGTTGGTTAACTGACTGTTTAAGATTGAAAACATGAATGGAATCTAGGATTTTTGACGTGTATGGGTTTCCATGACATTCAAAGTGAAAGTTGAAATCTCCAAGAATAATTAGGATGCTACCTATGGAATGTCCATACTCCAGAAGATTCGGAAACTACTCCAAAAAGAGAGATTCAGTCAGCTTGTTTTCTTTCTACTAGGAGGAGGGCGGTAGAGACAGAAAAAATGGACTGACCTTTGTTCCAGTGTGAGTGTTGTTTGCACTAGTTCAAACTATGTGTGGCAGAAATTGAAGGTTGAATATATATATATATATATATATATATATATATATATATATATATATATATATATATATATATATATATATATATATATATATATATATATAATGCAGAGATGAACTTCTTAACTTGCTGTTCAGATGTAGATATCATATTATATTATCACATGCATCGTTCAGTTGGCAGAACATGCAAAAGATTTCCAACGAAGCTAAATCAGGATTGCGGGCCATCGAACTTGATAATATTGAGTGCAGGATATCTTTTGATGTATATCCAGGTGTAAGGTCATTTTTTGCCACTGTATACACATTGTACGCATTCGTATACGAAGACGAAGTACTAGCAGGCCGTCGAACTATTTACCAACCGATAATGCAGTATATACGTTTACTGCGTGCCTTTCGCAGCTACATGTTGTGCACAGTTATACGAAGGTTAGTGATTGCCAACGAGAAATGCTGTTCTTGGGAATGTGCTTTTAAACAATCTTTTCTTGACAGTACTGATGTCGGAATGATCGTAAATTTTATAAATTCACGGGTAATTTGGTCAAGCGTGACAAACCAAAACATTTGACACAAAAAATATTTAATAATAACTAAATAAATAGTTTGATGATCCCACTCCAAACCACAACCATCATCCCATACATTAGACCCGAACTATAATAAGCAACCCTAAATTTAAATTTGTAAAGCTTAAAACTAATTTGATGGAAGTATACCTTTATTTTGTGCGCTCCTATATAAAAGTTATATATTAATGTTGTGGATGCACAATTTTTAAAATAGCAATTTGCAGAAGCCTGCGTATCTAATGGACTGATGCTTTTATCTCACTTTGAGACCCACTGAGTGTGCGGTAGACCCGTCCACCACAAAATTTGGCTGCAATTTCTAAATTTGTCAAACTTTTTAAAACAAATTCTTCACCGAAACTGTTCAGTAGTATTCGACAAATCCTGACAAAAATTACTTAGACTGAGGACCATCGATATATGGTCACGGTTGCTAGAAATATAAAATCTTAACGAATTATTCTCCGAATTCCTAATTTATTTGATGAGAATTCACACAAAACACTCTGCAATAAGGACCTTTTAAAGTACATAAAATATATCGATCAGTTATTAAATATGGCAACCGTTAGCAATATGGCACTATGGAAAGCATAGTGCCCTGAAGATTTGTCAGATTTGTACAAAATGTGCCAATCCGCCATAAACCAATATTAGTAAAATAGCAAAACGATTTAAATGATTTCTTTGCAAAAACCAATCAACATTATTTGACCAAGTTTGACGGAACACAATTTGGCATAGAGTGTTACAATACAGTAATATTGTAGATGGTCCGCCATCCAATATGGCAGCCAATACTAAAACAGAAAAAGTATTGAAAATCTTATTCTTCGAAAAGTGGAACAAAAATTGACAAAACAATTACAAAAAGTAACATGTGCTGAAAACCACTGGCAGCCATTAATAAAAAAAGAAGGGAACAAAACAGTTTTAAAATTCTTCTGAAAGTCTGGTAGGTTTGAAAGCAATGATCCTGTCATGGAAGGATTTATCTATTGTATAACTGAAGCTGATCCGCCATTAAATATCGATGTAGTTACTGTAAACAGAAAAACCCTGAAAAATTGTCTGCACTGTTTTGCAGATAATTGAACATATACATTTACATCATAGAAATCGATGTAAAAAAAAACGCCTCAAAATTAGAGGGCACTTTTAAATCCCCTCTTTCTATGCATTGAAAAAATAATCTTTCATACCGAAGTTATATTGAATATAATACACATGGTCTTTACCAGGTAACTGTGTTAACAAATAATTAGAAGCAACATTTTTGAGTCTGTGTTATATGTCCGTTTCTCGACAATAATTTGGTGTAGATAATGCTGAGTGTATTCTCTCTCTCTCTCTCTTTCTCTCTCTCTCTCTCTCTCTCTATATATATATATATATATATATATATATATATATATATATATATATATGTATGTGTGTGTGTGTATGTGTGAAAAGGGACGGAAAGAAAGTATTCAAGCTAAAATTTCAAATTGTGCATGGGGTTTGTTGCATGATGTATTAATTTTCATTTCACTCTTTAATGATCGATGGAACTATCGATCCATTAGTTAAAAGAGATAACTGGGTGGAAACTGAATGGTTTGATTCCATTGATTTGTTATTTCTTTATTTACTGAAAAAGGAGTCCAAGAAATAATTCGATTTATGAACCAATCGATTGCTACGTTCAAATTTTGACTGGGAATTAATAAATTGTAACTCAACGGGAAACGGATTTTCTTCTAGTGACTGTATATACTGCTTATTTAAATAAAAGTATCGGGCTAAACATTTATAGCCTTTACAACAATACAACTGGCTCTTAGCAACACTGGTAATTGTCATAAACACTTTTCTATATCCCGAATGCGGTAGATTTATAGATTTAGTTCATTTTGACAAAAATACACACATCAGCAAATCATACATTTCACGACTCCTTATAAAAACTCGACAAAACTCTGGAGAATTAGGAAATAATAAAAAAAATTAAGAATTCTGGTTTAGGTTTTCCTTCTTCATTAATGCTTTTAACAAATGAATTCCCTTGCTGCCATAAAATATATGGAGTGCAAGACCATCTAATAACTAATTTAATGGAGTTTATTTACAGCACTCCTACAGAAAGGTTTTAGATTTACATGTTTTCGATCAAAGATTTTCTTATGAATAATTAAAATAGTAATTTGCAGATTCTATGTGTTGATTTTTTGTTGGCAATCGTCCAATAGGTTAAGTGAATTTGTTAGACCCAGGAGTCCGTCGTATTGTTTGTTTCGTGCGACATGCTTCATCCTAGACTGGAGACATTTGAAATTTGTATAGAAAAAAATATTTTAAAAAAATTATGCCGATCCGCCAACAACTCTGGTGACCGCTGTTAAATACTCTCAAGATATTGATGAAAAGAAGTTGACCAAACCTGAAATGAAGCATTCTGGCATGAAGACATTTCAAATTTGTACAAATAATGTGTGTTTTGGAATTTTAAAGGCAGCTTTAACAATTTTTCAATCATATTGCTAAGATGTCTGCAGTGTGGCAGTTTATTGTAATGTCTATTACAGTCACATCATGCTTTAGACGTGTATCATCATGTCCCACACAGTCACATTATACTGACACCAGGCCGACCAGTACTAACACTAACCTCTTAATGCTGAGCGCCAAGCAAGGAAGCTGCAAGTTCCATTTTTATAAGTCGTAGGTACGAATCAGCCAGGATTCGAACCCTCTACCTCCTGCATCCGACGCGTACTAATAGCACTATTAGAAAAAATGGCTTTTCATAAGAAAAATAAAAAATAAACTTTATTCGAGTTTTGTTCCAAACCCGTTACATGAAATATTCCAAATCTTGGCAGGAAACATTCTAACAAGAATTTTAAAAATGTATACAAATAATGAAGAACCTTCATTAAAAATGGCCACCATTACAAAAACATCAGAAAGAAAACAATCCCTAACCCCACCCCCAAATAAACATATTAACATTTAAACGATTTCATCTCAAAAGCAGCCCAAATGAATTGACATAAACCATCCTGTCATAGAATGCTTTCACATTTTGATCAAATGTGAGTTATTGAGCAGTAAACGTTGAGGGAAAAAAATCAGCAACTGTATCCACAGCCAATGATATATAGAATATGCCCAACTTTTACACTACCCGGTTTAGTATAGCCGTTTCAATGTTGGATAAATTATACGGATCTGCAGTGAAAAAACATGGCCGAAAACAGAAGCGTAAGAAAAACTTTCAAACAGTTGCTTTCATACCATATGCAATAAACAGCATCTGTATTAGCCTATTGGAGCACTACACTGTAGGTAAACATGAGCGAACAGGACACAATGGGAAATCCTATTTTAAATTATCTTCAGGTTAATATGTGGCAGCCACAATGTGGAGTCCCAATGTTAAATTCGCATTGCGCTCTCTAAATGTTTAACCTCTTAGACACAATACGGGGTAAATAATGTTAAAATTGAAAGAAAATTGAATATAGCACACATCAAATCTAGCACCCACTTTCGATTCTACCCCAGAACTGGACATACACAATGCATCAACCTCTTTTCTTTATTACAATCTAATCACAAATCTAAAATCAAATGAAAAGGATGCAAAATGCTGATACCTATATTTTAAATACACAAGCATATGATAACACACAAGCGTAGAAGTAGTTATGAACATGTACAATACCATTATATGGAATCACAATATAACATAGAAGAGAGCAGGGGAACAAGAGGTTTATAATTTTAATTGTCAACAATACAGACATACACAAGAAACACATATGTACACAAAGTTTGGGTTAGTAAGAGTACCTCTCTTATCTTGAGAACTATGCGGGGCCCTGAAAAGGGCTGTTCGTGTTTTCTGACACCAGTCACCCTTAGTGACCACTGCACCTCCCAGGTCGTGTACCACACACTGTGCACCTTTTCAGCTGTTTTGTGGAGACATGAGCCTAAAACTAGTCTCATTTGACTCCTCCCAATTTTGTTCCTTTCCTCTGGCATACAATCTGCATGACCCTATCTTCAAAATTGGTCTTGGACAGATCAAAATGAAAAAGGTACAGGCCCCGGTCTCAGAACATTAAACTTTTAGTCCCTAATATAATTACATATCAGTTAAAAATATTGGTATTCACACCATGGTATGTATGGCGGTTCAGATATACTGCGGTACAAATGTTTCCCAGGTACTTATCTCTAACCTACTTGTACTATACAATGTGTAGAGACAAATACACAAAATATACTATCTATCCACCACCCCTCTCTGGCCAATACACTGTATGTTGTGACATGCAATATATGCACTCTCCTATACACTATGCAAACCAGTCATCTTCCATCAAGCACTCACATTATACCTTCAAGACGATGTTTAGCAACCAGAACTGGACCTACACTATCTAATAAGCCAGGCAAGACTGGCTGAACTTATAGTCATGTTTGGCCCTTTGGCCATGAACAACTTATTATAAAATGTACTATTTACTAATGAACCCTTACGGCAGTATTTCCAGTCAGGCAAATGAGGCAAAGAGCTCAGCAAAAGGTGCACCATCGTCCTTCAGGTCTGATGTGCTGAAGGGTATACATTTTGTCATGTTGCCTCCATTGTGGAGCTCCACTCACCCAGTCTAGATGTGTGGACATTCCTATTTTATATTGCCTGAAAACACATTGTTTTGGCCAGAGTGGGTGGGGTGGTGGTGGAGGCCTTAGAGTGAGAAGGAGAAAAGATAAATAGAGAAATAAGTAAATATGCTCTAAATCATGTACTGATGGGGTGAGGAATAACTGTTTTTTATATGGCAATGAATCTTATTTTAAAATTTAATTTATGTTTTTAAGTGAAGATTAAGTATACTATTGACAGTCCCGTTTGTGGCATTCTCCTGTTGTGGACACATTCCCTGAGATGGGTTGGTGTAATGCATCCCTTCCCCTCTTACTGAGTCTGTCCTTCCTCAAATGAGATAGATAGGGTCTCCTAAATACATCTTTATTTCTGTTGTATTACATTGGTTGTTAATCTTATTTCTATACCTTATTTGTTTAGGTCTATTTGATTTATGTTTACATGCATTTGACCATGGCTTGGTGTGTTCGTTAAAGCAGATTTAAATTCTGTTTTCCCCATGATACTGAGTATCCCAAATTGATGTTGCTGCTTGGTGTCTTCAGAAAAGTCTGGGTACTTGCATGAGGTACTTATTTTTTTTTCTGTCCATATTGGAAGTCAATTCTTTCTATGCTGTGTCGGGGGCATTCATTAAATATGCTGTCAAAGTGTTGTGGGGAAGTGTTGGCAATTTATCCCCAACTCTTTTATACCTGGTGAAAATCTTCCAAAACTGTTGCCTAGTAATGTTCTTTTTCCAGTTTGGATTCTATTCTGCAGGTCATAAAGACTGCGCCTTTTTTAAGAGTAGTCCCATTATTCCTCACATTTAAAAAAAAAATAAATTTATGCCTGTTCATATTAAAAATTTCCTGAACATTATAGACAAATTGCTGTATATCTGTTTCAATGAGCTTATTCTTTGCTTCCTTGTCTGCCCTTTCATTTCTAGAAAGATTAATGTGGGAAGTAACCCACATCAATTTTATGGCATGTTTGTTTTGTTCCAGGATTTAAGTCTCAGACAGACTTCCTGTAATAAATTTTTTCTACTGACTGAGTTACTTGATTCCAGGGTTTGCAACATGCTGATGGAGTTGCTAATTAAAACTAATTTAGGTGCATGATTTGGTTAGAGATTTTTGATTGCTTACTTAAAATTCAACTATGTAAATTGACCATCTTTCTGGTAGCATTACCACTATAGCTTGTCCTGGTTTGGGATTTAGAGCTCATCGTGTATTTTTAAATCCTTTGTACCTACTTTCTAAAGCAGTTAAAATTCTGTCCCTTAACTCGAAGTGCTGTTCTTGTTTTTCCCCATTAGTTATGGCAATTTTCAGATCCAAGGGTCAGTGCTGGAATGTTTTGTTACCTCCGACTGTATATCTTGTATGTTCAGTTTCTGTATTAGATCATGGATTTTCCTGTAAAATGCTTCACGGTTGGTGTTCGAAGGGATTTTTGCATTTTTCTATTATTGCTCTAGTGGGTTGATGGTTGTCATTGATAGTAATCATGGTAGCTGACCACTACATACTTTTTCCCCACCCCCATTCACCCATTAAAAATAAATCAGCAGGCATTCCTGCCTCAGGAATAACTCTTCAGTTTTAAGATTCATAGGGGGTGGGGATTTCTGGTTTTAGGTTCTAAGCTCCTCCACAAAGGTACTAGCGAGAGCACTGGTGTAAATAGCTACAGTTTGTTGATGTATTGCATCTGATTTTTTTGAACAGGTTAGGATGGGCCAAGACATCTGCTGGCATTGTTAGTCAATTTAGGACTAAGCCAGTGTCCTATATAAGATGCCCCCCCCCCCCCTAAACAATATAGGTTCCTTATTCGACTGGTTTTAAAATTAGGCTAAGCAAGTCTTTATTAAACAAAAAGCAAAACATATTCAATTTATTTTTATCATAGGGGGAAATGTGTTAGGATCAGCAATGAAAAACAGGATGGTCAGCCATCTGAAAACAATGTTTTTGTCTATTGTAAGAAGTGTGGCCTGATCCACATCCCACCATCCAACTGGTATCCTCAACATGTTTATATCATGCCTACATCTCCTCACTGGCTCAGCTATGTGTTTGCCCCATGTAAGATGCTGATCAAATAGCATCCTTGAGAATTTATCCTTTTACAAAATTTAATTTCTATCTTACTATCCCACTGAGGTATAATGTTGGAGGTTTTCTATGCCATTTAGTTTTCAGTGAGAACAATACCCCTACTATCTTTCTGGGGACTAGCTTGAAGCCCCACCTATTGACCCATAGCCCAATCCCATCAAACCCCACCTGCAGTCAGCCAACACATTTTACTGGCTGGGTTGCCCACTTTCCAGATTCTACTGTCATTAGCAAACTGAGACAGGTTGAAGTAGGTCACACTGACTGACTTCTCTAAGACATTAGCCATAATATTAAAGAGAATAGTACTTAGTAATCTCTGTTGGGGAGGGGTCTGTTTTCAAGCTTGTATATATCAGATTAGTGATTGTCCAGTTTGGATTTTTCAGCCTGTTAAGAACTGTGAGATCGCATTGTGCTGTGATTTGTTATTGTGTAGTGGTTAAATTATGCAATTGGACTCTTGGTAATGAGGTCATCTGATCATTCAAGATCAAGGAAAACTGAGATTAGATTGCGATCAAATCCTCTTTTGTGTTGAATGCAAAATCTTATGCTTGATTCCAAGCAAATCAGTTTTTCCAAAGTGAATCTGCTTTGGTTTTGCAATATCCAAATTCCTGTCTTTTGTGTCTGTGTGTGTGTGTGTGTGTGTGTGTGTGTGTGTGTGTGTGTATTAATGCATGTACATATTTGTTGATTATAATGATCAAATAGGTTTTTGCTTAATATAATTCCTAAATCAATAATTGTTTTCATCAAATTCTAATTCACAAGAAGGCAAATGAGATGCTCAATTATTTTAAAATAGCTAAATTTGCAGCTTAGACAGTAAAATCAGTGAAAACAAGCCAAACTATGATTATTCATAAATGTTAGCCTTGAAATAATGATTTGAAATGAGGTATCTTTTCCAACAGATAAATACATGTTTAAAAATTTTGCATTTGCCTTTTTTGTTGTTTAGTTTGGGAGTAAAGACAAAAGAATGCACTGTTTGTACTTTGAAGTTATATGACCACATTACATTGAAAATTGGAACAGCATGCATTATTTTTGTTTTTAATTGGAGAATAAAACACATTTAATTGTAGCAAAGAAATCCCCATGTCTTTTTCTCTCTGTCATTTAGTGATACACACTGTTATACCATGTAACTTTTACTAACTTTTTTGTAGAGTGAAACACATGTTATTGTCTCCCCTTCAGTAGAAAGATGATACATGTACATGGATATCACTTTCTGGTGTTGAAAGTAGCACCAGTGTCAACAATGTCTTGCTCTTAAGTGTTCAAGTGGACAGGATGGATACAGCATCATACACATGTGCAGATGTGATCAGGTTCCACAGAACACATTTTTTGCAAATAACGTTCATTTTATATGATGGCTTCATCTGTACAAACCATTTTTTTTCACCCCTGAAATTCTAAATACATTAATGTGATAAATATATCTGGAGACATTTAAAATAAATTTGCTATTTGTATCTCTTGTATGATGCACACAAAATATGACTAATGTTGAACTTGCATAAAAATTGTTTTATCACCCTGTCTTGTCTTTCTTGTTCGATATTCTTTCTCCCCTTCCCCCCAAAGTCATCAGCTGCATATAAATACGCAAACAGATTATTCTAAATTTTTCATTTAATGTAACTGAAATAATTTAAACGTGCCAAAAATTTCAACAGTGACCAAAGACATAATTACAAATTATGTTCTTTCATAACCTTTAATCCTGTTTTCAAAGATAAATGTGAATAATATAACACATGACTTTTTATTGTTTTAAAAAAGAAACGTGCATAAAATGATGAAATGAAAGAGAATACATGATTGTAAATAAAACACAAACCCTAAAAAAAAAATCACAAACTGTATCTGAGATAATATTAAAGCAATAAATGATTCTTCGAGGGAAATACTAGAGAAAATTATAAACAGTCAATGAATACTCAGGTAATAATAAATAATGAATTATTAGCCTAAAATGTAAACACTAAAGAAGTACAGTTCAGATGAATTTCAATGCAACTTTTAATGTTACAGGGTTTGTAACATTATCAACCTTAATCTATACTGGGCATCATCAAAAATGTTTCGCTGCATTATAAGTCCAATGAGACTAGAATCACAATCAAAACACTTTTGCAACAGGACTATTAACTAGTTTGATTTTAAAACATTTCCTACATAAAGCTATACTCAGATTACATTAAATACTCTCACAGGCATGCATGCACACTGAGTACTCTAACTATTGGTCTATCTGTGAATATTCAGTCAAAATGGTCAATCAGTTTTCATTATAATATTACTGACATTAAGCTGTAACTGAATATATACATACTTTTTATGAAACAGAGGAAACAATCTTTGTCTGCTTATATTTATCAGCTGTGGCTGAAGAAATACAAGTCACTTTTGCAAGATACTTGTAGCATTTAAATAGTTTTAGTTATGAGTGAGTACACTGAATTGGGACAAGAAGTTCTAAAATCACTTTCCCTGCAGAACACATTGCCAACTGACCATTATTTGAGCCCTGGATTTTATTTCTGTTTTATAATATTTCAAATTACAATGAATGTTTCTAATTCAGGTTCCACTTCTGGGTAGATGATGATACATCTCTGGTAAGAACTGGTACCATATTCTAGAAACTTAAAAATTAAAATTCAACTAAATGATTTATTATCACACTTATTTCAAAAATACACTTATTACCATTTATAGTTGCTTAGGTTGAGTCAACCTGCAAACTGTAAAGATCCAGATCTACCACTGCATATTGTGCCAGCAGCTCTGGGTTCATGCAGTTTGTATATTATCAAACAGTAGAAGAAACAGACACTAATATGTCCGCAGATTAGATAACAACAGATCATGATCTGTGTTGTTTGCATTGGGTCTTGCTTTATAAGTGAGTATATATGGTAATTCTACTAGTTCAATAATTGTGCTAGACTTCAAAAAGATTTTCAAGACAGCTCTATTCATTAACGTAATGATCAATTCTGGTATAACAAGATCAGTGTATCATTCTGATGACGACTTCATGGCTGTCATAAACACTCTGGCTCACACAGTCAAATTTTTTAAAGTTCTTACATAAACTGCTCATCATCCGATCTCAGAACATGGGCAGACAGACCTTCCCAGCAAATAACTCAGAGATGACTGTGAAGAAGATGGACAGGATGAACAAGACATAAGAGGAGCCAACTTGGATCTGGTTGGGTAATTTATAGGGCTGTCCTCCGATTTCATCAATTGCAAATCCAATAGGAAATATGACAGCAGCCAAACAAAACAGCATCACTGCAAGAAGTAAGAGCAACAAATGACCAGCATGCCAATACTGTGCATAACATGTACTTATGTTATAAGGTGGCATTTGACCAATATCTACTGTTCCTTTCTAATATTTTAAATGACTTTGTTTTTGACAGGAAATAACAAGGTGAAATCTTTGATGTGCATAATCAATAATTTTTGTATATTGTATAATACTTATTATCTTCAAAGGTCAAATAACAAGATTTCAATTTTTTAAAAATCTTTCTTTCTATAACACCATATTGTTAAAATGCTATATTGCATCATTTACACATAACTGTTTAAAAGTCGAGACCTCATAAAACATTGCACATATGTACTATCTGCTGACATGTATCATAACAAAAACCTCACTAACATTGACATTACTGTTTATGTAATTTGTAAAACATTACTGTGTGCATAATTTTTTATAGGCTTATTATGTTACTGTGTAGGTAATCTGTAATAAGCCTGATATTACAGGTAGTTTTGTAATGTATTTACTGTGTAGGTAATTCATAATACATTACTCTGTAGGTAATTTATAAACTATTACTGTGTAGGTAATTTGTAATACATTACTGTGAGGTTTTTTGTGATATATTGTATTACTGTGCAGGTATTTTGTAACAGGCCTATGACATTACCATAAAGGTAATTTGTAATTGGAATATGGCATTACAATGTAGATAATTTGTAATACACAATGAAATGAAAAGTGATTCTGTTTAAAGTGAAGAAATTGAAACAATTATTTCCTAAATCTTCAAACAATATAGTCATTAAAATACTTTGACGAAAAAAAATAAAAAAAAATAGAAAACACAATTTATGGAATTATCACAAAGATTTATGAAAGCAGTGCAGTCAAACACAGAAGCACAATGTCAATGTATTTTCTTTAATATTATGCCACATAAAAATTAGAATCAGCAATGTATCCAACTTAAAAAATTCTAGAAATTTCCTGACCCAACAAAGTACAATCAATAGTTTAATTTTTTCTGCATCTTTCCAGGCCATGCGACTAGTGTGATAGCCTGAACCAAGGGCCAATGTTGCACTTCTGCATATGTGTGTATATTTTTTGTCATGTCTAGTAAGTGTATCTATATTATTTTACAGATAGTTCCACTATGTTAGATGCTAACAAATGTATGCTCAGACTGGCAATACCCTCTTAAATTACATGAAGAAACAAATAAGGGGAGTGTATTTTTTCTGCTTACTGGCTGTGAATGCAATCCATCTGGCATATTTGATTGTCTTCCTTTTCCAGTGGGACAGGAACTGTAGGCTGCAGGTGACAGTAAGGCAAATGATTCCACTACAGATGAGGATGAATGTGAGCATCCACACAAGTGACAGCCTTGGAAACATGCAGATTTCAGGCCGACCATATATCCGCTGGCAGTGCTGGGTTAATCCCAGCCTCATGTGACCTGTTATAAAGAAAGAAAGAAATTAAGAAACTTTAAATCTGATTGCCTTTTATACACAAAGGAGAAATGTGCTAGAACAAAGGATACAAACACCATGGAAGGCATTAAGAAAACATGTCAACGATTTTTGTATATTCTGTTTCTAGAACTATATTTGCTTGTACATTTGTATCATTTGTCCAGTAAATAAATGCCTTTTTTTGCAAGGATGCTCTCCATTAAAGGTGGTAACATTCGGTCAGTCTAGTTTGCAGCTGGACTCATAACAGCAATTTTACATTTAGAATTTTCCTGAAATCATGGTTGAGGAATCAGAAGTTCTAGATCATGTTAGTATATCATTATTTTCAACGTAATTCTTATTTCATTTTTAGCTTTCCATGCATTTCAGGGTTATCTTTGACATGTATGCTGGGGTATTGAGACTTGGATTTTTTATCTAGCCTGAAAATGATAATGTGCATTCCAAAATGTATCAGTTTCACTTCATAAATTTTGCCTTAAATGTCAAACACTACAATCAGTAACATACAATAACCTCTGACCTTCTTGCCATTGGAATGACCAAACCTATCCACCTACCTGACACCCTAATGATTTAGCATTGTTCAATTGAAACATGGTAAGGCTCTGATATATTAACTCAGGATTTCTAATATGAGACCAAAAACAGATTATTTAAGATAACTGGAATACTGATTAAGATATTTGGAATTTAAAGCTTCTTTATAAAGTAAGACTGTCACATCAAATCAGCTGTGATGACTATAAATTAAAAATGGAGGAGAACTGACTGCAATATGAAAAAGATTTCTTTCCATGATTCATTAACATTCATAAAAAAACTTGCAGTAATTAATTAATTAATTTGACTGACACTTTATAGCTAGCTATGCATCTGGTATCAGTTCTAATGTTACTGTTATACCAAGTACATCAAGCTATATTACTGCGACACTGTTATACATCAAATCTAACTTTCCTATTTGATTACTCCATATAAATACAATGGCTCAGATTAATATTTTCACTTATTTCTCACAGAAATGTCAGCATGAGACTGGATCGGTCTGTGAAAATGAACATGGTAGTTAGATGAGGAAAGAGACTCCGTCAAAATGCACAAAAACCAGCAAATCTAGATCATGAATGATCATGCCTGCAAATTGGTTTAAGTAATGGAGGAGGGTCCAGATGAGTGACTTCAGTGAGGGAAAAGTTTTGATATAATCTGAAAAGCCAAAACAGTGAAAGCAAAGAAATGAATTTATTTTTTTGAAGAAACTAATATTTATCCATAGTGTTGTATAAATACTGCATTACAATGTAATATTTGATGTTCAGATTTCCTTTTGATCTGCTCTTGATATTTTATGTTATAATTATGCTATTTGTTAAAATCACTGTTCATGCTTTCTCTTTTTGATAATAAATGTACTTGAGTTTAAATAGTGTTTTCTTTCTCCATGTCATTCTCATGTCTCTAAAGTTTAAGATTTTGATTTAAAATCTTCAAATTCTGACTCCTGGAACTGTCAATGACCCTTCAGTTTCAAATATTAAGGAAAACCCTGCACTGTATGTGTGAGCTTCAATGCTACTGGATTTGGACATTTTACAATCCTTTTCATTTTTACTAAATGTAAATAGAAAAGTACTTTTCAGAAGAAATTCTATGATGTCCTAAAAAAATCTTTTTGCCATTTGGCAGCAAACTGTGAGATGTAACATTACAAGTTATAATGCAAAGTATGAGTACTGGTTCAGTCTACAAAGTACAAATCTGTCATGTCACATGTCTGTCTTTCATTTACAGGTTTCAACATATTTCATTATTAAACTTACCATGAACTTTGACCTTTATATCCTAGAATCTATAGGTTTCCCTAATACTTCAAGCACTGCTCCAGTGGCTTAATAGTTAGTGCATCTGCCACGGAAGTGGGAGGTCATGGGTTTGATCCCCGGCCAAGTCATACAAAAGACTTACAAAAATCGGTACTAACAGCTGCCTCCCTTGGTGCTCAGCATTAGGAGGTTAGTGTTAGAACTGGTCGGCCTGGTGTCAGGATAATATGACTGGGTGGGACATCATGCTACATGTCTGCGGTATGATGCCCAAGTACTAGACATCATTATAAACTGCCTTACTGCAGACATCGTAGTAATATGACTGAAAAATTGTTGAAGTCACATTAAAAACCCTAAACAAACAAACAAAATATACCTTAAACATATGCCATTAAAAAAGACTGACCACTTAATCTTGAACCAAAGTTATTCTGAAAAAGTTACCCATTTTATTGAGTCCCAATAAACTTGACTAATTTCCAGGTCCTTGATGTTGACCTAATAAGATAAACCATTTGAAAATACTTTTTCCGTACCTTAAAGTTTAGTCCAAGATATGAGATGAAGAAATAATGTAAATGTATAGAAACCATTTTTCTTCCTTCAGTTAGTGAGTATGGCCTTTGACCCTTTTGATATCCAAACAAACGGCTTCTTCCTATCCCCAAGTAAAAGCCATCCAAAATGTTTTGTAACTTTATATGATGATAAAGCTGGGTTTTTGCGTATTAACAATTTTCTTCCTTCAGTCACAGTGACCTTGACTTTTGACCTGTAGTTAATATAGTTTTTACTTACCCCCATTATGAGATGCAGAACTAGTCAATATTGTGCAGAAACCATTTTTGCAGAAAGCATTTTTCATCGTTTAGTCAGTGATCTTGGTTTTCTTACCGTTTAAGTTCTAAACAGACATAGTTATTTTTTACCCGAAAGTACAAGCCATCCATAAAGTTTGGTAGGTGTTGATTAGTTCCAGTTAGGATGCAGAAAAAAAAACAAGTATTGAAAACATATACAACATAGCATAAAGGAGACATACAAACTTTCCAGCTTTTTAAATATTTTTGACCATATATAATCTTTTTTTTTTATTTGAAATAAAATTTTCCATCAAAACATTAACCATTGTTGCTGTCACTGCTGCTAGAATGAGTAACACCTATGTCTTTTCTATGCTAATGCATGAAAGATACAAATGTAATATCAACAGTGTGCTACTATATTTATGTTCAACTAAATGTTGTTCCAAATCTGCCTGTATTGGACCTACCTGCAACATCTGTTATGATCCACTCTGGGTGAGCCAAACTGGCGATGGCAAAGATATCTGCTATTAGGAACAAAATACCAGAGACAGCAGTCAGTTTCTCCATTGTGCATCTGTTTAGGAGGCTTTTTTAAAATCCAAGGTTATATTTCATGCAAAGTTCACATGTCTACTTGTGATCTGAAACAAGGAAGCAAATATAAGCTTAAAATTATTACGATATGTAATGATTCCTTCCACCTACCGTATTTACTGTATGTTTCGGACATGGTATTTGTTTTCGGATATTGCTCTGCTAATTTGTTAACAATTTATGTTTATGGACACAATCAAGGAAGATCTGCTGTGTCGTTTTAACGTAAAATTCACAGTGCATTTTCTGTTAATTTAACTGGTAAAAAGTTTGCTTCATTTGGTCGCCAATTATTTAATGTGATTATAAACTTCCATAAACTAATATAATTTAAATTTCTTAATAATATGTATGTATGTATGTATGTATGTATGTATGTATGTATGTATGTATGTATGTATGTATGTATGTATGTATGTATGTATGTATATGTAGATAATCATTTTTTTTAAAGCCATACACAATAAATAACAATATCAAAGAATGAAAAGAAACATGATTTAATGGTGTAATATATTTATATATATTTTTCAATTTCAAGTAGCTTGTCCATAGCCTTTTTTTTTAGGTAATTGGGTGAAAAGCCCTTAATTTCTGCCTCACTATCATCATCCATATTGTTTAATTGATTGTCATTTCGGATAAGCGCATTTTCACTTATGCTCAGGTTTTGATACTGATGCTGTACACCTTCAAAGATTTCATTATCATTGTTCTCTTTTCCTTCAATGTGTCCATGGCATTTACAACCCAGTCCAATAGTCTGTAAGGGGCCCTGAGTGGCCAAGTGGTCTAAAGCACTATTATAGATCACTTCCATCTCACCGCTGTCTGCATGGGTTTGAGTCTCGAATTCGGCTAATGTGGTTATGTGAGAAAGCTTGCCAGTAGCTTCTCATGGGTCAGTGGTTCTTTTGGAGATTTTCCCGGGCTCTTCCACCACCATTAATACTGGCCACCATGTATAGCCTATCGTGTGCTGAAAAATGGCGTTAAACCCTACAACAACCAACCTGGACCAACCAAATGTCTGTTTGTTGGCTGTTTTAATCCATTCCTTGCTGATTGTAATGCATTTGTAGCATTCCTGATGTATTCAGTCCAGATGCGGTGGAGGTAGCTCGACAGGTTTATTGATGCTCATTTCAAGAGGTTGCACCTTGGATGTGCAGCCTCCTGGTATTATTTCTGGCACAACATTTCCACACCACAACTGTTTCTTCATCTCATTAGTGATGTGAGCCTCGAACGTGTCCATAACTAGCTTTCTCTTGAACGGCGATAATCCACCTTTTTGGTGCCTTCAGATCTAATCAATGGGGGTAATTACTGTTCTGTGTCTCTTCCGCTCCATCTGTATGAATCAAAACACTTTTCATTCCTTCTTTGTCCACTGTTTACCCTGGCACAAGATCAGAGTACATTGGTCTCTCATCCATATCAATAATAAACTTATCATCAAACTCGTCCTCCTCACATCTATCCATCACAATCTTGTGAAATGAAGCAATCTTTTCTCCCAAATCTTTGGGTAAACATTGGGCAAGAGAGGTCCTACTTCTGAGCACAAACCCATGTCTTTTCATGAAACTCTCTCACCAATATCAGCTGGCATGGAATTTGCTCTCTGGAAATATTGTTGAGACAAGCTCCTTGGTATATATACATATTCCCTCAACAATGACTATAATTTTTAAGTCACGCTGAGTGAGCCCCCATTGAGCTATCGTGTCATCCATAGCTTGTTCACATGAAATGAGTCCACACTTAGGCAAATGTCTGTTCAAGTTCATATCTGCAGAAAAGTCGATTTTCATCCAGCAATTTTTCCGCTGTAAGTCTAATTCTTAGAAGTTTTGCATTGTTAACAATATCCTGCTTTTACTTTAATGTATAATGTTTATAGTGACCATATATAGAACAGGGTGGAGCACTCTCAGGTTCAAGATAATCACACTCATCATCTAGAACAGCTTTCTTCGTAGTTGTTTCTTTTTGTGATGCATCCTCAGAATCATTAATTCGAGGTCACTTCTGTGGACGGCCCACTGGCCTTTTTGGAGATGATTTTGGCAAGAGAGAGTACCTCCATGAACCTAAATATAATAAACCTATCCATCAAAATTATTACAGTACTAACAATATTATGTTTCGCAATGACAGGTATCCAGTATATAAACTTTTGATAGTGGTAGGGTATTTTATTTAAACTTTATTATTTTAATAGCTTGATTTGGCTCACAAAAATATGATTGGTTGTCAGTTTATGAACATGTGAACATGATTGAAAGATAAAAGATAGGCAAGTAATGCCTGTTTTTCATTCATTATCCTTTACATGGTTAGACATAATACTTGTTTAAACTTCATGAAAGCACGTTGTCATGTGAGCTCTATAATGGATGTGGGGGGGGGGGGGGGAAGGCATACATTTATCTTTACCTGTATGTTATTGGACACATAAATAAAGAATTTATTATGTATTTGGACTACAAAAAAAGTAATTATTTGTTGTCATCCGATAACAGATGGTAAATACGGTATAGTGTGCAATAAAATAAAAAAGATACTTTTATATAGACATGGCTTTACTGAATAATAAAACAAACACCTTGTAAAACATGCAAACCTTTTACTAATGAAAGATACATTTGAATTTACATTGATTACAAATGATAATCTATGGGAATGGGTTGTCTATTAAAACACATGCCTGGTAATGTGTAAGTTTGTTTATGTCTGAAAGACTGATAATGACACCTGATATGTTGCATGTAATACATTTTGCGTGGAGCTACTACACTGCAACTACTTGGCTGGTTTGAAGGTCAATATCAAAAGTCATAAACAACTAATACCACCATGCTTGAGCAAAGCTATTCAAATTGTGATAAAGACCAGAAACAATGAACAAAATTAAAAGTACAAGTCACAGAATATACCCCTAAGGTAACTATTTACAGATAACTGCCATTACACAAGCAGTGTTTCCTACTTTCATGTACAATCATGGGGTTATTCTTACAGAACGCAGTCCACCCTGCATAGAAGGGTACCTGGATGTTTCGCCCCATGGACGTTTTGGCCCAAGACATTTCGCCCATTTCAATGGACATTTCGCCCCACCTGGTTCATGGACGTTTCGCCCCATGGACGTTTCGGCCTATGGACATTTCGCCCCACATCAATGGACACTTCATTTCATACTCCACTCTCTCTCTCTCTCTCTCTCTCTCTCTCTCTCTCTCTCTCTCTCTCTCTCTCTCTCTCTCTCTCTCTCATTATGGAAATCTTTAAGATCAACAAATATAACAGACAACATATACTCTTCTTTGACGGAAATTTCAATAAAGACTTAATTAGACAGATTAAAGACTACATTACAAAGATGGTGTTTAGATGTGGACAAATAATTACGATTAAGAAATAGGGAAAAACTTTTCATTCTTCTTTTATTTATTGTTAAAATTTTAAAAATTAAAAAAATGTAAATTTTAAAAAATTCTATTAAAAAAAAGGTCATGGGCCATTACATTTATTAAAAAAAATATAGCTGCATTTGTTAAATTGATTGTATAGAACAGGAAACTTAATGGGGAAGGTACATTATGAGGACGTCATAGGGCTACATCACATGGCGCTATGCGAAGTGGACAGGCCTGTGGAAGAGGTTGGAAAAACGCCCCATTAAGAAATATGCATTTTTTAAAATAGGAATAGTTAAATAATTTAAATTTTGGATGCTAACATCCTAAATACCTTTTCTCGGTGCAGCTCCTATACTGCATAGAAAGCCCAAATTCATGGGAAAATAAACTATTTTGAATGATTTTCAAGATTAAATAACTCAACTAAAAAATGATGACCAAACTTGACATGGGAGAAGTACAGCCAAAAATAAAAAATGTACAGACCCGACTCAAGATCAGTCGGACTATATGAAGATAAATATAGAAAGTAAAGTGAGACACAGTAAAAAAAAATATCTAAATTAAACACCTCACATTACCGAAATTCAAAATTAAACAAAAAATAAACGTATGTACTACCTTCAAAACATGATGAATGTGATGACCCATTTAGAGGTAGAAATACTGAAATAAGACAACTGGTTAAATTCGAACAAAAAGGCTATCCTAACAAGAATACACAGTACCGGTATATATACATATATAGCACACAGACAAATAACACCAACATTATTAGCAAACACAGGATATAGGAGACCACTAGGCATGGTCAAACCAAAATTATTAATAAAATGGATTCAATATCGATTTCTCTCGATAAAAAGGATATTTTGGCAAGGTCAATGTTATTTTTTATTTGAATTATACGGGTGATTGCATATGTCATTATGTGTAAATACCATATTCGATATAGTTTAACTTGGTTTTCTATTGCTTATATGTTTCCAGCATTTTCTGACAGGTTCCGACATATTTATAATTAAAGGCTAGATAGAAGTCAACACTTGAAAGACATTTTAGCAAATGACCAGCACCACATAGTGAACGAGTTTAGGGTCAACATTGATGCCGCATCAACATTTGCAGCCGATATATCTTCATTTGATGTTCAGAGTTTATATTTTTTATATTGACATGGGTAGTGCATGGTCCAATAATAAGTATATATATATATATATATATATATATATATATATATATATATATATATATATATATATATATATATATACAGTCCTACCCGTTTATCTCGACATCCACGGGACCGAGGAAATATTGTCGAGATAAGCGGATGTCGAGATAAGTGATGGGGGTGGGGGGTGTCTGCAAAAAAAATAAATGCAAGTTAAATACTTCAGTAAGGGGTAACCGGTCATCAGTGAGTAGTATTTACACTTTGAAAAAAAAACAATGTAAATTTTTAGTATGTGGGGACAAAACTAGAGTGAAATACACGTGTATATTGACAAATAACATTTTGGTTACCTTTGTGTAATAAAGTCCACAATAAAATATTTGCATCGGTCAAATCCTGATATGAAAAACGACAGATTCAATGTCAGCATTAGCACGTGTTTGTCTAGTTGTTAGTTGCATGCTTCAAGTACATGTACTTAAATCAGCCTAGATTTCGGTCAGTCTGTTCCCATGATATTCAGGCTACCAAGGGGATGTGGCTATTCACAGGGAAATGAAAAACTGTCAACAGTACATGTATTCTCCACAAATACTTTTGTATCCGATGTTATGACGAACATTAAAGCGACTGCACCAACCACTTGTTGCAGCGAAGTTTTCCACACTTAAGTTTTTTCGATAATGCTTCATTGAACCATTTTGATGCTTCCTCCACGTCTTCAAATGTAGCAGTCTTGCTTCTTCCTTTGGGGAGCTCAGTTACCTTCATACTTAGTCTTTCTTTATAGACTCAGCAGCTTTCATCCTTCCTGGACGTGTTATTTTTAAGGGAAAAAATTTCACTGACCTCTTTGCGAGATGTTCATCCCTTAACTTCATTAACAGCCAGATATTTAGTTTCCAAAGACTGTAAATTTAATTTGCGTTTTACCCTTCTGTCGGTAGCCATCGTAAATGTAAATAAAGTTAAAAACGAAACTTTCACAGTGAAAATCACCGATCACTTTCAAAGGTCTCGGAAACGCGTAATCCGTATTTTCACGCAATTTTTATATATGGGATTCAGAAAATCACGTATACAGGAGTCCTCTGTACGCATCAATTTCCTGGACGGCAAATTTAAGGGATTGCTAGTCATGCTTCGACCACCTGTTGATTGGGAAATTGTGTGCATCAATTGATCCTTTTCGCTGTGCTGATATATTTACAATCAGAAAATTCAGTGGCTGAAAGACCCACAGATGTACATGCTGTCCTTGTAAGAGTACATTTAAAGAACATGACCCACAAGCTAGGCGGCAAGATCAAAGACTGCTGCTATGGGTTTGTTTGTTTTTTTTTATCCGACCGCGACATTAAAGCCTGGCGGCAAGATCAACTAATTGTTGAACAAAGTATTGGTCTTAATTGGCAGCTTGTCGACATAAACGTTTTGAAAACAAAGGATTTGTTCAAGCTGGGACCAAGGGCTTCTGTCGACATATACGTTTTTCTTTTATCTCGATGTCGACATAGGCATGACAATTTGATAATAATAGTAGACCTTGGGACCGGGACTTTGCTTTTTTGTCGACATAGGCGGCTTGTCGAGATAAGCGATGTCGATATAAACGGGTAGGACTGTATATATATATATATATATATATATATATATATATATATATATATATATATATATATATATATATATCCATGGGGCTATAGAAATGAAATACATTACTTTGGACTGTTTCTGTCAGCAGTTCAGTCGAGTAATTAGATAATAAAAAAAAAATAATAATTGTATGTATCTAGTATCTAGTGTTCGTTTCTCACATGATATTGTTCCTGTTTCACTATATCCAACGTCTTTCAAACTAATTGTTATTACAAAACTTTGATGGAATAAACTGATTGATATGAAGACAATGTTTCTATTTACAGGTCTAACAAGCTACATGTATGGTCTTCTTAGACATACATCGGAGCGATATGACCGAAAAATTGTTAAATCCACGTTAAAAATTCCATTCAAACACACATTTGTTTATGGATGCAAAGAAATGAGTGGTAATTGCCATCAATTGTGACTATGTTTACCTGTTGTGATGGTGACCGCAAGTCTTTAAACATCTTAGTCTTTTAGGTTTCGGGAAAGGAATAAATCTAATTTAACACCATTTCACTATTATCTGATGTTTTGCTTCAATGCATTTAAAAAAAGAGAGAGAATCAAAGATAGTTACTGTTTAGAAGTACAAGTTTGCACATCATAATTTGACACTTCTACCCTGTTGTGAGAAGTAATCTTGATTAGTGATGTGTGTTGATTAAACATGCAAATATATGCTTAATATTTAGAAAATAAATGTCTGAAACCAGTTTTTATATCTCTGTATTGTTAATTAAAATTTGCATTATTCGCCCCTCATTCAGCTCAATGACTGAAAGTAAAGAATCACTTGATCATGAAAAAGAACAAGACGAAACACTTATGTTGGGGATAACTAAGAATAAAGTGTAAATTTTCAAACTTGAAGCAAAATGCATACCGAATTTGATTGATTAATGACAACAAAATACTGCAATGCTTACCATTTGAAATGAGGCAATTGTTACCATAATATTCTGTTAAAAAATATTATTAATTAGTAACAATGCCAATAAATCGCAAGATAGATTCAGCAAACTAATCCGGTCATGAACAAAATTAGTAAAGTTTAACATTTTTAAATAAATAAGCTATTATGTGGAAGAGAAACAACAACAAATAGGATATAATGTGTTTAAAACATCATATTTATGATGGACCTCTCCTGTGGCCTAGTGGTTAGGGCGTCCGCCTATGATGTGGGAGGTCAATGGTTCTATCCACGGCCGAGTCATATCCAAAGACTTATAAAAATAGTACTAACAGCTACTGCTCAGCATTAGTGTTAGGACATGTCAGTCTGGTGTCAGAATAATGTGAGTGGGTGGGGCATCATGCTACATGTCTGCAGCATGATGCCCCAATGCTAGAATCACTATAAACTGCCACACTGCAAACTTTGGTACAACTCGGCCGGGGATCAAACCCACAACCTCCAGCTTCCGCGGTGGACGCTCTAACCACTAAGCCATCATCATCAGTTTGTGTAACAGCGAAAATAAAAGTACTGCAGTATAGAAAATTATCACTGTACACGATAGATTAATTTTCTGATCAGTCTTATTACATAAATAAAGAAAAAGAGGGCAATATTGTCTGATATAACGTCACGCTGAATGTAATTGAAATATATGAGAGAGAGAAGTTATTATGGAGTATGAAATCTTAACGGTAGGCACGTAAATTAAAATGAAAACAATGGTGTAATGTTGATGAATTTCTATAAATGTCCGATATTTCCATTGACGTGGGGCGAAATGTCTATGGGCCAAAACGTCCATGTACCAAGTGGTGCGAAATGTCCATTGAAGTGGGCGAAATGTCCTGGGCCGAAACGTCAATGGGGCGAAACGTCCTTAATCCGATATAAGCTGTCCTCGACATTAAGATGGAGTAGATCGATGAAATTTTTTTTTTTTGAATTATTGAATTTTTTGAAGCAATAACGGTAGATCGCTATGTTCAGTGACGTACAATAAATTATTTATTGATAAAGTAAGCTCTGAACAATAAAATGTTACATTTTTAACAGGGTATTGATAAAGATTCTTTACCTACCCTTATTAGTTTGGACCGGAAGCTACAATAACAATATATAGTTGGACATCCTCGGCTTGGTTCATCATGAGTGCCTGTAAACGGATGTAGGTTAGGCGGGGTAATTCGGAGTAATATGGGTGTGTTTTCAAAAACAGGACGTCATGTATCCCTGATGTGGAAACTTTGTGGTGCAGAGGACAAAACTGGAATGGATTTGAGGACCAGTGCCATAAGAACTGTATTTTCTTACAGCAGCTTAGTGCATGCAGTGGCTGGGGCGGCCGTAAGTTATCACTCCTTGGTTCCATAGGGGCTCGTATCCTTGCTTACAATTGACCTGTCATATATTAGTCCTACAATGTAAAACATCGACCCTAATATTTGTTTTGGGGTTTGAAGTCGAGGTCTTACATTGTAGGACTAAGTCAGACATGTACCTTACATGTATTACTTAGTACTACGCACTCATTTCTGTGACTCGTGCGAGTAGAAACAAAATCAAACCACGTGCTCGACGCAAGCTTGATGTTTTTAAAAATGAAATCTAAAGATAGAAAATCATACAGTGACAAAAGTACCCTAGATTACTCCCATGACCCATTCTGACATGGGACCCTCACGATAATATTATATAAAAGAGATGGTACGTAACTTCCAAATACTTGGTTCCACCAACGAATCTCGATTTCTTTCTTCTTTTTCCGTCTTTAAAGGCACACGAACATACTACATGTATATGGTTTGCTTTACTCCTGGGATATTTGTCTATTCATCAAGCCATCATTGACATTTCTACGATGTACCATACTGAAGTTACGGCTTCGGAACTTGCAATTTTCACAAATTTTGAATCTTGGACAAGTGCGTGCTCATGTGACAAATGATAAAAAGAGCTACATGTACAATGTTTGCGACTTTACGATACATAGCTTTTTTAATAACTACAGTGATGGAAGCAAAAGTAAGTTTTTACTTACCATTAACTTGATTGAACTTTAGGAATCATCTTCCATGGAAGATTTAGACATTGTCTTCTACACTACACATACATTCCATACAAGTGATTATAGGTAGGATCGGGAATCCGGGCACTATTTCACTACTTTTAGACGTGGGTGGGGTATTTGAATGATAAATTAACTAATAATAGCGTATCAAATAACACTCAGTTCGTTTCACAAACATACTGTGGGTTAAAAAATAATTACATTATTTTATTCTCATTGAAGGTCGAAAAACTGACGATATAGCAGTAATCAACATTTATTTATTGATTAGAATTAAAGATTTCTTGCTGCACACATGATCAAGTGAGCTCTTATCTATCTATCTATCTATCTATCTATCTATCTATCTATCTATCTATCTATCTATCTATCCATCTAACTATCTATCTATCTATCGTTGTCTGTATGTATGTCCATCCATCCATCCGACTAACCAACAATCCGACCACTTTAAAAATAAACAGCACGCAAAACTTGTAAAGGGTTTTTGGTGCAAAGACATTTTGTAAAAGATAGCAATGGACCCGCAAATTTCGCTGTAGCAAGAAAAGGGGATTCTCTAATTATTGTCATGAAAATTTAACAACATAATATGCTAATTCAGAATTGTATACAGAAGTATTTTGGCGCATGTTAAATTCCAGTCTACAGTCAAGCAGAAAAACGAACTGATTTGGCAAGTTTGTCAGGATTGAAAAGCAGATCATTGAGAATTTGGAGAATCTAAAGTGATGGAGTTGAGTTTAAAAAATAATCTACATTCATTTTATATTGAAATGAGAAGAAAAAAATTGCTGTACTTATTTGCATTTTCCTATGTAGATTTTACATGTTTATGTAAAGGTAACAAAAATATAAAAGTATTTTTTAATGTGTAATGACCAGAAATATGGGAATATTTACATGGTCGTACGTAAAGCATTTTGAAATGAATGCAAGCGTTAACGTTTGGGTACATAACCCCATATTTTGGCGGAGGACTAGGGATAGGCATCGCAAAATGAGAGGTTGATGGTAAAGTTTACTGAATTCTGGATACGTTTACTATGCTTCTCTTGTTTTTCCTTTTATTTCTAAGTCGATTGTCATTAAAATTCCCAAACAAGCAAAAAGGAGAAATACCAAAACAAATCCCACAAACTAACAGCGTTTTTCTCTTGGTAAGACAAAGCCAACATCAAATATCATTTTCTTATCTAAGTATAGAGCCTTTGGATTATAACATCTACCGAAAGAACTGACAGCTTTTTTTCTCTTAAAGATATGACCTGCTAACTCGTAGTATTCTACGAATTTATAATCAGGACCTTGACAGTTAACATCTTATCACAGTAATAGAATCTGGTCAATGATGTTGACTTTGTATTGTACTCTACAATATGAAATATAAATCAGATTTTGTAGTTTAGTTGCACTTGTTGAAGTGAAAGAGTATTGATAAGCGGACTTAAAGAAGTCCTGAAGATGATGAATATAGTTTGTACTATATGGTGGTATCATTTCCCGCGTGAGATTTCCTTCATGCCTTATCAACCTAAAATATATTATGTCTTTAAAAATATTTGACAGACACACATTCATGGTTTTTCATCCTGCTTGTACAGAAGACTCTGCAACACTTCTGAACAGAAAACAGAAATAAGAAACAAAATATAGGTAAACAAAAACGGTTTGCAAATTGCAATATCGAACATAACTAACACTACCGTACTGTTACTAAGCAATTGTTTTCACTTCCGCAATATGGCGGAAAGTAGGTCGCTAAGCTTGTGACGTCATGTCGACCCAACCTATACTTTTCAAAACATGTATTCTATGGGGGCACACACGTCATTGGTTAAATATGATTGGCTCAAACAGTTTTATACTTAAATAACATCCATGTATCCAAGAACCGTTTCATGATGTAGACTATTTGTACCCAGACAAAACTAGGTAATAACATGATCACATCATGGTAGAAATCATTTGAATGTGTTAAATTAATTAGAGTTTACATTAAAGTATAACTGTTTGAGCCAATCATATTTCACCAATGACGTGTGTGCTATTTAGTGTACATATAGAATAATCATAAGTGCCAAACAACCTGTAATGATCATAATTGATATAAGGTTTTCCTTAGATGTTTACCCTTTAGTTTGGATGTATGTTTTTATCAAGCATTTGATTTTGACCATTGTTCGTAATTACCACTGATTTGCTTCTGGTATAATTTCCAATTGAGCTTATACTGTCCATAACAAATTGTCTGTATGTACCATTGGCCAACATTTCTTTGTCCTGTGCAAAGCCAATATCAACTGGTCTGGGCCAACAGGTCACAATGCCACACTTTGATGGGCATAGATGAATCAGGATTAGGTTTGTTTCAATATTATTATTGACATTTATAATTGAGGAATTGAGAATCAATTATGGCTTGATTGTATTAACTGAATATTGGTGTTTGATTGCCTGTCAACATACATGTGATTCTACATGCTGTAGAATGAAATACAGTTATAAATGCAGTCTACTGCACAAACTGTTTTATAGTTAAAAATTTTTGCTTTTGAAAAATAAGAAAGTAACTTTTTTTAAGGTAAAAAGAATCATTATATTTGTGCGATTCTTCTCAGATTACAGTAACTAAGGGGAACCAGCTAATAGAGACTGGAATTGTAATACTGGTGCATTCTTGTGTGGTAATGATACTATGAATGCCGACACATGTTTGCAAGATTACCTTACTTTTGTGATCAGGTGAGATGGACACCAGATGTGGAATGTTTTATGTTTTGTTATAAGTAATGAAGGGATCAAAATTGTTTTTTGATTACTTTTAATAAAAATCGGGTGACCTTTGTAATGATGTTAATTTGTTCTTACATTGCTCAATATGTTTTTCAAGGATGATTTAAGGAAAGTTGATAGATATATTTGTTCAAATGCAGAAACTTGCGCTTTCTTGGAATACCATTTTTTTTTAAAGCCACTGGCTAAGAAATATTCAACTTAGGAACACATCTCCTATCCAACTCTGAAATTTTCTTCTTATGAAGAACTTGTAAAGCATTCAGCAGCTTAAAAATTCAGACACCAAGAAACTGAAGTTTAATCTTTATTTCTTTCTTAGCACAGTTGTTTTGTCATTGCCACATTCTGATGCTGATAGTGATAAGACATTCTCCATTCTTCTAAAAAATAAAGATTATGTAAGTAGCACTTTGGACTAGAAAACTAATTAGAGCCTATTAATTATGAAACTTTGTAATCACAGCTATTCTCACCAGTCAGTGATCTTGTGGGGAAAAGAACTAAAAACACTGTATTTTATTTGTATTTTTTAGGCAGTAAAAAACCTGATATAATACCTCTTTTTTCTTCATTTAATTGTCATACACTGGATTTTATTAATTAATCACAGTGGTTGGTTGTCATACACCAGCTTCTATTAGTTAATCACAGTTGATGGTTTTTATACACAGGCTTGTATTAATTGATCACAGTGGTTGGTTGTCATACACTGGCTTGTATTAATTAATCACAGTGGTTGGTTGTCATACACCACCTTCTATCAGTTAATGACAGTGGATGGTTTTAATACACTGGATTTTATTAATTAATCACAGTGGTTGGTTGTCATACACCGGCTTGTATTAGTTAATCACAGTGGTTGGTTGTCATACACTGGCTTGTATTAATTAATTACAGTGGTTGAAGACAGGCATTACTAATATCATGATTCAAAACAAATGACTCGAGATTTCAGTTTTGACTATTGAGATTCTGTTTTCAAGGGTGAAATGATTTTTATTTTGAAATATATTTAGAACTCTAGTATGTAGGTAGGTATGTGTGTGTGTGTGTGTGTGTGTGTGTGTGTGTATTCATGCTTGTATGTGTGAGGGATGCTATTCTTTGATTCCAAGAATAAATCTGCAATAAGGGATTCCCATAGAAAACATTTATCTTTATAAATATTTTACGTATTGTTGAAATTGCAAATACTTGTTCTTATATCAGCTTTGAAATAGGAAACAAATTTTGTGCTTAAGTAAACATATCACAAGCAAAGGTTTATTTTCGTCATTCTTTGAAGGTATACCAGGTAATTGTGCAAATAGCTAAGCCTTAATTACATACACATATCAATTTTGATGTTTGCAATCTCGTAGATTGCAATATTTGATTTTTAAAAAGAAAACAAATTTATATCCTTAGAAAGCATGTATATATGTATATATATATGTATATAGAAAGCATGTATATATGTATATATATATGTATATAGAAAGCATGTATATATGTATAAGGAAACAGCTTGTTTGCTACATACTCATATGATTGCATATTTTAGGTTGTACTTTAATTGTTTGCTACATATTCTTACATATATTAGGTTATAGGTTACCGGTATATGTTAATTGCTTGCTGCATATTCTTACATATATTAGGTTATAAATTGTTTGCTATATATTCTTACATATATTAGGTTATAGGTGAATTGTTTGCTGCATATATTAGGTTATATGTTAATTGCTTGCTATATGTTCTTACATACATTAGGTTATAGGTGAATTGTTTGCTGCATATATTAGGTTATATGTTAATTGCTTGCTATATATTCTTACATACATTAGGTTATAGGTGAATTGTTTGCTGCATATATTAGGTTATAGGTGAATTGTTTGCTATATGTTCTTACATACATTAGGTTATAGGTGAATTGTTTGCTGCATATATTAGGTTATATGTTAATTGCTTGCTATATATTCTTACATACATTAGGTTATAGGTGAATTGTTTGCTGCATATATTAGGTTATAGGTGAATTGTTTGCTGCATATTCCTACATGTATTAGATTATAGGTTAATTGCTTGCTTCATATTGTTACATAATCTAGGTTATTGGTTAATTGTACACTTCACATTGTTAAATATAATTGGTTATAAGTTAATTCTATGCTTCACATTGTTACATATCTTAGGTTAGAGGTTAATTGTACATTACATATTGTTACATGTTTTTCATTATAGAAGGATATTATAGAATACTCATCTTTTGTCAGTGTACAAAATAATAAAAGTAATTTTATAATACCTGTTTATGACCATGGCAGATACATGTATCTTGATTAACACAGTTTATTATTTGTTATTTTGTTGCAGGGAAGTGTTATTGCCATGACTGTGTTTTATCCACTTGATACAGCTAGAACCATCCTACAAGGTATGCTGTAATTTTTACAACTACAGTAATGATAATATAAACAGACTACATTATTGATGAGGATCTGTTTAGCAGTTAGAGAGACAAATGTATTATTTAACTGTTTGTGAAAATGACATTCATTTACACCATTATCTCTAGTATGTGATACATCCAGATTACCAGTCTGAGATTTACGCCATTATCTCTAGTATGTGATACATCCAGATTACCAGTCTGAGATTTACACCATTATCTTTAGTATGTGATACATCCAGATTACCAGTCTGAGATTTACACCATTATCTCTAGTATGTGATACATCCAGATTACCAGTCTGAGATTTACACCATTATCTCCAGTATGTGATACATCCAGATTACCAGTCTGAGATTTGAAAAAATATTCTCAGAGATTTTAGTATCTGTGATTATCTGATTTTGTTTGTAGTCCATCACATATGTATCCGCTTATGCAAAGTGCAAATAAAATGTTGTAGGGTTTAATAACATTTTTCAGCACACAATACGCTATAAATGTTGGCCAGTATTAATGGTGCAGGAAGAACCTGGTAAATCCTCTTGAAATAACCACCCTGACGCACCACATATTATTCAACATTTTTTTTACAATCTGTTTGTTGTTGCTTACGTTATTAGAACTTTGTGATTGACTTGCAATTGAAACCAGAAAGACATGTTTTGTGTCAGAGGTCAAGATGACAGGGACTGAATTCAAGGAATAATTCTTTACCACATGGCTTCATTTTTGGGATTAAATGGTCAAGGTCAGAGGGACTCTATTAAGCAAATGACTTACACACAAAAAAAATTATGCCACAAATCATGACTAAACTTAAGACAATAAAGGCATCCATCTTTTTCAGGGTATATAGGTTACTGAAACTTTAAGCTGAAAAACGGTGTCAGCAAAATTCAAATTGTTTGTGGGTAATGTATGGTCATCTCGCTGAAAATATGAACATTATCAGACCATAAGACAAATATCCAGGGTGTAAATGTAATTAGTTTCAAAGCATTTTTCATGATAGCATAAAAGTGTATACTAGCAGTTAAGAATCTGCTACTAATTTTTTCTCTGTTGTTACTCTAAAAAATGTGTTATGTTATATATATACAGTGTGTGTGTGTGTGTGTGTGTGTGTGCTTTTTCAAGCTGCATAACTGTTTGTAGTAGTTCAATTGTTTTATTACTAGTCCTAAAAGTAATCCTTAAATACATAAGATTAATGTTATTAATGTTTTATTCTTTGACACTTTATGAAAAATGTTAAAAGAGTTTTCTTCCAAATGTCAGTCGAAATATATTATGACATTGACTGTATATACTCGCTTACAACTTTAGCCCAACTGCAAACTGCACAGACATAGATCTGCTGGTGAATTATATAATGGCAGATCAGGATCTGTGTTGCTGTTGGGCTTGACTTATAAGGTACACATGTCTTTTGTGAATTTTTCTTCTCTCTGATCTTTTAATTTAAACAGCAAAAGCATTATTGAAGTTGCAATCTTTTAAATCCATAGAGAAGTTATCATTTTCATAAAGTTTTTGAATAGTGCTAAAAAAAATTGCATTATGCACTGTATGTATGCTTGAACGGTGGGTCCATTTGCAAAACAACATGGACCCAAATCTGCCATCCCATAATATGCTAGCAGATTAGGGTCTGTGTTGTTTGTGTTATTGATTGTTTACCACACAGAAACAGATCTTTCCATGCATTATATAATGTCAGATTTGGGTCTTCACAGTTTCTAATTGGATGCAACTTTTATAAGTGAGTATACATGGTATTCCTGTACATCAAGTCAGTTTTTATTCTTTTTTTCAGTTGATGACAAGAGAAGAGCAAAGCATTCCCCAGTTGTAATGTTTGAGATTGCCTGTGATGAGGGATTGTACGTTTAATTGTTCATCTAGAATGTATGAAACTTGAGAAAGTTTCTTGATACTTAATTTGTTCATTATGAAGGTAACATTATATGACCTGAGACCTATTTTTTGAGGTGGGAAGCTTATCTCAGAGTTGCTTAGGTTTAAAGTAGTTATTGTTTATTTGCCAGATAAATACTAATAGTGTCATCAATTAAGCTTGCTTGCTCATTAAGTTTTCTATATTGTTTAAATTATGCAAAATTCAAGATAAAACAAGTGTGGTTTCTGATGCTTATCTCTGAGACTTTTCAGGGTTTTAAACCAGATAGTTTTTCTATTGCCCCAAGATCTGCATTTTTCACAATACTTCTTTCCATCACACCACATGATTTATGTTGTCATTTTTTTGTACATGATAACTTGGGAATGAACTAATGTTAATTCTATGCCTGAATTGATGTGAGAAAAGAAAATTAGCAAGAATTAAATTTATTTATTGTCCTGGATGACATTTTGGGTCCTGATCAAATGAAACTTCACAGTGTGATGTTACTGAAATGTTCTTTAAATTGTTGTTAAATATTTTTGAGGCAAATTGTTGTCAGTCAGTAGTTAGATTTTAAAAACAGTAGAGAAGAACTAAATACTGTTGGGCGAAATTATTTAATATAGTTTTCATCAAGAAAAATTAATTTTAAAAATAAATAAGGTTTATGAGGAAACTATGCAATCATGAAAGGACAATACTTAAACTAAGATGCCAGTAAATATGGATCCGAATATGACCCTTTTTTCTGGTATTTTAAATGGTGTATGTGCTAATTTTTAACACATTAACCCATGAGCCAAACAGCTAGGCAGTCCCCGATAGCATACTTGCAGATATCACCTAGAGCAGTGTTAGCCTTACCAGTGCCTGTATCCCTGATACTTGCTGAGAATACTTGGCTTGCAGAGTTTTTCAGAGAGCTACAAGTAATAAATGTTATTTTTTTTATATTTACGTTCCTTTAATTAAGCTAAAGTTTGGCACAGCAGTTCGCAATAAAGTTACATACAAAAATGTTATAAAAATATCAAACTACATGCAGAAATAAAACTAACACATAGAGATAAAATGATTTTCATACCAATTTGTTTCTCTTGCCATGAATAATCCATAAAAATCCATGATGAATTCACACTGAATAATTAACGCTATCAACACATGAAATTTACTCCATTTGATGTACTGACACATATTACTTGTCATCTCTATTGCAAACTAAACCTCGTGTGAATACTACTTCAGTCTGTCAGATAGAAATCTATTTTCCAGCGGCCGATTCTCGTAATTTTCTTCATTTTCTAATCTAGATATTTCCACTAATTTTTCTGCTATCAGTCATTTTTTTCTCCCTTTCTTCAGCAATGTACACTCTATCTATATAAGCTAACATTTTATTGGTTAAACTGCCAGCATAATTAGGAAATAGCTTCAAATCAACCAATGGTTTGCACCGATTTAACTCGTCAAATCTAACAGTAGCAACAAAGATCTTGAGCTCTCGTTACATTGTGCACCTGCAAATCAGGGTCTATGTTGTTTATTTTTCTGATTGCTCCTAACAAAAACTACACAGACCCAGATTTGATGGTGGATTATGTGAAAGCAGATCTGAATATATGCAGTATGTAGTTGAACTCATAAGTGAATATATACAGTAGGCATTAGATTGTTTTCTTTTTCGTTACAAGTTATTATATCTCCTTATTTAAGTTTCCCAAATATTGGGAAAATATCGATGTCAAGGTCACATTATATGCATAGTATTGACTCTTGTTTGCTTTTATTTTCAGTTCTGCCCTGTACAGAGGCTGGTTTCCTGTCATTACATCACTTTGCATTTCTAATTTTGTCTATTTCTACACATACAACACGTTAAAAGCTGTAGTGCTGGGCACCCTAGGAAAGCCAGACCCATTCAAAGACCTCACCTTTGCATTTATTGCAGGTAATTCATTAAATTCAGTCTGAAGTATTTTTATGCTGCATGCATAATTCAGTCTTATGTTGTTGCTGTTGTAGGGTTAATGCCATATTTCAGCACACGATAGGCTATACATGGCAGTCAGTATTTTTGGTGGAGGAAGAACCCGGGAAAACCCACAGAAAGAAACACGACCCAAGAGAAGCTATTGGCAAGCTTTCTCACATACCCACATTAGCTGAATCTTAGACTCGAATCCACGCAGACAGGTGAGATGGCAGTGATCCGTAATGGAGAGTGCTTGAGACCACTTGGCCAATCGGGACCCCTCAGTCTTATGTACTTCTAAGATAGGAAGATTAAAGACCAACTTAAATGATAGATGTCATAATAATTTATTTATACAAGAACTTCATGTTTTTGTCAGTATGATATAATTGTAATGGACCTGCACATTTAGAATTTAGAATGGTTTAGATACAATTTTTAGCATGGAGTTATGTTTAGCCAAGTCTGAACTACAGTAGTCCCCCTCTTATACAGCCACCCCTGCTGCACCGGAAAAGTGGCCTTATAAGACGGGTGGCCGTTCCAGAGGGGGGGGGGGGGCTAAATTTATTGAGAAGTACATGTATATGTAATGTACATAGTAAGAAAGCTACTTACTTCAAAACATTAAATATCTTCGTCTAAATAAAACATTAATCATTAAAAGGTTCTTTTTGTTATAATAACAAATTTGTTTCAACTGAATATACGTTACTATTGTTTCTTTCTTGGCGTATGTGTGATATGCGAGTGGGTATTGTTGTCATACACATTGCAAATACATGTACTTTCAAAAACGTCATTTACATCTTGGTACCTACATAATTATCTTTCCATTTGCTCCATTTTCCCACTGCTGCTGAGTAACCTTCTTATTGGTTATGACTTTGTTTTTTCAAAGTATTTGAACATAAACTTGTTTTTTCGAGTCTTTTCTACATACAATTGTTCGGCAAGTCTTCCCCCCACCCCACCCCGATGTCGTCGAGTAGAAGAACCGACTTTCTTCTAAAATAATGTATCCGTTGACGTGATGACATTTTAATGTTTTGGTAATGATTTATTTGGTTATTGCTGACTGCATGCGATTTAATTATGCAGACAAAACTTGTGTTGTCATGTGATTTTTCCGGTCTTTGTCTGGTACCCTGTTGTTTTTTTTAAGGCTCTCTGTGTGTGCCAATGTACAAAATCTATTTTTAGCCAATGCTAACCCTGTTATTATTATAACTATTACGTCCGGTTATAATCATCAAAGAGAAGAACTCGACATAGGTGTTAAACCCAAATCTCTATCATAACATTATTGAGCCAATTTCTTGTAAACATTGACTTTTATAGATAATGATATACTATAAATCTTTAGTCGACACTTTTAATGGAGACTTGACACTCTGAGACGTGTGTCTACAATAGAGATAATCAAAATTACCTTATGTGAAGATTAGAATTAATTATTGATTCTGGAACATTTGAAGAAACAAAAGTGGCCGTTCATGAGGGGGACATTTTACATTTTTTTGTACTAAAATGCTGGCTGCTGGTCACGTTAGAGGGGTGGCTGCTGTTGAGGGGTATTTTTTAATACAAACTCATCGGTGCCAAGTGATTCTGACCGTTAGAAGTGGGGGGCCGCTGGTCAGGGGGGCCATTCAAGAGGGGGACTACTGTATTTTGATTGATGTCAGCTTTGTATTAGCTTTTGAAAAGTGAAAGACTTACCTGGATACACTTTGAAATGACCTCAGTATAATTGTTCATTGACAGATTTAAATGCCAAAATGACATGTCTTTAAAAAAACCTCTTTTTTATATTATTTTATGGTATGTTGTGAAATGACTGGTGTAACTTAAAAGTCCTGCTTGATTGAGGCAGATCTGACATGAATGTCTTTCAGCAAATAGTCATTTCTGTTCTGTCAGCTGCTTTATGTTTTAAAGAAAGCATTTTTTATTGAATTGTTAAGATAGACGTGAACCAATCATCTTTTTTTATATTGTGTATATTTTATATTCCTAAACTATTGGTAAGATTGGCATGAAACTTTACACACATTCATACCATTGTCTGATTGGTTCTAGATGAAAATTATGCCTCAGAAATCCAGTGTGGTGACCATGCAATCATTTTGAAAATCTTAGTATACAAAATTGAACATCTTGGAACCAGGCAACTTGTTTTTTCATCTCATATAGCCATGCTTGAATTGTATTGTATTTTGTAAAGCACCTGTCACGTGGATGAAACATGATTTTTCTGAGAGACCTGTGACCATTGGTGCAAAAACATGCTTTATGTTGAACATTACTAGATAATCCTAAATGAAAATTTATCCATTTGGACAACCCCTTTGATGCTGGTAGCCATATTGAAAAATCTTGTTCTAACACAAATCTTCTAGAATGGCTGGTCATATCAAAATGAGGCTTACACTGAAAAGCGAAAAATGAGGTTTAGTTGTTCTTAAATGAAAGTGTTTCCAATATGATATTTAGTATAGCCACCCACCATGGTTATATCTTACAAAAATTGATATAGCTACAGTACTTTAAATTTCTAAATGGGTGGAATATCAACATGTGGTTATAGATACGTCATCTTATTAGATGGTTGAATCAAAATTGGTTTATTAACAAAACACTTCTTCTGATGCCTAGTTGTTCCTAAAAGAAAATTTGGTAGATCTGACATCCAGCATAACCACTTGAATGTCCAGCTGTTGTTGTTGTTGTTGTAGGGTTTAATGCCATTTTTCAGCACACAATAGTAGGTTATACATGGCAGCCAGTATTATTTGGTGGAGGAAGTACCCCCCCCCCCCCCCCGAAAGAACCACCGACCCACAAGAAGCTACTTGCAAGCTTTCTCACATCACTACATTAGCTGAATCTTAGACTTTAACCCACACAGACAGAGGTGAGATGTCAGTGATCCGTAACAGTGAGTGCTTTAAAACCACTCAGCCACTTGGGGCCTCGAATGTCTAGCTTGAAAATAATATCCCTGTTAATCTTTCGAATGGTTGTATCAACACGGTTTTTCACTAAAAGACTGTCTCAAAATTAACATATTCAGCATTTCATTTGTATATATTGCTTTATTTCTGCAACATACTGCATGCAGTAGGCTAAACAATTTGTGTGTTTTGTTCTTATGTAATTGTTTTTATGACTAGAAGGGAGAGATATAATTTGAGCAGTGTGTTTTAATAACTATACAACCACATACTTTTGGTTTTTTGAAGTGCAATCATCCCAGTATCATAAAAAAACCATACTCTGCCTTATTTCTGTGATCAAGCGAGAGTACTGCTTCGTAAAATATTTTGTCATACAGAAATATAACCATGCTAAATATTGACAGTACTGTATAAAGGAGATCACAGAATACCAAACTGACCATGCCCAATTTGTTATATCGCAATAGCACTAAAGTTTTACTTTTGAAAGTTTGTGTATACAAACATTGTTGAAGTTCTATTTACAGACAAGTAATTTACCAATTTGTGTATACATATTATTACAAACATTGTTGAAATCCAATTTACAGACAAGTAATTGACCAATCTGTGTATACATATTATTACAAACATTGTTGAAATCCAATTTACAGACAATTAAATGAGCAGGACAGCATCAATGTAGATTTTTGGTGTAAGCTTAATGTCAGGAATGGTTCCTTGGAAACTGAGACAAGTTTCTGTATCCTTTTCACTTCCTATTTTTTTATGGAAGTTGAGCTGTAAAGAATTATATCTAGAAAACACAGTAATTGCATTTTGTATTATGTTAGGGAACCTGGTTGCCATTAACTGAAATGATCTGGAAGAAAACAGTGTGAACATGCATTCCATTTGTGTTTTCCTTAAATTTCATTGTTTTGTGCATCAAGGTTATCGAGATTCAGTAACTTGTGAAAATCACTCACAAAAACATTGAATATCTTCAGCATCTATTGTTTAGAAAAATGTTTAGCTTAATCTGTCATAAGATCCTGTCATGAGAGGATTGCCCATCCTGTGTATGGAATAATATCCTGTTAGGGAGAGGATTGCCCATTCACTGTATGGAATAATATCCTGCTAGAAAGTATTGCCCATTCAGTGTATGGAATAATATTCTATAAAGGTAGAGGGTTGCCCATTCAGTGTATGGAATAATATTCTATAAAGGTAGAGGGTTGCCCATTCAGTGTATGGAATAATATTCTATAAGGTAGAGGGTTGCCCATTCAGTGTATGGAATAATATTCTATAAGGTAGAGGGTTGCCCATTCAGTGTATGGAATAATATTCTATAAGGTAGAGGGTTGCCCATTCAGTGTATGGAATAATATTCTGTAAGGTAGAGGATTGCCCATTCAGTGTATAGAATAATATTCTATAAAGGTAGAGGGTTGCCCATTCAGTGTATAGAATAATATTCTATAAAGGTAGAGGGTTGCCCATTCAGTGTATAGAATAATATTCTATAAAGGTAGAGGGTTGCCCATTCAGTGTATGGAATAATATTCTGTAATGTAAAGGATTGCCCATTCAGTGTATAGAATAATATTCTATAAGGTAGAGGGTTGCCCATTCAGTGTATGGAATAATATTCTATAAGGTAGAGGGTTGCCCATTCAGTGTATGGAATAATATTCTATAAGGTAGAGGGTTGCCCATTCAGTGTATGGAATAATATTCTGTAAGGTAGAGGATTGCCCATTCAGTGTATAGAATAATATTCTATAAAGGTAGAGGGTTGCCCATTCAGTGTATAGAATAATATTCTATAAAGGTAGAGGGTTGCCCATTCAGTGTATAGAATAATATTCTATAAAGGTAGAGGGTTGCCCATTCAGTGTATGGAATAATATTCTGTAATGTAAAGGATTGCCCATTCAGTGTATAGAATAATATTCTATAAGGTAGAGGGTTGCCCATTCAGTGTATAGAATAATATTCTATAAAGGTAGAGGGTTGCCCATTCAGTGTATAGAATAATATTCTATAAAGGTAGAGGGTTGCCCATTCAGTGTATAGAATAATATTCTATAAGGTAGAGGGTTGCCCATTCAGTGTATAGAATAATATTCTATAAAGGTAGAGGGTTGCCCATTCAGTGTATAGAATAATATTCTATAAAGGTAGAGGGTTGCCCATTCAGTGTATAGAATAATATTCTATAAAGGTAGAGGGTTGCCCATTCAGTGTATAGAATAATATTCTATAAAGGTAGAGGGTTGCCCATTCAGTGTATAGAATAATATTCTGTAATGTAAAGGATTGCCCATTCAGTGTATAGAATAATATTCTATAAGGTAGAGGGTTGCCCATTCAGTGTATAGAATAATATTCTATAAAGGTAGAGGATTGCCCATTCAGTGTATGGAATAATATTCTGTAATGTAGAGGATTGCCCATTCAGTGTATGGAATAATATTCTGTAAGGTAGATGGTTGTCCATTCAGTGTATGGAATAATATTCTATAAGGTAGAGGATTGCCCATTCAGTGTATGTATTTGTTATATAAAACTCTTCTCTTTTAACATGTTAAAGATTTATTTTACAAGAACTTTATTTTACAGTATAGATTATAATTAGAGTTTTATAAGTTTTTTTTATATCTGATTTTAGATAAACTTGGAAATTCTGCATGGTGTTGCAAATTTAGCTTGGGACATGAGCTGATTATCTACCCCTGAGTATCCTTTACATAACCATTTATTCTGGCATATAACTCAAGTCTAATTGCAAACAACATAGACACTGATCTGCTGTTCTCATATTGCTATCACAAATAAAGATCAATATTATTTGTTCTACTACTTTCTTGTGACAAACTATGCACATGCAGTGACAGATCAAGGTATTTTGCATTTGGAACTTGCTTATAAGAGAGTAAATATTATCAACATTTTCAATGGCATTGTGCAGATCTGAAACTAATACCAGACAAAAACAGTAGGAAGTATTCTACATGATTATTTAATTTTAAACTGACCATTAAGTGCAACAGATGCCATATAGCTGTGTATTGAAATGAGTTAATACAGCTTGATTATGCTTTTTTTCTACAGGGGTTGTAAATGTATTGGTAACCACACCCCTATGGGTTGCCAATACCAGATTGAAACTTCAAGGAGCCAAGTTTGAGACAGAAAGCTACAGAAAGGGTCAATCAAAATACTCCGGAATGATAGGTAAAATGTCACTTATTTATTCATGTATTAGACTGGAATAATATTATTTTTAATGTTTATGAATGTTTGACAGCTGTGTTGAAGTTTTAATTTATAGTATTATTAGGCTTGGGCTAATACCCCACCCCAGAAGATTGAACATTGTTGACGTAAAGGGCTTAAGATGCATGGTTACCAACTCACTTAGAATGTGGAAATGACCTATTGTCTAACAGCTTCATGCAAATTGAATTTTCATTTTAAAATGCAAGATAAATAAAAAAAATTATAATAACAAATTAACTTCTACGTACCACAGATGAAAGCATATATATATATATATATATATATATATATATATATATATATATATAATTGTTTGAGAAAATAATGAATCTTGTTTTTCAGATGCTTTATTAAAAATAATACAATCTGAAGGATTGGGTGCATTGTGGAATGGGACAAAACCATCTTTATTGTTAGCCACGAATCCAGCGATACAGTTTATGGTGTATGAAACAATTAAGCGCTATTTCCAGAGTATCATGAATACCATGGTAGGACTATATTCATGTATTTTTGTAATGTCCTCTTTGATATGATAATCAGACTGAAGTATATTAATAATTTTCGAAAGATTATTTTGTTTATGTGTGTGATTTAGATTTGTAATGTAGCTTTAAAAAAAATTTCAGTCATATTGCAACGATGTCTGTAGTGTAGAGAGTTTAAAGTGTTGTCCAGCACTGGGGTATCATGTCACAGACATGTAGGATGGTGTCCCACCCATTCACATTATCTTGACACCAGGCCAACCAGTCCTAACACTAACCTCTTAATGCAGAGCGCCAAGTGAGGCAGCTGTTAGTACCATATTTTTTTAAATCTTTGGTATGGCTCATTTTGTCCAAGTTTTTTTTGATTGTTCAATTTAATGCAGTTGAGTTAATATATATTTACATTTATTGAAAAAAATATTTTTAAAAGTTAAATATGTTTACTACCAACTGACAAAATAGGGAATGCAATTAATCTATGCAAGTATATGTATTTTAATTATTTTCAGTTAGATATATAACTTATTGTCAGATACATGCCACAGTGATGGAAATTTCTGTACAAATCAGCTCAGATAAAGCAATGAAAATTCCTTTATTGAATGCCATACCGTGATACTCTAACAAAGTTGACTTCCTTATATCATATATTTCATGATTCTATCTAGTATGTTGACTTTCTTGCAGTCTGTTTTGTGCATGCCATTGCGATTATAAACACTTACTTTGCTTCACAACAACAAGTATTAGAATCAATATGTTATAAAGTGTTTTAAAATTTATATAAATGAGAAAGCAGTACAGTAGAACCTGTCTTGAAAGACCACCCCTTCTGCCAAAAAATAATGGTCTCTCAATATAGGTGGTCTCATAACAGGTTATAAAACTATATAATCAATAAATCTGTGCATTGAGATTCTGGTCTTCTAAAACAGGTGGTCTCTCAAGACAGGTTTTACTGTACGTTATAAAGTGTTTAAAAATTGGCATAAAGGAGAAAGCAGTACGTTTAAAATTGTTTTAAAATTTGCATAAATGAAGTTGATCAGATGAACAGACATCAAATTGTGGCAGCAATTTTTCAGAACACTCAACATAATTAAATCAGATTAGAGCCAATTATGGCAACAATTTAAATGTTGTTTTTTTTCTTCTCCAGAACACATGACTGAATTGGATCAAATTAGACTGAAAAGCTTGTAACATGTATGCCTCTTAGATTTACTTAAAAATGCCTATCTGCTATCAAATGTTGCTGACATATTTGGTGCCAGGTGTCCACATGAATGCACTTAATGATGCATAATTGCTATAGATGTAATAATAGTAGTAAATTATGCCAAAATGTTACATTATATTAAAAAAATTGTGGTAAGAAGTTGTTTTGACTTCTTGTACAACAGTTATGGACAGAGTTAAACGAAAGACTTTTTAAGCCCACTGGAATAATGATAACGATCGTAAAACTACCAAAAAAATGATGCTATATATATTTCTGATATTTTGTAGGCAAGGCAGAAACTGGATACTCTCTAGATTAGGTGAAAAATCTCTTAATTGTCATGTTTTAATTGATATTATATTTCTTCCTGACAGGAGTTGTCGGGTTTCCTGTACTTTGTAATTGGAGCTATTGCTAAAACTGTGGCCACAGTGATCACTTACCCACTACAGGTCATCCAGAGCAGACTCAGGGTAAGTGGGTACAATGTAGTATTAATAAGATGACTGACTGACTGCAGGCAAGAAAATATCAAGTTAATTGATCATACCCTTTCTTCTTCCAATACAGAACAGTCATAATACCCTGTGTGTACCACAACTACTCTGTAAATCTAGCCCTCCCACCTAGATTTCAGCAATAAAAGGTGTTATCTGCCCACAAGGGGGATAAACAAGAGTGCTGTCCCCTTGTCAAGACCTCACAGGCATGCTGGGTTTCATGTTGGGAGCAAGTTTGAGGAGTTTTCTCTCATACCGGATGTATATTCCATTAATATTTGTTTGCACTTGTACTCCATGGTGAAATTTAAAACTTTATTAGTTAAACTTCATCATGTGACATACATGTTTACCAGCCCAAAGGTTAGTAGTGCATATGCAGTTGTGACACAATGGGTAGAACTAAGTACTTTGAAGGCAAGCACTTAAAGCGGGTGGAAAATAACCAGGCTGTATGTCTTAAATGTATGGGTTCACTTATCATTATACCATTTGGCTACAGTCCAAAGCAGTCAGTACACACAGAAAAAGGGAAAAGTGAAAAAATGCATGATCAGAGAAGAGAATGTTATTCCACTACCTAATTATACAAATTTCTTTTAAGGGCCCTGACTGGTCTAAGGCGCTCTCTGTTACGGATCACTACCATCTCACCTCTGTCTGCATGGGTTTGAGTCTCGGATTTGGCCAATGCGGATATGTGAGAAAGTTTGCCAGTAGATTCTCATGGGTCGGTGGTTCTTTCTGGGGTTTCGTGGGTTCTTCCTCCACCATTAATGCTGGTTGCCATGTATAGCCTATCTTGTGCTGAAAAATGGCATTAATAGGAAGCCCATTGTCATGAGTAAAAACAGCATACAAAGCCCATTTCAGATTTAATTTTTTTAATTTATTTGATGAAATCCTTTCAAATGGACAAAGCACTACAAACTATGCAGCATTATAAAACTCATGTGAAAAAATCACAGCATTATCTGTTGTACTTTTTTAGAGACTGCATCCTAAAAATGACATATTTCATAAAAGAAAAAGCAAATCAGGAATATGCACAATTTATCTTTTTCTCATGTTTACAACCAAAATATTACACTAATTATCTCACCTTTGTAGGTTATCTTTGCACAGCATCACCTGTGCACTCATTGCTAAAGGAAATACTACTTTTATGATGTACAGTGTTGCAAACAAATAGACAATATGGTCTTAAAAGGCCACATCAGGCATTTTTCGTTCCATCAAAAAGTCAAGGTCCAAGTGTCCACCCCCAGAAAATAGAAAGACACTGTTAATCAGAGTAAATACTGTTTCAAAGTGATCTACAGTTTAATTGAATGATAATGCACCAAAAATATCTTTAAATAATATCTACATTTTCTATATAATTAACTTTAAAATTATTTCAGTTTTCTCACAATTTTAAGGGGAGATAATCATGCATTATTTTGTGAAATAATTTAAAATTTTGTATTTTTCAAAAGGTCATGAAATCTGATGGTGCCAGCTACAATCTTAAAAAATTAAAATTTAAAAAAGAAATTGTCCTGTTGTCAGATTGATAAAATAATCCATAGTTCCAGATGACACAGGTTGATCAAGTGTGAGTAAACTTTCCAAAGACTGAAATAGCCAGTTTGGAATTGGATGACTCGAGTCTTCAAACTGAATATCACCTTCTAAAAACACTAGCTGTGCATACATATCTGAAAGACAATTTTGGTCAAAAATTAATTCAACTCTTAGGAATTAGTAAATATAAATTAAGGGACCTTTTAAATTTTGTTTACATCCTACTCACTGAATATTAAGTAATAAACCAGTACTGCTTATTAACACGTACTATTGCCATGCTAAGTAAAAGCAGAGGCGTGGGGGTCTGCGAAATGGTATCAAACATTCAAATACTTAAATTGGTTTATATGCCAGGTTTTTAAACTATAAATTAATGAATAACTGGTTATATTATATTGAAAGTAAATATCATAATGAAAGGGCACAAAATAGAAGAACCTTCGTTCAGATTGATTATTCATGGTTAATTTATGTCATTTTATTGTGAAATGTGTATTGCATTTTCAAGGTAAAGTTGCATCCTAAAATAAAGTTTAGAAACAACAACATTATTATTAACATATTATTTAAGAGTTGTATGAATTGATTTCATTGAATGAATGTTGAATTACATACAGTGAAAATGTGTAGTATAGCAACCTATTATCACTGATCTACCATAGCTGAATCATGGTGGCCATTTTACTCCAGGCGCCCGATTATATTCAAATCTATAATTTGAAGTGCGGCATATTAATGCTTGCAAGAAACATGATTTGGGACTCATTTAATGCAGAAAGAGTAGTTTTATCTATCAGAGAGTGCACTCCTCAAAATATCCATAAATAATGGAGTAAAAAGAAAAAACCTTACCCATTTCTTTGTTCATGCTTGTTCTTCGTAGTGCGAATACTGTGAGAAAGGTCATGACGTCAGCATCATGTTAAACATAATTTTATTGGTTAAAACTAACACACCTCCATGCACAGAGCAAATCAAATTATCCGTTGTTTATCAATGCGAAACGTCGATAGTGTGCATTAGCAGGTCACTGACCCGCTGCTATAGACAGTCGTAGTGGCTGAAAAGAAAACAGCTGATTACCTATTTAAAACTCGATCTAATTACTTTATTTGTAAGGGAAAATGATAAAATTTTCAAGAGATAAAGAATGGAAATAAAGCAATATAGTGGTGTTATTTATTTTATTCTGGCTTACGGGCAACCCATCGAAATTGAAGGTTAATTATTGGATTTCCACTGATCTGTCACTGGTTACCTATTATGATAGCCGTGGGCCTCTCTAGCATTAAACCATGCAACAACAAATTTCTTTGACAGAAGGATTGAAAGCATAGCATTCACCACGGTAAAAGAAAATTAAACATACCATTTTAGCACAGGTTTCACATACAGCTCTAGCCCTGCCTGCAACTCCATGATATAACAGATTATTTCATCAGTACCAACAAGGTTCTACAGCCCATCTGAACCAGTAGTGGCATTGTAGGACCAGTTATTTTTTTTCAGATTTTGCAGCCCATCTGGATCAGCAGTGGCAATGGAGGGACCAGTTATGGTTAATTAATATGCCCTAACCCATCACCGTATCATTAACCTGAAAATACAATTAAGGAAGTATTGACCCTACTCCATCATGGCTGGTCTAATCCATCTGATGTGCATCATTGACAGTTAACAAAAAATCTGAAAGGGATTTTTACTTAGTGATCCTGATGGGGCTGATTTCAGTGATCCTGAATCACTGTATCAAGTCCCATCAAGATCACTGTAACCATTCCCATTAGGCATAAGTAAAGGCCCTACCAGATATTTACTAGTTAAAGATCCAGTATGTTGTATCTTGTCCTGGCATCAGTGAGCATCAGCTTGAAAGAGCTCATGGCCACTGTTCATTAGAGTGCCACAATAGAACTGTGTCTTTCTATGGCCAGTTTAGTGCTAAAAACCATCCAGGTTGGCAACAGACTCGTACCAGTCTATTGCTAGTATAGTGACCAGTTGCCATTAAGAACCAAACTCAGTCCAGTACCATTATGGATCCATGTAAACCCAGTGCCATTACAGATTCATCACAGTTTCATGACATTGTGAATCAGTGTCGGATAGCTGAAAAATGGGTCACAGCCTACCAACCTGGCTGTGGTAACATTACAATCATTGATTCCCATTACCATCTTTGGACTATATATAATGCAGACAAGGTACATACAACTTTGGCTCCATCACAGCCTGCCAGGACTTACCAATACAGTTCTGGCTTTTGCATGATACCATGCCCAGACTTCTGACAATACATTCAATGATTGTCTGGGTATTACAGTATCTCAGTCAGGATTGTCCCTTGTCTAGTTTGGCATCAACCTTGGCAGGCTTCACCAGCCCCACTGTATGCAATACAGGTTGTATCTGTCTTCTCATTCTTCTAGATAATTTATATGAATTCTCATGCATGCAAGCTCCATTGTCATTGCTCTTTCCAATGATATCTATAAAAGCCTTTCACATATCTATCACCTACATTTTTCAACTGTTCAAAATGCTGGCCATGTAGAACAGAGCCTGGTTGAGACTTATTTTTTTGTTTCAAGACCCCTGTATTCCATTCATAGCAGTGACCTAATTTTAAAAAGGTGAAAGTTGCATCTGCCTGGTTTTCAGGTCCCAGCCATTAACAAAGAGAAATCACAGGCCTGGTAATGTCAAACCCACTCCAGTTCATATGGACTGGAGGTCTATTTGCAGCACAGAACTCATTTTGTATTGTCATAGCACTTGAATCTATTCTTGACTTGGTATCCATAGCTGTATTTTAACAATCTGAGCACAGTCTGGTCTAGCCCATCAGCAGTCCTAAGATTGGAAGTCCATGGCTATTTTGTCAGCAGGCTGAACATAGCCTGAACCATTTCATCAAGAACCATGTGGGGCACTTACTCTGGAAAGTCAGTCAACTGCATGGCTTATTCAATAACAGATCAGTTCAAAACTCACCTAATGCCATATCTGCATTCATTATTCTCCTCCTAGTGGAGCGTATTTGATGAAAAACGGATATTTTTTGTAAATTATTTTTTTCTGAGAATTATTGTTCAATTACATTTTCGTTTATCTCCCCCACCCATGCCCATAAATGTAAGTATCTTGTTGCAGGTTTTGCTTAGGTTTAAACAAGTAAACATCTGGGAGAAAGGTAAATGCCAAACATGCAAGGGGAAATAATCTATAGGAGTTACTTCCCTTGGAATGACTAAATAAATCTGTGTATGTATGGAAAGAATTTTTTCAGCTTACAGGGAGAGCTAAATTTGGAGGTAGTGGACATTATCACACATTGGTATAAAAAGAACTTATGATTCCAAAATCTCACATTTTGTAACCAAGGTAGAGTAAATATAGGCCACAGCGAGACCTCTGTTATCATCTAGCCAGCTTTGGCCACTCAAACCCAAAAGCTTTCTTTGTCCTTTGTCGAAAATGGAATTTCCAATGGGTTCTGACATGGATGAATCATTCAGACCATGATTTAGTCAATTTGGCTTGTTCCTAGTATAAATCATACTTCCTAGTTGTTTTAGCTACGACAGGCAGAATCAGTGAGATACATACCTTGTCAGTCGATCTGAACTATCAAGAGTGTCAGCAGGACAGTTTGATTTCACTCATGACTCCTGCTTTTATTGCTAGGAACCATAGATGTGTTCCTGAGCTTATGGCATGAATGGAAATTGGCATAAATAAAAACTTGTATAAATGAGTGTATATAAGTTGCATGTGAGTCACAGCACATGGTGCTAGCGATAACATTCAAACGTGCACAGTGGCACAAATTGGATGTGATTTTTTTCATTAAAATTAGAGTGTACAGATTTAATTGGTATAAATCGATTGTTACCTTTATGCATTTGTGAGGTTGTGCATGTGTGTGTAATGCTGCATTACATCTTCAATATTTTATTATTAAAGCAATCTCTTACTTATTACTATAGTTGATTATAAGCATCTTATAGATTTTGACCAAACTGAAGATTGCAGGGTTAGAGATTTGGGATGGTGGGTTAAGGTTTTATTTCCAATTGTTTTCTTTTATCATTGTAGAGATTTAAATTTCATCTACTGCACTTTCCTTGAGATTTAATGTGCTGTGGAAGACTATTATTTTTCAAATTTACTGAAATTGTGTGAAAAGTTGGATGATGAAAAATGTAAATGATTCATTCTTCTTTTTACATCTGGTTGAAATCTGCTAACATGAACTGTATTTATGCTGAGTATAAGAAACAGAGTAAAATCTTAAATAGTTGTCAATGCATATGTGTTCATGAAAATATTTTGTTTTCATATTCTTCCAGGCTGGTTTTAAGAAGAATGATGAGAATTCTAGAAATTCCACAGGCATTTTTGAGGCATTGCTTGTATTAGTCAGGTATGTATCATCTTAATTAGACATATCTCCATGTCTGGCACTTACATGTGTGAGGTTGCCCGTGAAAGACTGTTTGTACCATCAAAGTTCTTATTAAACCTATTAAGAGTATTTAATTCTAGTCACTAGAACTTATGTTTCATCAACAAAGAAAAAGAAATTTAGCTCGTCAGGCCAAATATGAGATGTACTTCAGCCTGCAATCTAATTAATTTATATGTTTTTCATAGTCTGTCAGAACCACTCTGGTGGCCTATTGGTTCCATGCCCGGGCCAAGTCATACCAAAGACTTACAAAAATGGTACTAACAGCTGCCTTGCTTGGCGCTCAGCATTAAGAGGCTAGTGTTTGGACTAGTCGGCCTGGTGTCAGGATAATGTGACTGGGTGGGGCATCATGTTACATGTCCACGGAATGATGCCCCCAGTGCTAGACATCACTATAAACTGTCTCACTGCAGACATCGTAGCAATATGACTAGAAAATTGTTAAAAGCTATGTTTAAAATCCTAATCAAACAAACAAACAAACATTTCCTGTAAGAATTTAATTTTGAAGGAATGGTACCATTTATGCTCATGTATAAGTCAAGTCCAACTGAAGCAACATTGATCCTAATTTGTTATTGCATAATGCTCACGCAGATTAGGGTCCATACTGCTTGTTCTGCATATTACTCTTAGAAAACTGCATAAACACAGCTATACTGTCTAGTTCAGATCGTTGTCTATACATTTTGCAGTCAGTTTCAACTTATACATGAGTAAATGCATAATGGTCTAACTTTGGATCTCCCTGCCTTCCAAGACTTATGTGCTACTGAGTACTTCCACAGACTACATAGACCAAAATCTGCCAGCCAATTATGTAATAGCATATCTGGGTCTATGTAGTTCCCAGTGTTGGACTTGTAAGTAAAAACATGCAGTAGTTGATGTTGCTGATTTTCTGTGCTAGGCCTTTCCCAAAAATTCTTCATTGTTAAGTAATTAGTAATGAATATTTAATTAAAGTATTGTAAACAGTTATTTAATGATATCCTCGACATGTCTTTGTAGATGGCTTGTAGTATTAATGATGTCATTTTGTCCCCCCTCATCCCATCCTATCCAGTTTTTTAATGAGTTTTTTTTAATGAGTTTTGTTTTCCACTTGGTGCCATTTGAAGGATTTCATGGATTTAAACCATGTTTGGTATACAGCTTTATATTAAGTTATATTTAGTTTTCTGTTTTACAGCAGAATTTTTTTAAAAGTTAGATCATAGTCTTTCCATCCCACGCATTAGCTTTGTTTTTATGTTTCTTTAGATGGGATACTGAGTGTGCCCAATGTCTGTCCATCCTATCATGTCTGTCACAAATTTTGTTTCCACTCAAAAACTTTTAGTGGACTTCGTGGATTGGAATTAAATTTGACACAAGGGTTTAAGAAGACGTTGCTCAAGTTAAGTTGTCACCATTTTCTGGCCAAATTTTACATGGGTATTGCCTTTCCATTTCCTTTCTGCTCAGTGTCTTTTGAAGACTATATAAATCAGATTTTTTAAGAGGCTTTGGTTTTAAAAAATCTAGGTCATGATTGATTGTCACCATATTCCAGCAAAATTGTATTGCTTTATGCTCCAGTTTGGCATAGGAGTTTCATTTTATTGTAAAATGGCTCATGAAGTCCAAATTTGATGTTAGACTTTTTGTTAAGAATACTCAAGTCAAGTTTGGTTTTCACTGATTTCTAGCAAAAATGTTGTGGAGTTATAGTCCCTGTTTTTCTTAAGATTTTGTCATTTAGAAATTTGAAAGCATCTTAACATATCAGATTTCATGGCCAACAACTGTTCATTTGGTTGTTAAAGAGATGCCAGCTGGGTGAGTGATCTGGGCCCTTCATGGGCCACATGTTGAAGGATTGCCATGAAACTTGATCACCATCTGAAGATGTTATGGGCAAATCAATTTTGCTCCTGCAATTGTTTTTATAAGAGTTATTGCCCTTTTTACTAAAGTTGAATGCAGTGTATTACAAAATCTTGTCAGTGCATCTAGCCTCACAGTTTGCAATGGATCATCATACAACTTGATGTATGTTTTTTTTTCTTTCGCTATATCAAGTTGGACATATCAAAAAACAATTATTCAACCACTCCGGTGGCCCAGTGGTTAGAACGTCTGCTGTGGAAGTGGGAGGCCGAGTCATACCAAAGACTTACAAAAATGGTACTTACAACTGCCTCGCTTGACTCTCAGCATTAAAAGGTTTGTGTTAGGACTGGTCAGAATGGTGTCAGGATAGCATGACTGGTTGGGACATCATGCTACATATCCAAAGCTGAGTGCAGTGTAAAATAATCTTGCAAATGCCATGTGCCTTACAGTTTCTTTGGATCATTGTTAAACTTGGTACATGATGTGGTTGTCATCATGTGCATTTTGAATTTGCCATTTTGTGCAGATGATGGCCATAACATACTAAGTTTGGTGATGATTCATTTTTATTATGAATCTATGGTTTTGAGCCAAGTAATTTAATTGTCGTTTCTTTGGATCAATTTTCAACTTGTACATGATAGGTCCTCATCTAATGATGTGCATCTAGACAAAATCTTTATTCTTCTTTGATTCTTGTAAGAGTTATTTGCGATTTTTGACCAAGAGCTGGTGCAATATATGACAGAGCTTTTTTTTAGGTTGCCTATTCTTGCAGTTTTTAGTGGGCTGCAATGAAACTAAATATTCTGGCCATTGACATAATGTATACATGTTGACCAAATTCTGTACTCTGAATATTTTGGAAGAGTAATTCATGTTTTTGTTGCTATCATAGTATTCTGGATAGTCTGAAGTAGATGCAATAGTATGTTATTGTGAGAAAAGTGTTAAATGTTATGTTATTGTGAGAAAAGTGGTCACTATTCTCAGATTTGTGTGTTTGTGTGGCATGCATGCGCAATGCACTCAAATAATAGACAAAAACAGCAAAAGTAAATTTACTCTTTCAAGCTTTATAATTATCTTCATTTTTTTTAAATATTCATATTTCTGGATATTCATGATATATCGAATGACACTATTTTTTTTCTTTCATTCTGATCAGGACTCAGGGAATCAAAAGTCTGTACAAAGGAATGGAGGCCAAGCTTATACAGACCGTGTTCACTGCTGCTCTCATGTTCTTAACATATGAGAAAATACAGGAGACCATTTTTAGATTGCTGGGCCAAGATATGTCATCCATGAAAAAACTTTGAGTTAACTACATTCTATGTATATTTCTGGTGCTGTTCAATGGCTAAAGTAACAGGTGTATAAGTACTTGACGATGCTAGTATCTTTGTTGAGATCAGGTTAATGGGTAGGATATATATCTAGTCACTTTTTTTCCAGCAGCTCAGTTGTCAAAATTTATGGTTGTGGCTTTTTCATTTTCATGTATTTCCTAAAGCACATAATGGACTTCCATATTTATTCCAATTAATCATTATTAAGCTGATACAGTTTTTTGTGACATGCTCACTAACCCTTTCTCATTGGAGTCATTGTCATAGTATGAGACATTTTGCGTTACAGGTTTTGTTACAGTATATATATTTTTAATCCCATGATGGATTCTATTGTTCTAACAACTTTATTAGGGATTATATGATTTTACCTTGACATGTTTAATGTCAGTTTTGATCTGTACCTGTATTCTGATGAAATCCTGTGTTATTTTTAGTTCCAGTAATCTGTACCATTGAGATGAATTATAAAGATATATTATCCGGTGAAACTTTACTTGTATATATATCATTGTTGTGAGCTTATAGTAATTCAAAGTACTGCTGATTTGACAAATTTTTAGCGGATAAAACTTGTGTTTTAGGTTTCATTCTGATAAAGATTATGAATGTTAATGGTCATATTGCAACGTTATTGATATTTCTTATTTCTGATGTGTACAACCATTTGGCCATTAAAGAGAATTATCTTGTTTTGTCTGTTGTACAGATGAGACCATGATTTCTCACATTCCACGTTGTCATTTAGAGGGTCTTAATTTAAAGTAGTTATGACTCCTGATGGCTTGTTCTAACAATTTTTTTACTAAATTTACCAGTGTAATTTTACCTTCAACTATGTAACTGCTCCAGTGGCCTAGTGCCATTGAGATGAATTATAAAGAAGTAATATTAGCTGTTGGAATGCCTTATTTTCAATCTTTGTTTTAGCGCTGTTGTAGTACGACATGTTCTTGGTTTCAAGCCGATTGGCAGCTTTAATTTATTGAACTCGTGCATGAATTTGCTTCTCATCATCTTGGGCATTTCATACATTGACCATGTAACCAAACAAAGTAGTCCATAACATAATTCAGTGAACCATCAGATCCAATGAAGACTTCTTGACCACTGTAATAAAAAAAAAATTTAAAAAAAAGCATAAACTGAAGTGGTATGGTCATATGGACTGGCAAAAAGAATCTTGCATGGCACAGTGTGAGGATGCAGAAGAAGAGGCAGACAGAAAAAGAGGTGGGGCGACAAAATTAAAGAGTGTACAGGCATGGGATTTGAATATTCTCAGAGGGCAGTATCCAACAGGAAAAGATGGAGAGAATTGGTTGTAAAGTCAACTGTGGTGCCCCTGCAACCTTTTGGGTTAAGGAATTGTTGAAGATGATAACATAAATTCTTTTATAGTGTATTGACCCATTATTCAAGCTAGTATCTATTTTGTATCCATTATGTACCTTGTTTTAAGGTTCTCTAAAGCAGAAAGCTGTAGTAGTTTGTTTGTTTCATTGAGAAAGGCACTCAGCTCCCATTTCCTTTGGACGATATAGCCAGTAATCTTTTGAAAACCAACACACTGGACCAAAAGTAATCATCAAACATTTCCTTTGGACGATATAGCCAGTAATCTTTTGAAAACCAACACACTGGACCAAAAGTAATCATCAAACATTTCCTTTGGACGATATATCCAGTAATCTTTTGAAAACCAACACACCGGACCTAAAGTAATCATCAAACTGTAGTCCTTTGCAATGTACCTATCACTAATAGCTAGAGTTATAGCTTGTCCTGTAAAATGCGATCTCAGATTTTACCTCAATTTTCAAGAACAATGGCAGAAATGCATTCTTCTGTGAAGTTTTTGAATACATAGGGAATATTTTGATTAAATCAGTGAATACCGGAATATATTTCATCAAGTGGTTGAAAAAAATGGTATTTTTATGTGTTGAAGCCACTAGTGAAAATTCTAGCGTTTCTTGCTCATGATGGAAAATATGTTATTCACTTGAAGCAATCAGATTTTCTTTTCATTTTATGCTCAAAACATATTGGTTTCCAATATGTATAAATATTGTAATAGCAGATTTCTTATTGTATCATGCATGATAATGTAAGTGATTTGATAGTTTGTTATTTGTATTCAGCTACGTTCACACAGAAAATATAAGTAGTTACATAATTCTCCATTCTAATTTAAGGCAAAACAACAAAATAAATAAAGAATACAAAATAAATAAAGAATACAAAATAAATAAAGAATACAAAATGTATATGCACATTGTGTGATTGAACTCATTTCACCTCACTACAAGGTGGCCATATTTACTACTTGACGAAGCCAGCTTCTGTAATTAGCTTAAACGTCTTGGTCATAATGTTATCAATGTCTGTTGATGTGAAAAAATATTTCTGGTTGTCCATTCCAGTGAATTATCAGAATTATTTCTGGTAGAAAATAGAATAATTCTTGGCATTGAATACCAAAATACAGAAGTATTCAAGTGACTTACAAGATGAAATGGGATTGATTAAGAAAATTTTTGTACTGTTTCAAAAATTCAAATTGATACATAATTTTCACAATAATTTGTTCAAACATTTCAATCAAATTTCACTAGTGCATTCTTGTATTGCTTGCAAATACAATAATGTATTTGCTTTTGTCAGTGATAAACTAGTAAAGCAGTTTGGTTTACGAAAAATATAACTTGATTCAAGCTTCTCTTGCCATGGCAAGCACACAAAAACTGCTGTTTGATTTAAGATATTTACCTAGATTAATTGAATGTCAAATGGGAATGAATTATATTTGGTAGGGTAGATTAGTTGAATGTCAAATGGGAATGAATTATATTTGGTAGGGTAGATTAGTTGAATATCAAATGGGAATGAATTATATTTGGTAGGGTAGATTAGTTGAATGTCAAATGGGAATGAATTATATTTGGTAGGGTAGATTAGTTGAATGTCAAATGGGAATGAATTATATTTGGTAGGGTAGATTAGTTGAATATCAAATGAGAATGAATTATATTTGGTAGGGTAGATTAATTGAATGTCAAATGGGAATGAATTATATTTGGTAGGGTAGATTAGTTGAAAGTCAAATGGGAATGAATTATATTTGGTAGGGTAGATTAATTGAATGTCAAATGGGAATGAATTATATTTGGTAGGGTAGATTAGTTGAAAGTCAAATGGGAATGAATTATATTTGGTAGGGTAGATTAATTGAATGTCAAATGGGAATGAATTATATTTGGTAGGGTAGATTAATTGAATGTCAAATGGGAATGAATTATATTTGGTAGGGTAGATTAATTGAATATCAAATGGGAATGGTCAAAAATATGATGTTGGTTTGGTTTTGCTGTTATAGGGGTATTGGGAATAATTGAATTTCCCTGCTGCTGCACAAATAGTGACATCCTGTCCATGATTACATTATTATCTTTGCATCCTTTAGTTACAATTTGTTGCTGGATAGTTCGAATAATTTCAGTCTCATGAATGTTTGCCCATCTTCAAATTGTTTTAGAGAATGCCTACTTCCATGGATAATAAAATTTGAGTCCATTCGCTACCGCAGCAGTTTAGGAAAACAAATTTGGGTTGCAACTCCAGCAAATTCTTTTCATAATAAGAAGACACAGGGCAACAATATAATATTGGTATCATTTTGATATATTATTGGTATGGGTATTTCTTTAAATATCTGGGTTCCTGTCACTACTGTAACAGCACCACTAGAACATGATACTGTTCTCCATGATGACAAGATATTTATGGTTTGCCAAAACTATTTTTAATTGAATGGATGGGATATAATGTCTGTCCATTTTCCATGGATTTAGAGAATGATGGATGCCCAAGATAAATGAAGAAGACAGAAGGCAGTGTTAAGATATAATCTGCTTGATCAGCACTAAGATACAATCTGCTTAATCAGCACTAAGATACAATCTGCTTGATCAGCACTAATAATTTGCTAACAGTCTTATGAACCACTGAAAACAGTGAGAAATCTATTTACCAAAAAGAATTGCCACCATAAATGCATAAACACCAAACATGCTAGGGTATGATTTCTGTGAAAAATAATTTTGGGAGTTTGTTATTTAGACATGATGCAAACAAATCAACATCTGTCCCAAGCTATTAATTTTATAGGTTGTTGAGCAGTTTGCAATATAGCTGCAATTCAGCATTGTCTGGCTAAATATAAGAGTTTTTCTGTACTTTTTTTTTATATTAAAAAAACAAAGAATCGATACACAATCTAAACATTCATTAAAAAATATACAACATCTGGACTAGACAACAAAGGTACATTGTAGAACAGATATGAAAGAAATGATTACCATTGCTACTGCTGTGAGTATACCTCATATAACTGAGTGATTGCTACTGCTGGGAGCTTACCTCATTTAACTGATTGCTAATGCTGGGAGTATACCTCAGTTAACTGACTGATTGCTACTGCTGTGAGTATACCTTATTTAACTGATTGCTACTGCAGTGAGTATACCTCATTTAACTGACTGATTTCTAGTGCTAGGAGGGAGTACACCTCATTTAACAGAGTGATTGCTACTGCTGTGAGTATACCTCAATTAACTGACTGATTGCTACTGCTGTGAGTATACCTTATTTAACTGATTGGTACTGCTGGGAAATCCAACTCTAACCACATTGATGTAGTATACTTGTAAATAAATATAACATAGTTTTTGGCATAATGACTTTGTCCAAATATGTCATATAAAAGTTGGAATGCATCAATAAATTATATTTATTTTGTTTTATAGTTATCACACAAGTACTAATTACAGCATTCATTATAATAAAGCATGCAAACCTTGAAATAATTTTACCATATATTTCCAGAAATTGTCACTATTTTGTATTTCACAAGTATATTTCTTATGATTTATAACTGGGCATGATCTTCATCACAGCTTTATCTTGTTTGTGCCTGTAGACGTTTCATCCCTTTTGTACTTCAAAAAGTTTTTAAAAAATCCTGTTAGTGGTTTATTCCATGCTTTTAGTTTGTAACTGTTAAACATGCATTTTAGAAACAAATTTTTTATTATTTTAACCCTGTTTGCCTACAATAGGTTTGAGATATTAAAAAAAAGACAACTGATTGATATCAATTGGAAGTACCATACAATTTACTGTAACTGCCAATTTCATCAACTGCCTTAAAAATTGTTTTCCTCATTATACATTTCACCACCCATACATTGTCCTTGATATTACATGTATAACATTGCAGTTGTCAGCCACTATTTGTTCTTTTCTCATCTCCATATTTTATCAGTGTATTTTATATCCGAGTACATGGATATATTTTAGACTTTTGATTTCATTCAGTGAATTCAAGTTCATTTATTTTTAAGACACTCTTAAAATTTATTAATAAAAAATAGAAATCAGTGGGTGGAACAAGACAATCATTTTATATGTCTGTTTTTTTCTATAATTTTAGCACCAGATTTGACACGTAAATTTGTTCAGATTTATTCTTTTCAATTTTATGAAATAATTCAAAACCGGTTTTTGTTCTATTTCACTAAAACAGATTAACTTTATAAAAAAACATAATAACATTGAAATTCAATTTATTATAACATGAAATTCTATTTATTATAACATGAAATTCAATTTATTATAACATGAAATTCAATTTATTATAACATGAAATTAAATTTGTTATAACAATGAAATTCAATTTATTATAATATGAAATTCAATTTTTTAGAACATGAAATTCTTTTCACATTCTTCAGTTCAGACATGTATGCATTTAATATGTTCTTTGAATTTAGATTTAATCACGGATCATATGTTTAATTCATTTAATATTCCAGTAAAATTTATTAGAGTAAAAATTTGGAGTAGATTACAGAATGCAAAGGGTCACAATTTTCCAGTAGTTATTGTAGTTACTTTTTATTTTTATTGAACTGTATGAATTGGCTAGGTCAAACTACATGTGTCAGATCTTTCTGGTTTATTCTAGCTTCATATTATATTAATATATTTACAAGATCATAGTGATTCATGAGTCTTCATTTTCTTTTTGTGTTAAAATGTAGTAATAGTAACAACAGTTGCTAAGCCTGCAGTTAATTTTTCTACATGTAATTATGGGTAATCAAAAGTAACACTCTTTGAAGAACCAGATATTGCAGATATAATCTATTTATTGTGTTTAACAGTACAAAAAAGCTTTTAAGTTTGCAATGTTATGTTTTGTATGGACAAATTTATAGTGATATGTTTTTAAATTGGAATAAAAAGTTTATTTTTTAGAATGGACATTTTTTTTTTTATTACCCTCCATGATCACATGTAAAATCATTGCATAATCTTATGCTTGTTTAATTTAATGTTTGTTTGTTTGTTAGTTTAAAAAGAAATTGTATTTCATATGCTGTTGTAATGTAACATTGTATAATGGACTTGACCTTGTCCAAAACTGAGTTCATTTCTGCTTGACCTGATTAAATGTTTTTTAATGTTCTGTTTTTTTTATATATCATTTTATATGAACAACTAATGCATAATTAAATTATTCTTTTTGTATATGGTCTTAATGTCAGGATTATTATTTGGGTAAAATAAGGAGTAACTATGTTTATTTGAGTTTGATTTTTCGAATTTCCTAAGATAATTTTTTACAGGTTATTGTATTGTAAGTAAACACGGCACATTGGATCATTCTAGAAAGTTATTTTCATTAAGTAATGTTGTTTTTAAAAATGGTAATTGTGACTGGAGGTCACAATTAGTGAACAATATAATCTTGTAATTATGAGGACTTGGTCATTCATGCTTTAACATCTAGCATTAGTGTGTTCATTAATACTTTCAAGACTGGACTATTGTAACTCAGTTATGTCTGGTTCATCTTAATATCTACTCCAGAAACTAAGAAAAGGTCAAAACACAGCTGCTCGGATCATCTTAAGTGTACCACAATCAGAGCACACCTCCTCGCTGCTCTGTACCCTTCACTGGCTATCCATTTGATCCAGAATGACACAAAATTTGTTCTCTGTGCTACATTTCACTTACGGACTCCAGTTCAGCTTACTGATTGGGCCTCACTTATGTGTACACACCAGCAAGATACTTGTGCTCCTCTTCTGACAATCGTATACTCATTATTCTCGTTATGAAAACGAGGTCATATGAACAACATTCATTTGCATAACAGGGGCCAGCAATATGGAATGAATTGCCCATTGAAATTAGACACAAAGACACAGTGATCCCTTTCAAGAGTGCTCTTAAAACTCACCTTTTTCGATTGCAAGAACACTCTTAAAGACCTAAAAATATTTCCTACCTTAAATAATTCAGCATTTTTTTTATGCATTCCAATTTTATGGTTTTTATTTTTTGTAGTCGTATCATTATAGATGTTTTAAAGTGCTTAGAGCTTCTAAAGATTAGGCACTATACAAAGTCCTTATTCTTCTTCTTCTTCTTCTTCTTCTTCTTCTTCTTCTTCTTCTTCTTCTTCTTCTTCTTCTTCTTCTTCTTATTATTATTATTATTATTATTATTATTATTATTATTATTTAAGTTGTATAAAAATATGTTGACCTGGTGTTTTGGGCTGAAATCTTCTGTTTCTAAAATTATTGAATATAAGTGATTATTTTCTCTGGGAATAAAATAAATGCATTGATAAAATTCTAGGATAAAGACATTCACTGGAATTTATACTGAATTCAAAGACTTGACACATCAGCACTCCATAAGCTATAGCTGGCACGTCAGTGCCTTCATTTTCGGATCTCTTCAGGACTTGGACTGAGTTTTATTCTAGACGTTGCATTATTAGGACTTGTATTAGTAGCTCGTGGATTCAAAGACTGTTGACACATCAGCACTCCATAAGTTGATAAGGACTTGTATTAGTAACTCGTTGATTAGTTTTGAATTAGCAAGTAATGTTAAGACTGGACATCATCATCATCATCATCAGTCTCTTGACCTAGTGTGGTCGTCGTGGCACTGTGCTGCTGAATATCTAACCAGTTCCCTCCACTTGTCTCGATCATGTGCCAATACCTGTGGCTCCGCAAAACTTTTTCTGGTCCATTTTGTGATGTTGTCAGTCCACTTTTGTCTCTATCTACCTCTCCTTCTGCCACGCTGGATGCTGCCCTGCAGTACTGTTGTTGATAGACAGTTGGCTCTATTTACATGGCCATACCATTTCTGCTTTTCTATGGTGATGAGGTCTCCATATTGGTCTACTTTGTGCTTGATGGTGTTACACACTTCTTCATTTGTGATGCTAAGAGATGCTAAGGATGTAGCATCTCATTTCAAGTGCCTGGATTCTTCATTGTAAGTCTACTGTCAGGGTCCAGGCCTCACATGAATACAGAAAGATTGAGATGACTAGTGCTCTCAATAGTCTGATTTTAGTTTTCAGACATATTCTTGTCTCTCTAGATGGGACTTAGCTTTGACATTTGTTGCCGTTGTTTGTGCTGCTCGTGACAAAATGTATGTTTCGGTGATTATGGAACAAATATATTTGAAGTGGCCCACTGTTTCCAGGTATTGTCCTCTGACTTTAATCTTGGTTGAGATTTGTTTGCCACTATTTGTCATCAGCTTTGACTTCTCGGTACTTATCTCCATGTCAGATCTGGAAGATGTTTTTATCCAGGTTCTCCACTATGGTGGCATGCTCATCTTCACTGCCTGCCAGCCCATCGATGTCATCTGCAAAGCGGATTTTGGCGATGTTTCGCCCTCCAATACTGACTGTCCCACAGTGGTTTTCCAGGGATTCGTTCATGATGCGCGATAAGTAGATGTTGATAGGTGTGGGTGATAGGAGACGGTCTTGACGTACTCCAACTGTTGTTTGGAACCAGTACCCCACACAGTGCCGTATTAACCCATGGCAGGGCCCCAAGGCTTCGAGCATCTTTGAGCCCCTCAACATTCACCCGCGAAAGGCAGGGCTCCTAGGCTTCGAGCTTCTTTGGGCTCCTCGACATCCACCCGCGAATTTCGCGCTCTTTTAATTAATACAAACTTGCCAAAAATTATTTTAAAAGGTGAAATTTAGCATCAGTCTGATTGTTGTGACATGGAGTAGGAATTTGTTAAATGTGGATTTTCGATTACGCAGCATTGCCATGGCATGGCTAAATGTTGCATGGGCCCCTGCTCTTGGTGGGCCCCTAGGCTTCAGCCAAGTCAGCCTATTAGATAATACGGCCCTGTCCCCACAGATCCTTGAGCAACTACTGCACTGATTTCCTTGGGGTACAGCTGCTTGATGGTATTGGTCATGTTTTGACCCATGTTGTACTTCTTCAATGTGGCCCACAATGCCTCATGCCACACTATGTACACGTGATAGACGAGACCTAAAGTTGCTTAATTCATTTGTGTAATTATGTTGTGCATCCTATTAACCGAGGAAAATCTGCGTGTCTACCAATATCATTCCGCTAGTGGTTTATAGTCCACTGTGGGACGTAGTAATCAAAGAGGTCAGTTATGTTATGGTCCAGTTAGGAAAAAGACATTAATTTCACGTTATTTGATTTTACTATGTACATGTCAGTGGATTGCTAATTAGCAAGTAATGTTGTTAAGACAAGGCATAAAGTCCATTAATTCATTTGTGTTATTATGTTGTGTATCCTCTGAACTCAGCATGTGTTTTATAGCCCACTGTGGGACGTAATAGTTATCAAAGAGATCATGTCATGGTACAGTCAGGAAAAAGACATTAATTTCATGTTAAGATGATGGTTTGTGTGTTTCGAACTGACCACATTAGCGTATTCCTACTGAATTACGGTAAGACTATATCTGACAAGAAGAGTTTGAATATTGTTGGATCCCAGGAAAAGAAAAACCTGACAAATATTTAGGTTATTTATTTATTTGAAAGAAGAAAATAGCTCCATACCTGTGTTATACAGTGGAAAGGAGTGCAGACTGCAACCAAGTTACGGTTCATGACCTGAAGAGGCTGGAGAGAGAGAGAGAGAGAGAGAGAGGGGGGGGGGTAGTGGTTAAGAAATAGAGCAACCGCTCACCTCACGCCAATAGTGATTTGGAAAGGACCAGAAACAACCAGGTTATTCTAACATGCTAGCAAGTTGAGTTCATTCATTAACTCGTATATAGGATAAACTTTGTTGTATTGGTATAACAAAACTGCTAATCGTATTAAGGATACATTTTATAATTCTAAGAGAATGTGTATCATTCAAATATCATGACAATTTTAAATATGGAAGCTTCTGCTGTTCTATTCTGTTATTTTGCTCAGATATGTTATTCCACCCATTACTTTAAGATTTTTTATTTGACTGTTTAGTCGATCAAGACAATACGACGATGGTTGATCATATTCTTGACAACAATAACCAAATCACTATAATGGGTGGATCATCATTGAAAACAGGGGCTGTAATTATTTCAGTGGATGCCCTTTTGAGGTCTCCCGTTCTTTGTATCATATTTTGTTTTAACGTGCTTATGATTCTAAGCCACAAGCAGCAGGAGGCTAGGTGGTGGAGTTATGCACTCCTTATAAAGATGGCAATGATTCTATACCACCACCAGCATGTGGCGATGGGGATATGCTCCACTTTAAACATAATTATGATTCTGAACTACCACCATGTGGTGAAGGGGCTCTGATCCACTTATAACATTACTCTTTGTGTGGATCTCTACTATCCTCACGATGTATATCACGGACCTGAAAATGAAAGTAACTATCGAAGAGATGAATACCATATACATTCGTCTGTATATCAGCTCCAACTGTAAACAACATATACCCAGATCTGATGTCACATAATGCACTAGCAGATCAAGTTCTGTGTTTTGTTTTTTTTTTTTTTTGTTGTTTTTTTTTTTGTTCTACTGATTACTACTAAGAAACTGCATAGACCATTATTATCTGATAACACATTATGTAACAGATCGGAGTCTCTGTACCTTTGCTTTGCTAGAGAATTATCAGTGTCTATATATGGTAATTAGGGATTTCCAGTTCATGGTAAGTATATCTAATCACTTGTATTAATTGTGCTGCCCACATACAATCATCAGCTGATGGAATGGATAATATTACGATGTAATGATTTTTTTATATCTGCATAATACCATTGTTATTACATTATCTACCAATCTTTGTGGATAACATGCATTTGGGGTGATAAAGTAGCCAAATAATATTTCAGTTCAAAACGTCAAGGTCGTTACCTGAAAGAAGAAAATGGTTTCCGTACAGTAACATAAGTTCCACATTTCAGACCAGGACTAAACCTTGTGGATAGCTCGCGCTTGTAAGAAAGTTGCCCGACGAATTTGGGATGTAAAGGTAAAAGATTAGCGTGACTGAAAGAAAACTGGCTTTTACTTAGTAACTTTTGTTCTGAGAGGTTCCTTCCTGTATAGAGGACCACTCCGGTTACCTAGTGATTAGAGTGTCCGCCTATGATGCTGGAGATCCTGGTTCGAACCCTGGCTGAGCCATACCAATAAAAATGGTACTAGCAGCTGCATCGCTTGGCGCTTAGCATTAAGAGGTTAATGCTATGACTGGCCGGTCCGGTGTTAGGATAATGTGACTTGGTGGGACATAATGTTACATGTCTGCGGCTTGATGCCCCAGTGCTAGACATACCTATTAACTGTCACACTGCAGACATCGTACCGACATGAGTGATTTTGTTTTAAAGCTACATTAAAAATCCAAATCAAACGCACACCGTCCTGTATACATCTGCCTGCAGAGACATTATTACCCTGCCAACTTATAATTGTTTAAATTTATGTAAGCATTGTACTCAGATGCATAAGTGAGCAAATAAAAATGGACGATCATGGTGTGAATTATAAGGTGACCTGGGAGTGCATGCCTTTGCCCTAGTTCCTTATGGGCCTCCCTTAAATTCACGTGGTCTTAAAATCTAATCAGTCGCTCTGTCATGACTCTGCCATTGATAAGGCATGATTGCCAAATTACTGTATGGTTCATATTAGTACAATAGTGATCATGTCATTCACTGAATGCATGGAGTTGAGATTGCAAATGATGCCACATAGAGTACTGTACTTAGGTGTTAAATCATATTTGAAATGTGTGCAGTAAGTACCATATCTTTGGTTTATGAACTTTTGCAACTAAAACATTTTATTTTTTTGTTATTGGATTAATAAAATTAGTTTCCGGATCCATATTTCACTGGATGCCCCTAAAGTTTTCCTCATAACGAGATTGCATTATGTTAACTATCTCATTCATAAAATATTGGTTGACAGAAAGAGGTGGATTTACTGACAATTCGATACATGGGTAGAAATGCCAAATATCGGTAAATACAACTATTATCACCTACAAAGTGTGCTAAGAGCATTACCATACATTTTTGTTAATGCTGCAGTTGGATTGGATGGTAAGATTTTATAGGGATATATGATGGCCTTGACCTAGATTCCATACAGAACTGGTTTTATGATGATTTCTACCATGGGATTTACAGAATGAAGTCAAGTAATGTAGAGCAGACTAGTGTCAACCTGTTGCTTTTTATTACCCAAGAATAAACTTAAAGACCTAATAATGTTTTCTACCTTAAATAGTTTCAGCATGTTCTTTTATGTTTTCTAATTTCATTGTTTGGTTTTTATTTAAATATTTTTTTAATAGTCATTTCATTATATATGTTGTAAAACTCTTAGAGCTTTTAGAGATTAGGCGCTATACAAAATCATAATAATAATAATAATAATAATAATAATAATAATATTAATAATAATAATAATAATTTATTATTATTATTATTATTATTATTATTATTATTATTATTATTATGTTTTCGTGATAAAAGCACAATATATACTAATGAAAAGGTGTGGGGTAGGGATGGTAAGTTAAAATCTGAGAATTCCAACATAATCGACCACTGGTCCAAATGTCCAGTGTACTATTGTCAGTGGGCCTGGGGATGACAAATAGCTGACTTCATTTGTCATTGGTGCTCACTCCGTCTTTCGCATTTTAAGCTATTTGGTATGCGTTTTTTTATATACAAAAAACATAAAGCTTAGCTAAATCCAAGAACCGGGAAGTCATTCCTATCTAGTTTCGTTCGGTGCAGAATACGTATATTGTGACTGCTTAGTGCGACCAATACGTGGTGCAGTAGTAACACACGAGTTTACACTAATGTGAAACTAAATGTTGCAATTCAACTTTTAGCGTAAGAGGATATCCCAAAGAAGTGCTACTGAATACAAACTCCCATACTTATTTGCTTGTAAGTCGAGAAACTGCAAGCAACAAAATCCTGACACATATCACAGCATAATACACCTCAAAACCAGGGTATATGTTGTTGTTCTACTGGTTACTCCTAACAAACTGCACACACCCAGATATGCCAGTGCATTATTATGCAACAGCAGATCTGAGTCTGTGCAGTTTACGATTGAACTCGACTTAAAAGCGAGTATATAAGGTATGTGGTGCAAAGTCATTAATTTTCTCCAAGTACATAACTAAGATATACACTCATCTACTGTATTGTACAAATTAATCGTTTGGCATTTTTCATATCTGAGCAACAATAACCTAACATATAAGATAATATCGTCTCTAGCTGTGATGATAATATCGTCTCTAGCTGTGATGATAATATCGTCTCTAGCTGTGATGATAATATCGTCTCTAGCTGTGATGATAATATCGTCTCTAGCTGTGATGATAATATCGTCTCTAGCTGTGATGATACTATCGTCTCTAGCTGTGATGATAATATCGTCTCTAGCTGTGATGATAATATCGTCTCTAGCTGTGATGATATTATCGTCTCTAGCTGTGATGATAATATCGTCTCTAGCTGTGATGATAATATCGTCTCTAGCTGTGATGATAATATCGTCTCTAGCTGTGATGATAATATCGTCTCTAGCTGTGATGATAATATCGTCTCTAGCTGTGATGATAATATCGTCTCTAGCTGTGATGATAATATCGTCTCTAGCTGTGATGATAATATCGTCTCTAGCTGTGATGTATTTACTGGGTATGTAAGTCAGTCAATACATTATTTTTGTGTTTTTCACTTTTAGTTGAATTAGGTGCTTCACAATAATGACCAGGGTACATTACACCAATGCCTTGCTGTCTTGTTGTGTCTTGGACAGAATTGGCATGGTGAGAGCATATATTTATGGTTGTTTTTTTTTTAGATTCTTGGCAAACGTATTTCCAAAATGAATTAACGAATTTACTGTTTAACGTCTTGGCGTAATATGTCCAATTGACGTACTGTTTGAAAATAATTGCTGTTACGCCAAGTCAGATGATAAAAATGGTAACTTATATGGCCCTACCCTACAACAGAAGGAATCTTTTCCTAATGTAAATTAGTGTAACCATAGATTAGATTCCGAATAAGTTTCTGTAGTGCTATTAATAGACATAACAATAACATTTGGGGCTGAAATGGTTAGCAAATTCGTTAACCGGTTACCCGTTAAACTTTAGACTAATGGTAATCGGTTAATCGCAGTGAGCAAAATAGTTTGGATCCATACTGAAGCAAAACAGTTTTCAAAAATATTGTAGTTAGGTGTGTCTTGCGATCGTTCTTATTCCTAGACAATGTCATGCATTGATGTGTATAGTCACCTGTATTACTTATGTTGATACACATTTAAATAAATTATGGTGGTAACAACCTTTTTTTCTCGTGCTCAACTGGAAAAGTTAAGATTTTGGACTACTAGTATGTACAGTACAGGCGAAGAAGGCGAGACATCATTCAAAAAAATTTCTGTTGGCTCATTTTTAGCACAGACCATCCAATTTGTATATAATGATTTACTTTAAAGTAAAGAATACTCTAATTTGGGTGATTCCTAAATTGGACACAGTAAAAACAGTTTTTTCATGCATTATTTCACTCGCTTCCTCTCTTAGAACTTCTCAGACGTACCAGTGTTTAAAAAAAGTTCTTGTTCTGTATCATTTATTAGAATGACAGATTACGTCACATGCGTAGCACTGGACTGCATCTAGTACAGATGTGTTTTATTTTTTTAAATTCTTGTTTGGTGACAAAAAAGCTGTGCCTTGCACATATAGTATTCACATTTTCAATTTTTTTCTATATTTGATCAGCTTTTTACTTATATTTAATCGTCAAAAGTTATCAGAGTGATTGATTCATCCCAAATAATAATCCTAACACTGCACCTGACCATCAAAAACTACAAAATTAGTAGTTTCAGGTGAGTGAATGAATACTGAGCGATCTGCATTATTTCATTGAAAAGAAAATATTTGACTGTAAGCAAATAATGAATTCATTCACACATGGTTACCCTTTTGGAGTCCTTTTTGTTTACGCCGCGTTGTCTCATAATAAATATAAGATTATTATTATTATTATTATTATTATATATATATATATATATATATATATATATATATATATATATATATATATATATATATATATATATATATATATATATATATATATATATATATATATATATATATATATATATATATATAAGACCTACTTTAACATATGAAACCTTCTTGATGGGCAAAGCAAAGCAGCCCTCGGAATCTGAGCCTACTGTATATAACATTTTGGGAATACATTTTAAATAAGGCTTAAATAAATCTAATATGAGTTCATGACACAACATAAGGCTCACTGCCACTCTGATTCAATAATCTATATTAAATTAAAGTATGCAGGTCCACCCAATAAGTGCATATCTATTTAACAAGTTTCGTAGAGCACGAGCCATGTTAATGTAAATCCCAATCCTTATCTGATTTACTAATATTTAGGACCTCAAAGGTCGCCCTGTATATCCTGCAGGCTTCACCTTTTTTTACGAATATATCTGACCTAGTTTACATTGCAAGTACAGCAATGTCATGCATATGATATAATGTGTGTCGGACATGGGTAGGGTGGGGGTTTGGTAGAATAAAGAGAGAAGATATACTGATGACAAAAGTTCAATTGAATGTAATCAATCTAAATTGATTAGAAAAAAACACGAAAACAATCCTTTTTTAAAGCTTATTTTTATTCATGCTGCCTTTGGACAAAAAAGTGTTATTGGAATCATGCATGCTTTCTTCGTAATATATATATATATATATATATATATATATATATATATATATATATATATATATATATATATATATATATATATATATATATATATATATGTATGTATATATATATATATATGTATGTATATATATATATATATTTATATATATATGTATATATATATGTATGTATATATATGTATGTATATATATATATGTATGTATATATATATATATATATATATATATATATATATATATATATATATATATATATATATATATATATATATATATATATATTGTGGAGCCACAATAAATCTTTCTCTTCCCTGTCCAATAGCTACACTTCTCTCTCTCTCTCTCTCTCTCTCTCTCTCTCTCTCTCTCTCTCTCTCTCTCTCTCTCTCTCTCTCTCTCTCTCTCTCTCTAGAACAAGTTTTAAAGTTCATTCGTCCTTATAGCTAAAGTGTAGATTTTAATCTACTCACTTTGAATCAATCTCTTGCTTGGGTTATAGTTGAATATTCTAATGTGTTTTTGTTCTTCAGTTTTGATTGGGTATGGAGGCTGTAAATCATTCGCTATATCCTTTAGAATATGTTTTGATTCACGCTGTTAGGTTCTAACAACCGCTGGTCTTCGGGTTAATGGCTTGTGATCAAGTAATATTGAGGATGGTATTAATAAAAGAAAGGTGCATATAAAGCTGTATCATTTGTAAAATTTGCTTTGTTTTACCACAAGTGATACATTTTTAAGTTTCCCAAGCACATAGTTGTAGGAATATTTTAGGCACTTATTTTAAGACCAGAGTCGTAATAATGGACATAGGTAAGTTTGCACAAGTTGTCTCTTGGATACATCTGATAAATCTCACTTTGCTTCATGGGTCTAAAAATTCAGAAATAGAAAAGAGTGAGAAACATCAAAGCCTTGTAACATTCAGCAAATAATTTCCCTAGAATACAAAGTAAAAAATGTTCAAAGAACTTACTGTATTGCGAAAATAATTCCACACAATTCCTAATCATTATTGTTCTGAATAAACTTAAGTGGTATTGCAAATGTAAATCCAGCGCTGGATGTGTTGATCTTCCTGTATTGGCAAGTGTCGCGGTGCAACGTTCCTTTTTTGGATCACAATGATAAAATCCAAAATATATCCAGATTTGAATTTAAATATAAATCCAAGCCTCTATTTTTCAAGAATATTAGTTTTGAGCACTTTGTATTTTCATAGCAGAATGACTTGAGGTAAATAATTTGAATAATTAAATTCCAGCCCAAATAAAATATTGGACACAACAATAAAACAATAATTCTTCGTAAATCGTACAGCAAAAATAAATTATTTTTAGATAAGCAAGACTATTTAGTTCTCTATTTGACCTCGAGTTTATTTAATTTTAATTTTATTTTTTCAATTCAGCATTTTCTTATTTTAAAAGAATATGAACTGAGAATTTCTTTCTGGAAGGTTCCAAATATTTACAAGATAAAATCTTAGTTATAATTTGAAGGTCTGGTACTAAAATTATCATATAAAATATATTAAACAACCGGTAGACCTGGCATTTCATATGGGATTTCCAATGTTTTGGACTCAAACTGAGGTAAACATGTTATTCACAAAACCAGAATCAGTGACTCGGTCAAGAAGAAAGGAATTTTATTTTGGACAAGGTCAAGTCTAGAATACAAGTATCCACAGCATGTAACGAAATAATAATTAAAAAACTTAAAAGAATGTAATTGAAATACACATAACACCATCATAGAATCATGTTTCCCAGTGTTAAAACACTTGCGACAACTGCCCTTAGCAAACTGCAGACTGTGAAAGAGCTTCATCTGCTTGTACCAGATATTGTCCACAGCGAGAAAGAGATGTAATGATAAACTTTAAAGAGAACGATGCTGGCCAAGCAAGAAGGCCCTTCATTGGAGCCCTTTCATTTCGTTAGGGTACGCAGAAGTGGAAAATCGAGAATTAGCGAGATTAGAAACCAAACAGTCTACCTCTATATTTTGCTACATTTGCTATGAAATCTTTGCAAATCGGTCATACATCAGATTGGTACGAAACAGTTTTGCTATGTTCTATTAGGATGGCTGTGTTATATTTAATTTTGCCCTTCTTGGACCGGTAAAGGTCTCAGAGCGAGCACGCAGTCAGCTGTAACAAAGCATATTCTATCAATAATCTTTGTATGTTTCTTGAGTTTAGTAAAACTCACAGTTGCTATTATTTTAATATTTCACATAATTTTCGTTTAAAAATACCTTTGCGCAATGAGCTGTTCATCTCATGGGAAGAATCGCGCTAAGAAAACATTTGCTGACATTATTGATAAAGATACTTTTTATATTTAGATATTCAAATATCATGTCTTCGACTGAGATCTTTAAATCCCTCGGCCCGTCAAAAATGTAATATGCATTCTGTTCTGATGAAAAGAGAGAACTTGTGATTGTTTTGAAGCATTTCTTGTAGTGGTTATCTCACTTGGACGTTGAAAACGAGATAACATAACCTCGGCTTTGTACTGACAAAAAGATGTCATGTAAAAGGCAAATTGGAATAAAAGTCAAGATGCCGACACTTTCTACATAATCAGTCTAAATACTCAAGGGTTGCATATTGCCCTTGTTCAGCCGTGTTTATCTCATTATATTCGGTGTAGGAATACAGTCAATAGTTGACGCAGCCAATATATGTGATATTTTGCCTCGAGATGCTCGTACATTGTACAGGGTTCTTCACTGGATAGGGATTTATACATTGTCTACAAAACAGTGTTAAGAAAAATTAAATACTGTTTGGATATTAATATACAGGTGGTCAGCTTTGCTATTCAACGATGGTGGAGCCTCTATGAGACAGCGGATTAGCTGGAGGTAAGACGATCAATGGCAAGACAATGCATCTTTAATCTCACATTGATTTTTTCTCGCATGATACATCTCTCGTATGGAAAGGCATCGCTGCCAAAAAATATCATTACCATGATGTAAGCAATTTTGGGGGATAAAGAAGAAAAGACGCAATGAAACAACCATTCCTGTAACATAATAATATTTAAATTCCTACAATAAGATCAATATTCAAAGAAAATAAGTGATGCAAAAACGAAATTGACAGCTGTCAGCTGAAAACAGAATACATGAATGAAACAAGGAAACGTCAAATGAAATAAACTGTATTGATAAAAAAAGATCAATACTCAAAACTTAAAAACGAGGCACGAACAAGACATGCAAATATCTACAGAAACAAACAAAATACCAATTAAACAAGCAACGTCAAACGAAGTAAATGGTACTTACATGAATGAAACAAACACAACTGGTTAAGTTAACGTAAAATGATGCAAAGTAATAACAGAGATGTTAAAATCTTACCACACACACACACACACACACACACACACACACACACACACACACACACACACACACATATATATATGTAAACATTGCTGAGAAATAAACGAAACACGATAGTCAAATCATCAACTCTTTGTCGAAAGAACAGAGGGCGCCCCTGCATTCTAAGCGGGGTGGGGTGGGGATGAGACATTTCAACTTGGTACATATTGAAGGAATACATGAGTTAACTAACAATATAAGGCTTCTCAATGAAGTGGCATATTTGTTATCACGACTGATACTGCCACCGATCATTGCGATATCCTAAGTGCCACCGTCAAGATCGCCCCGACGACTTTAATATCTCTGAAAATTATAAATAGGTACACATCTAACTACAATGCAAACAAATAATGTTTATATTCGTGTGTAATTACTGTGATTACTGTGTAATCTATTTGATAGGGTGACGATAACGGATACTTGGTCAAGCACACAATTATCATCACGACTTTCTTTGTGCCACAGAGTTGTCAAATTTATTTACATTTTAAATTGATACTTCAGTTTTCCTCGAGCTCAGAAGTACTTGCTATGATGCATATTGTCTCACATGTTGCATCACTTATGTATTATACGAATGAGTTCGGATTTAGTTGTTTCGTATGTATCAGAAATCATGTATCATCAAGATTTCTAGCTTTATATAAGGTATGCTGAGAATTGATTTTTCTATGTCTGGAAATGAATGTCCCTGAATCGCTCCTCTGTAAAGTAACGTAGTTAGGAAAAGAAGAGTCCATTAATTCGTGTGTAAGTGCGTTATGAATTCTCTTCAAGCGAGAATAGATGAGCCCGTGCCAACTTGCATAATTCATCTAGTAATTTATATCTATCTACAGATGTTGTGTGCTGGTTTATCTAATAGGGTTTATTTTCTCATGTTCCAGTTATGAATGTGCGAAGCCGCTAGAAATGACATAAACTAACGTTAGTATAATTGTATATGAGTAATAGGTTGCGAACTGACCATAGCTAGTTCTGTTGACTTTCGATAGACGATATCTGACGCAAAAAGAGTTGATCATGGGAGAAGAAAAACCTGAAATAATATTTAGACTGGATATTATAATTTTTATTTGAAGGTCAAACTAGCTTCATGCCTGACTGCACAGCGGAAAGAGATAACAGTCTGCAACCAGGAAGCTAGAGGTAAGAGATGGAGAAGGATATGAAATACGGAAACGTCGACCTATAACCAGCATTTATTTTGGAAAATGCTGGCATTTTTAGTTCGATCAGTCAGAGCTCGGTTATGTGACAAAATTTGTTGTTGTCAATATAACAGAATGGCTAATTGAACTTCGCATAATTTTTAAGTAACTGTGTTTCTAAGAGAAAGTTTATCATTCAAATGTCATGTTCGATTTAATTTTATTTATATAATTGCTTAATTGTGATATCTTACATATTGTTCACTCGGTCCTGGCAATAACACCGTGGTGGATCATCTTCTAGATAAGGATAGCTAAAACACCTCCTCCTACTCCTACTCTCTCTCTCTCTCTCTCTCTCTCTCTCTCTCTCTTTACGCACACACACACACACACACACACACACACACACACACACACACACACACACGGTTGATGTGGGACAATGCATTATTACTATGCAAGTTCCTCTGAGATGTTATTGTATATCATTATGTTGTATATCTTACTTTTGAAGGATCTCGGATTTATTTCCTGCCATATCCAGGTTAACCCAGATCGGATACATCGATGTGTTCTTTGGAAAGGCAGTTGACGTCCATTTTCTGCGCATGATGTAGCCAATTATTCATTTAAAGTGCAATTTAAACCCACCCACCAAAAATCGTTTTCTTTGCAATGGTCAAAATTGATTCATCGGATTTTGACGAAAAATGTACTATGCACTTGTTCTAATTTCTGGTGCATTTACTAAATTGTGATAATACAGTCACAAGCTATATAATGTATACGATCCATTCCTAAGGTCACGTTATTTTATAATGTAAATAATTACTACACATACCTTATCAAGTGATTTAACTTTTCAAGCTACATATATACTGAAATGCTCAAGCAAGTTGGCATGAAATATTATCATACATATTCTTCTAATCTCGCGCGCGTGTTTGTCTGTCTGAGCCATTTCAGTTTATAAAATGGAGGATACCGGAAGGACCTGGAAATTCGAAGAATGTCTACTGTTTGCTTTAATGGAGATAACGAGACGAATGTCTACTGTTTGCTTTAATGGAGAAAACGAGACGAATGTCTACTGTTTGCTTTAATGGACATAACGAGACGAATGTCTACTGTTTACTTGAATGGGTATATTGATTTGAAATTATTAACGCTAGTGTAAGAGAAACATTCTTTATGAATTTTTCAGGCTTTTTGAACTAGAAGGTGTTGGATACAGACTAGGTACCATTCACGATGACTTTGAAACTATCTTTAGTCTGGTAGTATTCCAATTTAGGTACAACTATTACACAGGTACAGTTAGATTTGAATTTTATATTTCTAATTTCTATTTCCAACAGAAGTTCTGTTAATTTGTTACACTCCATCCACATTGGCTGCAAATTAATATATTTGAGGTCAGTAATTCACACTGGTCAACGTTCATACCGTACACCGCATGTATCTCCCGGGGGATATCGTGCTGCAGGGCGAACATGCGGTCAACACAATGAATATATCAAGTGTCACCTTAAAGGTACACTTACAATAATTTAGAATTAACCTCATCATTTACTTTTAACATTTAGAACGAACCATGTTTAACTATAGCCTGTCCGTTCTTTTCCGTAAACATATATGCTTGCATTGCTTGTTTCCGTAAACATATCTGCTGCCATTGCTCGTTTCTGTAAACATATCTGCTTCGATTGTTCATTTCCGTAAATAGGTTTGCTTCAATGATCAAGAACAATTTTATCATAAAACAATTGTTTATTATTGTAACACTCGAATATGGAAAAAGCAAAATTTCTATGTCATCATTTATTTCTTAGTTTCATTAGAAATGAATGCAAAGAAATATTTTCTCTGCATACTGCTTTAACTTAATGCAACTCTTTAAAATTTATATTTACTTTTCTCATGCATTCCAATACTTCGAATTTTCCCATAATTAAGATCATTGCACACACAATGTTGGTACAATGCATATCATATAGGCAAAGAACAAAAAAACGATTACTAGCTTATTTTCATACAGAACACCAATGTTAATATACCATTTTGTTACGAACATCGTACCTGAAGATATGAAAACTAAGAAATACAATTGCAACAAAATGTAATATTTGTTTTAGGGCATAGTTTGCAGTTACGCATTTTGCACAGGGTTATATTTTTAAAGTTAACGAATTAGTCAGGTCTTCCTCATTGGTTGCACTGGCTAATTAAAAAGAAAGATTCTATATCTTAGGTGCCTGTGGCAGACTTAATTTTGTAAGTTTCGTTTTAACACTTATCGGGGATGAACTTTGCAGATATCATTGTGACTCAGCCATTTTAAGTTGAGGTATGTGATTATGGAAAGGTTATGGTATTTAATATGTGGGAAGAGGGGGGGGGGGGCATAATTGACTCTTAATGAGTATCACTGTGTCGACGAATCGGTCAAAAGGAGGTGAATTAGTTTAATGTGTAGAAAAATGCCAATTTTTGAAAACGTTGCAGAAACAAGGTTTGTACATGATAAAATATTTGATATAATTTGAAACTTTTGCAAGATAGTTTTATAAAGGAAAACGGGGAAAATATGCACTTTCCGAAATTCGATTGACATGGGCTAATAATGGCGATTAGAAAAACCTGAATTCCGACTATATAAGATAACGGCTTGATGTATGTGTCGTGTTTTATAAATTTCCTATACACATAACTAGTCAGTCTAAGTATTTGCAAGAGGCAACATAATCGTTTCTCCTAGGGAGTAGGAAGAACTCTAAACAATTTGCCAAATGGAATGTTGTTTGGAAATCTTTTAGAGACACAAAAACAACAGGTAAAGAGACGTCTCAAAGTGGGAAATGAGTGAATATTGAAGGCACAAGGTACGGTATGTTAATAGCATTCATGTTATTTTTTATATGAGTCTCAAAATAATTGTATAAATTTATTTATCTTAATTTCAAGAATCTTTTTCTTTGATATGAGTCTTATAATAAAATTTAAAATATGAGATTAATGGATGGAATTAAGAGGGATCTGAACAGAGATCTACTGAAATAGCTACAACATGTGCCCCCGTATGTAGAATATAACAATTTATGCAACTACGAAAACGAATATAAATTAAACATAAACTTTAAATGATTCGCTTTTCTCAGAAATAGTAACAAAATGTATGCGAAATTTACTGACATAACAAATTTCATCACATGATGAAACTTTAGTTGCCGGAATGACATCATCATCTGTGTATCCGGTCTTTTCCAAATCACTGCTGGAAATTGTTGTTGCTGTTGTAGGGATTAATGCCAATTTTAGCACAAGAGAGGCTATACCTGGCGGCCAGTATAAATGGTGGAGGAAGAACTCAGTAAAACCACTGAAAGAACCACCGACCCACGAGAAGCTACTGACAGACTTTCTCACATACCCACATTGGCCGAACCCGATACTCTAACCCACGCAGACAGAGGTGAGATGGCAAAGATCTTTAACGGTGAGCGCTTTAGACCATTCGGATATTCGGGGGCCCCACTGCTGGAGATCGGTCGACGTTTGTGTAGTCTGTCTGTCTGTCTCTCTCTCTCTCTCTCTCTCTCTCTCTCTCTCTCTCTCTCTCTCTCTGTCTCTCTCTCTCTCTCTCTCTCTCTCTCTCTCTCTCTCTCTCTCTCTCTCTCTCTCCTATTCGGCTCTGAAATTTATCGAACAAAAACGCATTTTAAATAGCATTATGTTATGTGACTCACTATCAGTGCTTCAGTCGCTACACAATAGAAAACTGGATAATCCTTTATTAGTCAATATTCTCGTCAAAAACTCGGAGCTTAGTACCTCGTACAATATGGTATACTATTGGTTACCTAGCCATAGTGGTATTTGAGGTAATGAAGAAGCTGACGGGGCTGCTAAGATGGCTCTATCCCAAGAGCCATCGGATTTTGAATTAGCGTTTACTGATTTTAAACCTTGTATCAAAAAGTACCTACGCCAGAAGTGGCAGGCGTCATGAGATGATGCAATCAATAACAAACTTCATGCCATCAAACCAACCCTGGGAGAATGGAATCCTTCCTATAGAACTATTCGTAGGGAGGAGGTTGTCATTGCAAGAATCAGAATCGGTCATACATACATTACACACTCCCACATATTAAAAGGTGAAGATCCACCAGTGTGCGTTTCTTGCAATCGAACCATTCACTGTTAAGTACTTTATGACCGAGTGTTCCGACCTGCAACATACGAGTGATACATACTATGAGGTACATGATATGAAGGAACTTTTTGATACTATACAAATCACTTGTATTTTAGAGTTCCTGAAGGAAGTAAATCTTTATTTTAAACTATAACTTGTACAGCATCACCTAGAATATTTTTATCTAATGCAAATACGGCCTCTTATTTACAACATCTTTTCATCAACATACACCATTTACATCTCCCGTTAATTGGGAAGCTTCATATTTTCCTGTTACCAACATCTTACCATTTTATATTTAACTATTATGGTTTGTTTTATACCGCTGGTCGATATAAAACCTTTTATTATTTTTAAACATGTATAATTACAACCTATTGTATGGCGCTAAATAGCCTAAGTGTGCTGGTGCGCCGTTAAAAATCAAACAAACAAACCTATTCGGGTCATCAATCTATTGGTTGAAGACTGTTATATTCCCACTGTGCAATACAGATATGGAGCTATTTCCTTTAAAATAAAAATACGGTAAACAACCTAAAGTACGTCAGTTTGTTTACCTCTGATGAGATTAACCAATTATTGCGACTCTATTTTGCATCATACATCATCTATCGAAATTCAACAGAATTAGCTCTGGTCATTTCTCGCCAAATACAAATTCACACCTTATTATTATGAATGTATGTTTGTAGCTCTCGAATTCCTACTGATATCATGACATAATTAAACCTCTCAGACACAATTACCTCCCCAATGTGCTTATAAATTTAGCAGCTGAACGATGTTATTCTAATGAATAAAATTCACAACATAATTTCACAATAGTGTATGGATTTTACTCCTCACCTAACTACGTTACTTTGCTTATTAGCGATGATGCATATCATTTAAGACAGATAATTTACTCCTCACAATTCTTGTCAGACGAAATGCATGAAATGTTAAACTACGTGATTTCTGTTACATACAAAATAAATAAATGCAACTCATTCATCTGACGAAATAATATGACATTCTGACCATGCATGAAGCATATAACGCTTATTTCGGAACTTAATGAAAAATTGAAGTGTGATTTTAAAAGGAATAAATTCAACAAATAATTACAAGCCTGGATCATGGAACACATTGATGTATTTGAGACTAACCATGCCTTCCCGAGCCATCGCTCGCTTATCATCAGAGAATTTCCACAAATTTCCAGACCGCCATATCCCCTGGAAATTTTGTTTAACGAGAGAAATAACTTTTAATGTTCCCAGGAGTTCCTCAGCTTTTTCCACTTGGCATAACTTGGAATGACTATTATCGCGAGGGAGATTATTTGAAAAGCATGAATTCTATCTGGGAACACCCCCATTTATTTAGCTTAGCTAATCAAGATTACGTCTTTAAAAGCCAAAAAAAGTTTATTACTTTCACCGAAGGTAGAATAATCATCTCTTGTCTGCAAAATATCATTTTATTACCCTATTTCAAATGTCTTCGACTTCCTAAAATTTTGCCTGGGTCCTCTCAACTCTTGTCATTTTACAGCTATTGACCTTGCGTTAGCATTGCATTCTTATATCTGGCCTAACCATTAACCGCGCGAGTCCAAATTAAATTCCACTTCAAGCTCCAAGCAAAACAGATTTCATCTCTCACAGTCAACAATGTATGGCGAATTCAGCCCATATGTCAAACCTAATGGTTACGTGTCACGCTGACTCAGATAGAATGCACTGTGAAATTATCTCTACAAAATTATTCTCAATTTGTTTGCATCTTTGTACCCTTCAAGTCTGTTGTACAATTGTATGTGTTGATATAATTAATTATTATTATTATTATTATTATTATTATTATTATATATATATATATATATATATATATATATATATATATATATATATATATATATATATATATATATATATATATGGGGGTTCATTTTGTTATATTATATATCTATGTTCAGATTTCCATTTATATTATCATTTAATTTCATATTTTTATTATTCTATCGATCCGGGCTATAACACCAAGATAAATCATCTTTAGATATCGATCACCATCTCCACTACCCATAACAATATTGGTAACAGAACTTTTAATTCTCTTTATTTTGGTGAATGATTCACGGGTGTAATATGGATTATAGAGTATGAAGACTGGCCTTACTTTAGATATGTACCAATTAAAAAAAAAAACCCGAATAAACCCTAAAACAACAACAACAAACAAACGGTTATTCCGCCTGATCAATTGTATTTCCTGGACCTCATCGTTAATTTTAAACAGAAGAAGTGATAGCTACTTTTTCATTTTATATGTGTGGTAATTCATTCATTTCACTTTCAGAAGCTGGTATTGTCTAGTCGGGAAAATGTCTTTCCCCATTTGAATAACTGTTAAAGATAGCGTACTTTATACTATTCAGGCTGATCTCTAGACCAACTAGCTGGTCTCTAAGCCTTTTTTATTTTGACTTTGCGGTTTGCAAAGTCAAAATAAAAAAAGGCTTAGAGACCAGCTAGTTGGTCTAGCTGATCTCTGGAACACACGGAAACAATAATTTTTGAATAGTTGTGTGCTGAGATCGCGTACAATTTCCACAAGCACAATATCCAAAGAAATTTAAACCATAGTACATGAAGCAATATTGAAGTATGCCAATATTCTCAAAATTGTGAATTACGCTTGTCACCCTCTCAAACGTTCATAATATAGGTAGAGCGCACCTCTTAGGCACACCAGATGGCGAAATGCAGGGTGGGGAACAATAGCCTTTTCAATGATATATTTGGTCTCAAGCGATCTCAGTTTCCATACTACTTTACTATTTACAGGGTATGGCAAGTTTCTGAATCATTGTACAGGATGTTGGATAGTATGATAAATATGAAATTTTAGTCCAGTACTTATAATGCATTCAGCGTTCCATTACTAATAATGCATTCAGCGTTCCAGTACTAATAATGCATTCAGGATAAATGTTCTGAACGTTATTGTCCGAATTTAAGGCATTTATTTATGGTCAAAGCAGTCTTACGCTTTGACAACCATAAATGTTGCATAGTCAATCTGGCCGCCAGCTTCAAACAATTTACCGATAAATTTAGGGGGTTCTTTCTGCACTTTTAAAATTTCCAATCTGACCTTAAACTTTGACATGTTTTCTAATTAATCATGTTTCAGATAAAGCAACATACAATCAATATATGAAATGATACTACAAAAACATTTGTATGAACAATTATCCTTTTATGTCGGATTATTTTCATGTTCAGAGAGAGAGAGAGAGAGAGAGAGAGAGAGAGAGAGAGAGAGAGAGAGAGAGAGAGAGAGAGAGAGAGAATGTCCCTCAGTCAATACATTACATCTTCACCAGAGGCGTAGCGATGATATTTTGCGCCCGGGGACGAACTATAAAATTGGCGCCCCAGCGATCTTGTGAGCGATTTATTACCCTTGTTTACTTATTATAATGTAACGTTGCAAGCCTCATTTTGGCTCCCCTGTACCTTGGCGCCCGGGGACATATGTACCCCCTGCCCCCCCCCCCCCTAGCTACGCCTCTGATCTTCACCACGTGCCTTCCCGAGGACGGTATACTTTCTTTTTACTTTTATGTCAACATTATGGAAATGATGTTCTCTCCACAATTTTCATAATGTTTTCCCTTTTCCATCTTGCAATTATGAAGCTAAATATTTCGATTTTCCTTATCGAAATCAAGCTACAATTTGGTGAATTTTTTTCCTGAATTATGTCGTCTGGGAGTTTTATTCCTATACTTGCATTTGATCGCAATTTTTTCTGCTCCCAGTGTTTCATCAATTTCATGGTATTGGCAATACTTAATGCTTTTGCAAAGTCTTCTTTTACAAGCAGAAACCTCTGATAGAACGAGGGTCAACTTTCAGGGATGGATTCGTGTCCATCTTTAAAATCGTGAAACTACATCAACATTGTTTGATGTGACAGGGAATTACATCCGTAGCTTGATGCAAGTCAATCATGATATCCTAAGGAACGATTTTGCAGTACGTTCTTTGTTTAGTAGCATTATTGTTATCCTTCTCCGACAGTTTTGCATCATCGTTGTGTACCTATGTTATGTTGTGTGTGTGTGTGTGTGTGTGTGTGTGTGTGTGTGTGTGTGTGTGTGTGTGTGTCATGATTTGTAACTTAGCTTTAACAATTTTTCAGTTATATCGCTACGATGTCTGCAGTGAGGCAATTTATAGTGATGTCTAGCACTGGGGTATCCTGCCGCAGACATATAGCATGATGTCCAACCCAGTCAAATTATCCTGACACAAGGCCGACCAGTCCTAACACTAACCTCCTGATGTTTGTCCATCGATGTCGATGAGGACCATTCAATGTCATCGATTCATTGAGGGTGGGTCCGGAGATGGCTGATCAGTCCTATCCGGGCCCGGAATAGTCTGTTGCAGTGGGGACATGGATGTGCAGGTTGCTGACTGCGAATTTCAGAACTGCTGTTCCTGGATTTGCGCAGATCACGTTTCTCAGCTGCGTTCATCAGTCTTTTGTGCTCAAAGGCTGCCGCACCGGCATTAACTTGACTGCGCCAAGCAGATCGATCAACAGCGACACTCTCCCAGCTGTTAGGATCAATGCCTAGGTTCTTTAGCGAGGCCTTGAGGGTGTCCTTGTACCTCTTTTTTTGACCGCCATGAGATCTCTTGCCCTGCTGAAGTTCTCCATAGAAGATTTTCTTGGGTAGGCGTTCTGTCGGCATGCGGAAGACATGGCCAGCCCATCAGAGTTGTGCCTTGCACAGCATGGTGTGGATGCTTGTCATGCCAGTCTGCGTGAGCACCTCTGTGTCCGGCACCCTGTTCTGCCATCTAATTTTCAATAGTTTTCTCAGGGAGCTCATGTGGAAGTGGTTCAGTTTATTAACATGGCGGCTATACACAGTCCAGGTCTCGCAAGCATAGAGGAGGGTGGGGAGAACAACCGCTGCGTAGACTTTTAGTTTGGTGGCAAGCCTGATGCCTCTTCTGTCCCAGACATTAGAGCGGAGTCTGCCAAAAGCAACACTGGCTTTGGCAATCCTTGTGTTGACCTCGTCATCAATGTGAACTGCTTGTGAGAGAGTGCTGCCGAGGTATGTGAACCTGTCTATATTTCTGAGCTTTTGGCCATTGACAGTGTTAGATGGTTCCATGTAATCTTCTCCAGAGGCTGGCTGATGCAGAACCTCGGTCTTGCTGGTAGAGATGTTGAGTCCGAAGTTAGTGCACGCTGTGGAAAACAGGTCCATGTTCTGTTGCATGCCTGCCTCCGTGTTGGAATTGAGGGCGCAGTCATCTGCAAACAGGAGGTCGCGAATGTTCGCAATTTGGACTTTGGATTTAGTTTGAAGACGCCTCAGGTTGAATAACATCATACGGTAACAGAGACCTCCCACATCACTGTCCTTGAAAGCATCCATCAACATTGCGGAGAACATGAGGCTGAAGAGAGTGGGGGCTAAAACGCATCCTTGTTTCACACCATTCGTGACTGCAAAGGGTTCGGAGTAGTTGCCCTGGTCCTGATGCCGTCATGAAAATGCCTAACCATTTCAACCTCCTAATGTTGAGTGCCTACCGAGGCAGCTGTTAGTACCCATGATCTCCCGCTTCCAAGGCGGACGCTCTAACAACTAGGCCACTGGAGCGGTTTACCTATGTTATGCACATACCTATATCAAATGGTCTCCAACGTACTGTAGACAGAGCTGCATACCATTGTAAATAACTTCATTTTGTCTATAGATCGCTGTTAAATATATTGTCAGCTTGAAGGAAACAAACAAAACTAATGGCAAATTATTAAGAAATGTTTTATTGTTGCTCTTGGGCTGACTAGTTTGTCAAGGCACACTAATTTCGTATGACATAACCAATCAACAATTCCACAGTATTAAAAAGCTATAATATATATTATCTACACTAGGGTAGAATATTTCTTACAGGTTTGTTCTAAAAAGATGCAAAAAGCAATGTCCGTTTTTGTCCATTGTATTTAACCGCTGTTTTAATAACGCACTAATTTATTCTTTCTAAATATCAGTACAAATATGAACCAAATTTCCTAATCACTTGTAGCAACAAAATTTGAGCGCATTAATACTGTAGTCATTGTTCTTGAGAAAGATTATCAAAGAAAGAGTAGCAAAGAAAGATTAACAAAGAAAGATTAACAAAGCAAATTATCCGCGTTAGAAGTCGATACTCATCTGTTTGTTGATCTTTAACCGGAATTGTATTAATTCATCCGAAATATAATCCATCGATCGGAATAGAATCCTTTGGAGTCGAATCTTTTATTTTATGTGCATTGGATTTGAACCCAGTCATCTCCTTTAGAATTAAGCCCATTGGAAACTATCCTTTATATCTTCCCCAAGGGAATCCTCGAGTACGTCGTCAACTGTAACACGTCGAAGAGATCACCATCTATCTATCTCTTTACTGTAACACGTCGAAGAGATCACCATCAATCTACTTTATTCTTCAGATTAACAAATTATGCTTTAATTGGGCAGAATACAAGGATGAAAAGACATACATAGCCCAATTAGAGCCCAGTCCAGCTGATAAGCTAATATCTTAACTACATGTGATAGCGTAATCAGTGTACTGATTAATAGTGAACATTTCAGATGGATTTTTTTTGTGTGATTTGGTCAGGTCAGATAAATTAAGCATCATAAAGCACAATTTCCCTGCATACTATTGGGCAGTTTACTACAGCCTTCCTAAAAAAAATACCCATTCGTGACAAAAAATTACACTTTTAGACCTCTTTATTAAAACAACACCAACAACAAACCACAAATTAATACAAATAAAACAAAGACGCCTCAATTAAGCATGCCCATACAATCTGTGACTACTGAATTGCAAGAGGGTTTCATACAGACATCTACACGAACAAACTCAGAAAGAGTTTTAAGGGTTTTTTCTACGTAGAAAACAGACAATTGTACATGGGCAAAATCGAAAAACCACACAGGATGAAAGTTTAAAATATTCAAATGCTTAAAGCATAAAAACTATAGATTTAAATCCAATATGTTTGCTTTGTTTATATGAGCTATGTAAATGTGATATGTACCCATATCATCGACTGGTTATAACAAGAAACTATACTGAAGTAGATACATTAATTGACAAACATGTATGAAATATTTTTTTAAAAATAGAGACAAAGTCATATTCTTTCAGGTTTTTTTCAGCAATGTCTTAATCCACAACGTTGGCACAAACTGATTTTATGTAGGATTAGCTGATATACGTAATAAAAGATTGTGTTAGTTCCCGAAAACCAAATACATATCCATCTATCCATTCATCTATAGATACCTTGTGTAGATCCTTGTGAACCAAGCATAACCACCAACTTACATCTATGCATACTTATGTACGAACGTAACGCGTGATATTCTGTAAAATGAGACAAACGTTAAATTCTACTCGTTAATTAATAGTATCATCTAGATCAATAAAAGTGCAGCCAGTAATCATGCTGAACCAGTCCTGACAATACTGGCAGTCACGGTGCTACTGATACGGAAAAATGGGAACCAGTCTATAAACTAGGGTGTATATATGTTTGGCTGGCCAGGAAAAATTGAAAATAAAAGGAAGATTTTAGCAGAAAGAATCATTTGATATCTTACCTCTGTAGTGACTGGAAAAATAGATACATTGTTTTATTGATGGAAGTTTCTGTCGTTTAAGAATTGATTTTGGAAACTCATTATTCAAATTAACGCCAGACTCTTTGGTGCGGAATTAAAGGCTCATTCTTTTTAAAACAGACTTTTTGATCCACAAAATGCCACAGCTCATATGGTTTTCTCTACACAGATGTAATCTATGATGTTTCTATATTTATAAATATGTTTGATCGTGAACATCTAGAAAAGTAAAATTATTAAATGTTAATATCATGGTGTTTGCATAAGGTTACCGAATTAGTACCGTGAGTCCTACAGCCGCGCACATTATAAGAAAATGCGGAAGTCGATAGCACAACCAGAGCATCAAAGTGTCTTATCAAAACCGAGAAAAGTCGTGACAAGTGTATGACTCGAGCAATAAATTTGTGTCATATTTAGAAGTCCGCGTGTCAAAATTTCTTTAGAGTAGCGCTAGGTAAGGAATATCTTTATATTGGAACTGTAAATCTTTAACGTAAACCTGAATTTTACTCTGAATCCTCAGGTGTCACGTTCCGAATACAAGAAAGAAAGAAAAAAATGTTTCTCTTTGCTGCTCTGTGAACAATTAAACTGTGTCAGATAAAATATACTTCGTTTCATTTGCACATGATATTTAGATCAAACATTATGAACTTAGTTGAAGAGCTGGAGACTTGACGGACATGCAAGAAACGTTCTTTCCACGTAACACACCAAAGCGTTTTATCGGACTAGTCTGTTTTTGGTCCTATGTCCTGAAAATAGCTAAAGTGGCACGGAATAGTTTTCGTAAATTGTCCCTTGTTAAATTGTTTAACTTATGGCTATGATGTGACTTTTCAGATATTATTGTTTAATACTTAAAGTTAGGGTTATATTTGTGAATTAGTTGTTGTTTTTTTCGGCCTTATGTTGGTTTTGAAATTGATGCGAAACATGTACAAATCCCATAGTTACATTTCATTATGTGGACGTTTAATCAATGGCAAGAAAAGAAAGGCTAAGTCATCCATAACAGAAGACATGTGTTCAAGGCAAGTTGAATATCTTTTTAAAAAAGTGCTTGGTTGGCAACATTTTGAATTGCACTAATCTGTTTAGTACACGTAGTTTTATCACCCATAAAAAGGGATTGTGTTGGCACTGTGAGCATAACTGGATGTGAAAAATGACATTGGGACATGAAAAATGCATGTATAAATTTGGGGTTGGGGTTCATAAACATCTACAAACTTACACTGACTTCTCAGGTTAAGTGAATAATATTCTTTTGCTTGATTTTAGTATATAGCTATCCATAAATATGGTCAATTGTGACCCCACTTGTGTATTTTATTTGTAATGATTTACAAATACAGACTTTGTTTACCTCATGCTAATATTTTTTAAATTAGACAGGTGGATGTAGCATTGAATTTGTGCATAAAAACTGTCCCTTGCAACCTCACTTTTTCGGGTGTGTTGGTTTCCTTGGTTATGATGATAAGCCACGAATTTAGAATTAAGTTGAATCAAATCACCAAAACGTCGGAGTAGGATTGAGGTTGAACTAATTGGTGGTACTAGCGCTATAACAAACAACCCTTATGTTTCACGTAAAAATAATCTGTCAAATATTGCGAGACAAAATGAAGACAACAAAGATGGACAAATAATCCTAAGCGATTATATGGGTGTCTATTTCTAAATGTGAAAAAGAGGTATATTAAGCGACCACCATTGAAGAAAATACTTGACTTAATATGTTTGTACTTATTTGAAACTTGAAATAACAAAATGTTGAATTAAACGTATATTAAGATGTTGTTCGAAGTTATTGCTGCTGTGGGTTATATATTTAATAACACTTCTTTATTGTTTTAATTAAAAATAACTTTACTTTTTTATTATTTGCATATGATTGGAATAATGGATTTAAGTTAGCATATACACACCGTTTCATTTAAGTATCTCCAACTTAATTGGAGAAAACCTGATCATTCCGACATCTTTTTTAAGAGACCCGCATACTGCTTAATTGAATACTAACCCTCTTCTTGCTGTTTTTAGAATGCATATGTTTGTGCTTTTAACCTGTTTCTGATTTCCTAGTGTCACATAAAAGGATGCTTTACGATGAAATATAGACGCAAACAACCATATGAGTGGATTTGATTTTATTGTAGTGTAAACATGTCAACGCACCAACGTAAATGCGAATATGCATGTGAGTGAAGTATATATATATATATATCTTATATATATATAAGATTTGTTTTGCGTTTGAAAAGTCAGCAAAAATGTGTAAATGTAATCTTCGGGTGAAAAAAAAAACATACAACAGGCTGTACTACTTTGATTATCACTGTGTAACTTTCATCAAAAAAGTGGAGTCAACCATACTCGACTCGCTGTCGTGCAGGACAATATTTAACCTTCTTAAATTGTTTCAACATGGAAAATGATACCGAAAGGATATCATATAGACGACAAAACTTTGGATTCAAATCATAATTGGGTTTACATAATGATCGCTAAGATAATGACAACTGAAGGTTGATATCTGATATTTATATGCATTTGATAGATTAATATGCAGTAATTTGAACACAATAATTTTTCATCTGGCATAACATGCAAACATATTAGAAAATTATGTTCCATGCAATTAATATGTAATAGCGATTACAATATAAAAGAAGCAAAGCATTCATATGTTTTCAAAACGCACTGTATTTGAAAAATCGAAAAAATTAGGAAATATTGAAATTGGTCCTAACACTGAAATATAAATTCCTTGCAAACTTTACTGTCTTGAAAGAAATGTTGCTTGTATATCGAACAAATTCTATTGCATCTATGAGATTATTTAAAGCACTTTTCTCATTATATAATTAGTGAATAATTACGTTACAATGTGATAAGTACAAAGAAAGACAAGGGAGATCCAAAAATCAAGACCATCAACTACATAAAGTGTGCAATAAAACTCGGTGCACTTCCACTAAGACGAAAAATATCATTTAAAGATACGTTTGTTGGATCTTTGATAAGAAAGGTGGGTGGGTGTTTTCATCTAATTAATAATTCTGAATAAACAATGTGTTGAAGCATATACGTTCGATAAAAGCCAAAATGCGATTCTAGTGGGCAATGAGGAAGTGATTTGTAGCGTAGTCCTTTGGAATAGTATCTCAAAAGACGTAGTCAATAGCAAATTTTAATGAGTTCTCTGATAGTATCTTAAAAGACGTAGTCAATAGCAAATTTTAATGAGTTCTCTGATAGTATCTTAAAAGACGTAGTCAATAGCAAATTTGAATGAGTTCTCTGATAGCATCTCAAAAGACGTAGTCATTAGCAAATTTTAATGAGTTCTCCGATAGCATCTTAAAAGACGAAGTCGATAGCATATTTTAATGATTTCCTAGCATCATACTTGTCCCAGTAATGAACACACAATAATGTCTCAAGATATACCATTAACAAGTAAAAGAAGTTTACCATGTAACATGTCGAGTATACAAGTTTTCAAAGGACTCTTCTTCCTGACAGTCTTGTATTTGTTTCGAATAATTGACTTGATGTAAATATTTGAAATTTACATCATATTGCCAGGACTTTCATCCAATGCGTGTAAGTATTCCTTTCATTTCGAGAAATATCCAAGAAAACGAATTTACTATTAGATCACTTTATTTAACATGTATTCATCCATCTAGAATAAAGTACAAACTGTCTTTGATGTTAATGGCAACATGTGTCTCAACTTATCGAATTGATCTTTGTCCCAAGCCTAATGGTTTCGATTTCGATTAGATATAGGATTGAATTCCATATTAACGTTTCTCCCCATTTTTAGACTCGAAGAAAGAATTTGCTGACAACCAATATCTCATCTGATTGCTACATAACGTGTGTTGTGTGCTTGTGTGTGTGTGTGTGTGTGTGTGTGTGTGTGTGTGTGCGTGCGTGCGTGCGTGCGTGCGAGAGAGAGAGAGAGAGAGAGAGAGAGAGAGAGAGAGGAGTACTTCACGTCATAAAAGCGGTATAATCACACATGCGCGATTGGCATTTAAGGTGTTTTAAAAATGCAGTTGTTGAGTCCTAATATTTCATATTCATTTTACTCTTGTGCTTTTCTGAAAGACTTCATTTGGCACATTTTGAAAAAGCTAAAAGATAGTATAACACAATTATAAAGAGAGGAAAAAGCTTTTAAACATGTTGTGTCTGTCCATCACAAAATTAAACCATTACTTCTCTTGTGGAGACATCAACAAGTCACCATTAATATCGCGTTCTATGCTTCTTCGCTCTTTATGACATTAATGGGCACTTTCAATTAATGGTCTCAATGGGTACCAGAATCAATGCATTGATTATAAATATGTTCTTTAAAGTGACCTCTTTTATGATATCCATTTGCAACTGAGTCCGAAGCAGATTAATCTCAGACAAAATACTTCAGGGATCACCTCTATTGTGCCATAAACGGTGAGCTCATGTTGTCTTGATTATGAAGAACACATAAATTGCTATTCGAACGAATGTATCGTATTTTGGAAATGTACATTAACCAAACGAAACCGTTGCCAATTCTTAACATTACAAATCTGACAATTTTCCTTCAAATTCGACATAGAGTTATCATGCAGCATTGACTTATGGAAATGTAAAGCTTGTTTGACGTATTCTTGGTTGGAGATTTAAACGTATTGTATGCTCAAGTTCTAAATCCTCTAACGCAATGAAAACAATAACAGCTTACCTATGGGCTTCTGCATAATTTACAGAGGAAAAAAAAATAATTTAGGGTCGCTTTGCTTTGCATAGACAGGCTATATGGTAGATACGTCCTTGTGCACAATTAAATAACCTCAGTGGAGTGATATGACTTGTGTGTGTGTGTGTGTGTGTGTGTGTGTGTGTGTGTGTGTGTGTGTGTAGTTTGGGGATTTTAACCGCAGCTTTAAATTAAAATGCAGCATATCGCTACGATGTCTGCAGTGAGCCAGTTAATATTGATATCAAGCACTGGGGCATCATGCTGCAGACATGTAACATCATGTCCCACCCAGTCACATTATCCTGACACCATCCCGAACAGTCCTAACGCTAACATCCTAATGCTAAAAGCCAAGTGATGCAGCTATTACTACTCTTTTTTTTTTTTTTAAAAATAAGACTTTGGTATGATTCAGCCAGAGTTCGAACTAGCGACCTACCTCATCCAACGCGGACGCTCTAACCACTTAGACGACCGGATCGATGGCTTGGATTCAACTGTCTGCCAACGATGCTACCGCTTTTGATCCTTATTACATTTTCCCTACTTCATAGTTTTCACATTTTATCAACATTATAAGTATATTGAAATTTTGCAAACAGTTACTATACATTGTTAGGATTTGTGTACTTCATCATAACTATGTACATTTTAGGATTGGAATTGATTAATACATGCGGGCATGTGCATCGTTAAGAGATTTATGGATGCAACGTTTTCATGAATATTGTTGGTTCACAACTTGTAAACTTATCAAGTTACCTCTAAACAAATCGTCTTTCACCCTATTTAGACGAAGGACTCATTTCTCAATAAAGTTTCATCATCATCATCATCAGTTTCTTAACCTAGTGTGGTTGTCATGGCACTGTGCTGCTGAACATCTGCCTAGTTCTCTCCACTTGTCCCGATCATGGGCCAATGCATGTGGCTCCGCATAACATTTCCAGGCCATTCTGTGATGTTGTCAGTCAATCTTTTTCTCTGTCTACCTCTCCTTCTGCCACCTTGGACGCTGTCCTGCAGTACTGTTGTGGATAGATTGTTGCCTCTTGTGACATGGCCATGCCATTTCAGCTGTCTCTTTTTGACAGTGGTCAGGAGGTCTTCATAATTGTTTACTTTGTCCCTCATGGTCGTACACACTTCTTCATTTGTAATGTGGTCCATGAAGAGATGCTTAGGATGGTTCTGTAACTTCTCATTTCAAGTGACTGGATTCTTCGTTGTAATTCTGCTGTCAGGGTCCATGCCCTCACATGAATACAGAAAGACTGAGATGATTAGTGCTATCTTAGTCTGATTTTAGTTTTCGGACAGATATTCATGTCTTTACAGATGTGTCCTAGCTTGGACATAGCTGCCGTTGTTTGTGCTGCTCGCGACAAAATTTCTGCTCTTGATCCCTCTTCGGTGATTATGGAACAAATATATTTGAACTGGCTCACTGTTTACAGTTCCTGTCCTGTGACTTTAATCTTGGCTGTGATTTGTTTGCCAGTATTTGTCTTCAGCTTTGTCCTCTCCACGCTTATCTCCAATTCAAATCTGGAAGATGTTTTATCCGGGTTCTCCAATAAGGTGGCACGCTCGTCTTCACTGCCTGCCAGTCCATCAATGTTGTCTGCAAGTCTGAGGTTGGTGATGTTACGCCCTCCAATTCAGACTGTCCAACAGTGGTTTTCCAGGGTTTCAATCATGATGCTCCTTAAGTAGATGTTGAATAGCGTGGGTGCCAGGAAACATTATTGACGTACTCTAACTGTTGTTTGGAACTAGTCACCCAACAGAATCGTAAACAATTACTGCACTGGTAGCCTTGGCGTACAGCTGCTTAATGGTATTGGTCAATGTGTGTCCCATGTTATACTTCTTCATTGTGGCCCACAAGGCCTCATGCCACACGCTGTCAAATGTCTTTTTGAAATCTATGAACACATGATAGATGTCTCGTTGATGTTGCGATTACTTTTGTAATTGCGGAACAGCTGGAGATGGCCCCTTATTTATTGGGAGGGGGGAGTGTTATAATCAGTGACTGAGTTCACTGTGTTGGCCATTCACCTGTCTGCGAGATCTTGTTGCACAGTTTGTTAGTATCACTGATCTCCCATTCTTGATACGTTCAGCTGGTATGTTGTCTATTCCAGCTGCCTTCCTATTCTTCAGTGCTTTTATGGCTGACTCCACCTCTTCATTGGGAATGGGGAAATCATCATCATTTGTGGAGTTTGGAACTTCAAGCACCTCTGGGTCTCCTGTGGATTGATGGTTGTAGAATTATTTACAATACCCAGTCCATCTTTTTGCAATGTCACTCGCTTCTGTGAGGCATTTTCCAATTTCGTCCTAAATGGTACTGACTCTGTTGTGTATCTGGTGTTTTTTTAGGTTACTTCGGGCATCACACAAATTCAGAATCTCTTCTGTAACCCAGAACGCGTTCTTTGGGCGATGGAGGAAAATGCTGTCCTGGCCGCTGTTGTCATGACTGTGTTGAAAGTGTCTGTCATCACTTGAACATCAACCACAAGGTCTGGAGCAAATTTCCCTCCAACTGTGGCTTGGAATGACTTGCAGATGTTAGGGTCCTTCAGTGTTCAAGGTTGAATTTGAGCCTGATGTTGTTTGGCTTGTTAATTTTCATCAGCCTCACATAATTGCGAGGTCGTGATCACTCCCAACAACAACACTTAGGAACGTCCTTGTTTGTGCTCTATTGATACCAGATCTGAAACGGTTTTGAACAAGTATGTAGTCGATCTGTTTATGAAGGGTTCCATTTGGTGCGTGCTATGTCCAGCATCGTGAAACTTTATGTTGGCCCAGACCTTTGATTAGGACCAAGGTATTGTAGCTTGCGTATTCGAGCAGCCGTCTCACTCGTTTATTGGTAAGCTCATTGCAAGAAGGTCCACAATGATCATCCCAGTCTTTTAGAGCATCTTTGCCAACTTTGGCATTGCAGTCTCCTTGAATGATGAAAATGTCTTTTTTACTGACCATCTATAGAATACCCTGGAGTTTGTTGTAACATTCCTCTAATTCTTAATCATCATAATTGGTAGATGGAGAATATAATTGGATAACTGTGATGTTAAAGGCAGATGCTTTCAGACGAATGGAAATGATTCTGCTAGATATGGGACGGTATTCATTTATATCATAAATAAATCAGCATCCTCCACAATTATACTTAATTTAGTAAAAGTATTAGGATTTCTATGTTATAAAAAATGCGGTATCAACCAGCCTTTCCAATATAATAATAATAATAATAATAATAATAATAATAATAATAATAATAATAATAATAATAATGAGGACTTTGTATAGCGCCTAATCTTTAGAAGCTCTAAGCGCTTTACACCATCAATAATGATATGACTACACTACAGAAAAACAAATGACAAAAACAATGAAATTGGAAAACATAAAAATTTGCTGAAAACATATAAGATGCAAAATACAATTAGGTCTCTAAGTTTGTCCCTGCAGTCGAAAATGATGAGTTTTAAGAGCACTCTTCAAAGGGACCACTGTGTCTTTGTGTCTAATTTCAATGAGCAATGAGCAATTCGTTCCACGTCGTCGGGCCCTGGTATGCAAACGAACGTTGTCCATATGACTTTGTTTTCACCGTGGGAACAATGAGTATACGATTATCAGAAGAAGAGCGTAAGTATCTAGCTGGTGTATATACACATGGGTGAGGCCGGATATGTATGTTGGACTGGAGTCTGTCATTGAAACATAGCACAGAGAACAAATTTTGTGCTTGATTCTGTATGGAATCGATAGCCAATGTAGAGTACAGAGCAGTAGTGAGGTGTGCTCTGATCGAGGTACTCTAAAGATGATCCGTGCAGCTTTTTTTTGAACTTTTTGAAGTTTCTGGAGTAAATATTGTGACGAACCAGACAGAATTGAGTTACAATAGTCCAGTCTTGAAAGCACTAATGAACACACAAATGTTTTAGTGGCATCAACTGAAAGATATTTACGAATTAAACTGACGCGTCTCAATTCAAGATGTGCAGCCTTGCATATGTTCATGACATGTTGGCGCAATGTGAGAGTACTGTCTAGAGTAACGCCTAGATTTCGTACTGACTGTGAGAATTTAATGTAGGTAGTGCTGATATTTATTGTCTGAGGTAAAGGATGTGAATGAGAAAGTCTTTGTGTTGTGATCAGAATAGCCTCAGTTTTATCATCATTCATCTGAAACTTGTTACATGTCATCCATGATTTCACATCAGAAATGCACCTCTCCAGTCCATGGATGGTAGCATCAACTTCAGTTGGGTGGCTAGACTTGTATATTTAGGTGTCATGAGCATACAATTGGTGCGACACTGGGTGATGATCTATGACACTTGAGAGGGGCTGAGTGTACAGAATGAAGAAAACAGGTCCAAGAACATATCCCTGTGGAACACCACAACATACGCCAACTGGGCTGGAGTATATTCCATTTGCATATATAATTTATGTCCTGTTGACTAAGTAGGACTTGAAACACTGTAAGGCTATATTCTGAATGACAAATACATGCTGGAGACGGTGAAGTAATATATCATGATCTATTATGTCAAATGCTGCAGATAAATCTAGGAGAGTGAGAACTGTAATCTTAACGCTATCCAAAGCAAAGAGAATGTCATTAAATACTTTCAGAAGAGTAGTTTCCGTACTGTGGCAAGGGCGATATGCATACTGTACATTGCTAAAAAGACTGTTTGAATTCAAATGAGATACAAGTTGAGTTAGAACAACCTTTTCTAAGATTTTTTATAGGAATGGGAGATTAGAAACTGGGCGGTAGTTATTGAAATCGTTAAGATCAAGTGTTGGTTTCTTCAGCAGTGGCTTTACGATGGCAGTTTTGAAAAATGATGGGAATTCCCCGATGAGAGAGAGAGATATTAATAACATCAGTTAGTGAAGGCAATATTGCGTCTAAGCACTCAAGCAGCATTCATGTCGGAGTTGGATCAAGTTCACAAGACTTTGGTGCACTTTTCATCATGATTGTTCGTACTAAATCAATAGAAACAGGTTCAAATGCTCCTAATGGTTGTCGCTGAAATTCTGCATCATAACTGTATGGTGTGAGTCAGTTGAATTTGTGCTGTCAAGCGAATCTCTAATGGTTTGTACTTTGTCATCGAAGAAATTTGCAAATTGGTCCGGAAGGTCTAGTGAAGAGAAGGTTGATGGAAGTGGTGTACATTTGTTCCTTTTCATTAGTTTGTTAGTTATCTCGAAGAGCTGTTTGCAGCTGGAACTCTCCGTACTGTAGTGGGATAATTTGGCTAAATGTTCTATGTTTGTGACGTTCTTTTTAGCGGCCTCATAGATTTGTTTATGAATAGTGAGTCTGGTGGAAAGCCAAAGCCTCTCTGCTATTCGGCGGTGTCTTTTAGCAGTGCGAAGCTGGTCCCTAGCAATGCTATACTATGGAGAACACTTTTTTTTATTTATACTCTGCATTTGGTGGCTGGGGCATGTTTTTCAAGTAATTAACGTATTCAGTTATCAGGTTGTTCCGCTGTTGGATGTAAGAATGTTGTTAGGTTTTCTTGGATGTCATGCATGAATTTGGTTCTATTTATCATACGGAGGTTTCTCTTAGTAGCAAATACAGGTGGAGGGTTAGGGACTGATACGTCGAGATGGCATACAATGCATAGGGATCCGATGCAAGTTCGTGGGATACAAGTGTGCATTGCAGAATATTATCATCAGGTCTATAAAGAAACCAGTCTAAAATGTGACCAACTTTATGGGTAGGTTGGTTAACTGACTGTTTAAGATTGAAAACATGAATGGAATCTAGGAGTTTTGACGTGTATGGTTTTCCAGGACAGTCATAGTGAAAGTTGAAATCTCCAAGAATAAATAGGTTACAACCTATCGAATTTCCATTCTCTAGAAGATTTGGTAACTGCTCCAAAAAGAGAGATTCATTCAGCTTGTTTTTCCTACTAGGAGGAGGGCGGTAGAGACAGAAAAAATGGACTGACCTTTGTTTCAGTGTGAGCGTTGTTTGGACTAGTTCAAACGATGTGTGGCAGAAATTGAAGGTTGTGTTGTAGTTAAGGCATTTGATCATGGAATTTTTTGTAATTACAGCAATTCCACCTCCGCGAGAGTTGCAGGGGAACGACTTGATGGAGTAATTGCTGGGTGTTAAATCCGCACACTTATGTTCATCACCTGACGATTGTAACCATGTTTCTGTCAGGAAGAAGACGTCAATATTCTGGTCGTTGATAAAACTAACAATTTCTGTGCGCTTTTCTGGTGATCCTACTGATTGAGCGTTGAATAATGCAATACGTAGTGGTATCCCTGGAACAGTTGAGACAACGGTTGACGATTTAAGAGGAATTCAAACCAGGTTATTAAAATTAACGGCAGAATTTTTAAATTGTTTATCTGTTAGAGAGAAAGGGAGATAACTGGAATTCTTCTTCCTGTTCTACGCCGGCCAGCTTTGAAAGAACGTTTCTTTTTTCGCTTCCGTTTACATTTAAGAAATGATGAATGTATTCCCAGTTCGTTCAGTTTTTAGCACAATGTAGTATCTAGAACCAAGGTGTGGTCATTTTATCCAATTAATGAGGGTCCGTCATATTGTAAGCGGTCACGTGACGGCGGTTTATTCAAAAACAAATGACGTCTTGACTGTGGAACAGTGGAACAAAGCAGCTGAGAAAAATTCTAATTGTTCTCGTTTCCAAAACAAGGAGATGCATTAACACATACGAACGGATCAGCCAATGCATGATGAAACACAATAATGTAGACGAAGATAGACAACAAGCACACATATCATAAAAATAGCACAAAATCGGAAGAGCCTTTCTCGAGCAGTTAAGCGATAGCGGCCATCTTTCCGGAGGTTATATATACATATGTCAATGGTAAGAATGGTGAGACTGATAATAAATTAAAACTAAAATTTTCTCCGGTAACTTTGTCTATTTTGTCTGATTATTTTTATTTCTAAAGAAACAAGTTATTAGGATGTGAAACAGTTTTGAGGTTTCAAAAACAGCACCATCGGGAATTAAGGTACTGCATATTGCCAATTAGATTTATAAAAAATAATGTCGCTATAAAAAATAATGTCGCTGTCTCAATTGAATATTCTTATATTTCTAGTAAATAATATTTTTATTATACCATGCTGATTATTCCAAATCATGTTTTATAAATTAAAGAAATATAGACAAGTCCTAATAATTAAAAGTCCTAAATAAAATTCAATAGAAGTCCAGAATAAATCCAAACCCTGAAGGTTATGATGTGTCTCTGGTAAATTATAGATTGTTGATGTGTTACCAGTGTTTTAATTAATTTATCAGTAAGATAATTTGAGGTTTGAATTCACTTTAAATTTCAGTTAATGTCTATACCCAAGAATGATTTCCAGAGGAAAATATCACTTGAATTACATAATTGGAATCAATAAATTTGCCAGCTCAAAAAAATGAAATACTGGATATAATACAACTTAATAGTTAGATCTTAAAGAACGACTGAAACAAGTCTCTCAGTTACAAGATTATATAGTTCTCTACTTGACCTCAGGCAACAATTATCATTTTTATTTATAGAAAAGACATTAACTATTAGAATGCAACCTTCACTAATGATTGTGATGTTTATAAAATACGAAACATATCTTGGATTATGGAAAATTATCTTAGGATATTCCAAAGCCTTGACCTAGACACAAATAATCATATTTGCTTTTATTAATAATAATACAGATTTTAATTCAATACACATACATAATAATGTAGCTATGTATTAGTTGTTTGCACGCAATACAAATTTAAAAAAAAATCAATTTGGATCAAATGGAACTGAAATGTTTGGATAAGGTCAAGTCCTAAATACAATGTTACATTACGATATCATGCATTGAACACATATATCATATATATGTGAAACACAACCAAAGTTTGAAAGAAGAATTTACGAGGTAATTTCTGCAAGTGGGAATAGCATATTATGAGAAATTGAAAGGAAACACAGTGCTCGTGATAGACGGGTTTTATTGAAGTAAAATAAGTTAATTAAATTGGAATTACTAACGTTTTGTTTAATTTTATTTATAAATTACCCCTTGTGTTGGTTAATTTGGAGATTATTTTCGCAGTCAACACATTTTCCAATGCATAAAGTGTTGCCATATCTCTGTACTCATCGCATGTGATAGTCAGTCATATCATAACTTCACATGGTCCATCCCATTTATTCAGCAAGTCGACTATCGGTTGAGAATGACAAAGTTTTAGTAGATAGCAGTATATGTTGAAATTACTTGGATATATCTTATTACAAATCTTAGCATTATCTTCAGACAATTTTGAGTTTACGGAATGTATCAGTAATAATTGTCTTGAAAAAAAGAGTGGAACACGGCATGGTTCAAGAAGTGCGTTGTACAAGTCTGACAGCCTTTCATATATGTTCCTCAGACATCTCCTTAGGATGAATTCATCATCGTTATTCTCATACATCTTCTTGGTTTGAACTCTTCATCGTTATTTACTATAAACGTTGTAGCTATGTGTGATTTGCTTTCAACATTTACAAAATAAACTTTACTGCAAGAAATATTTGGCGATAGGCCGGATCTGACCTAATGGCTTCAAACCTTTTACTATCATGTAAATGCTCGTAGCGGAAACTACGCGATTATTTGACACGAATTGACCTCAAGCTAATTAAGGATGTACTTTACGTTTTAAAGCATAATTTCATTTACGTTGTGTATTTACTCCCGGTACATATGACGTTTTAGTTTCCTTTTGGTTTAAATGTAATGACTATGACATGATTATGACGTTTTAGTTTCCTTTTGGTTTAAATGTAATGACTATGACATGATTATGACGTTTTAGTTTCCTTTTGGTTTAAATGTAATGACTATGACATGATTATGACGTTTTAGTTTCCTTTTGATTTAAATGTAATGACTATGACATGATTATGACGTTTTAGCTTCATTTTGGTTTAAATGTAATGACTATGACATGATTATGACGTTTTAGTTTCCTTTTGGTTTAAATGTAATGACTATGACATGATTATGACGTTTTAGTTTCCTTTTGATTTAAATGTAATGACTATGACATGATTATGACGTTTTAGCTTCATTTTGGTTTAAACTTAATGACTATGACACGATTATAACGTTTAGCTTAATCCACATTCCAATTGTATTTAGTACGCCGGATGGTCGGACATTTAAATATTAGTTTGTGCTAAACAATGACTTCGTTGAACAACAATCAAAGCGAGTATGAATGAAAAGCACATAATATTTTTAGATAATCTTCATTGTTCGAATTCAGAATAACCATGCACTAACCACGTATGACAATTAAATACATTACTTTTAATTACTTTATTCAGGTGGTCATAGTAGCGAGGTCTGATTAATTATGGTACTAAAACACTTACAATGTGTCATCATTTTAATACAAAACAGAATCTTATAATTTCTACATGAAAGGAAATGGAATGTGTCCAGTATCCACATTTAAATTTAATGGTGTTAGAAGAAAAACGAGTATGGTATTGATATTGCATTCATACATATTTTTCTTCTAGTATCAACTTTTACTGAATCCAAAACATTTTGTTGACTCCCGAGCCCGAAACGTCGCATTTTGAAAATCTCAGACGGATAGCATCAAAAAGAAACCCAACCCATCCGAACCAATATTCCTCAACAAACATGTCTGACCTCTTTTCTTTCAAAAAAATGAGAAGCAAACATAATCGTTTTCATTTTTAGATGCAATAAACAATTTCCCTAGTGAAGGCATCGAATTGATATGTTGGCTTACTTAATCCTTTCACGGGCAGCACATGGTCCTGTTTAGCCCACATAAAGTTTTGATATACATAAACGTCTTGCAAGACAGCTTTAAAGATCTACTGACAGATAACCGCTTTTTCGAACCGTTTAGCACACTGTCATTTCTGAGGAATAAACTAACAATTTGATTGTGGCAGGTAAATACACGACCTTATACATATTCTGATTCGTATTTTGATTCATACACATGAGAACACTCGTAGGTTACTATGGAGAAGACGAGTAAATAATTCAGTTGCGTGCTTTTGTGTTTTTAAATATCAGTCTGAGTGCATGTGATATATATTTTCTTGAAATATGCGTCTCTTTGTTCAACTGGATTAAACACAGGATTGCATGTTTTAGCCAATACACGAAGCAGACTGGACAATCATCTGATTTGGATGCTTCCCTTAAAATATAAGTATAACCAGTGACGAGGTATACACTTCGCCAAACAATGATTTATAAGCGTTGTGTTCAAAACTGTATTATAACATGTTCTTAGTGAATGACGAATAAGAGTTAACGTAATATACGCTCTTTTATAACGTAATTAGATTTATTCTAATTGTATAAAGAATATAGCAAAGCTAGTATTAGACATTCATAAAAGAAAGAAACATTCTCAGTTTCATGCCATGATCACATAGTGAATTAGGCAGCTTTAAACCAGGGAAGTTAACTGAAGAAAATATCGTCTTCAAAGACTATCTGGGATAGTTTCAATGTAAATTAGGCTATATCACGCCTTCGTCACTCAAACATTATCTATTGATTATATCGGGTTTAAACATCGGGATTTTTACACTTTATACATAAAGACCGTCTGCATGAGCAGCAGAGAGGGCGAACAGATTTAGCTGATTTGTCATTTGCCTAAAACATTACCTTCCTACGAAAATATAAAAAAAAACTTCAACAATGCCCCCTAATTTACCGAGAATTTTTACCTAAATTGTATGCTACCGGTTTATCCCGCTGACGACCAAACTGAAGTCACGTCCTCTCTGCTGCTACAAATTAGCCAAATATTTTATCGATACCTACACGATATCTTGTCCTGGGATCATGCAGATGTAGTGTTATAAAACCATACGGTGTTGCTTGCGCACGTGAAAAGAAATTTCTGAATTTATTCATATCCATATCCCCGTTACACCAGGTCTGATGAATATTTCTTAGCGTGTGTGTATCAATTCCATTAAATACAGTTAAAATATTACAATTATCTCTGATTACTTTCGGAATTTCCCGGAAGCGGGAGGTCGTCGGTTCGATCCCCGGCCGAGTCATATCAAAGACTTACAAAAATGGTACTAACAGCTGCCTCGCTGGACGCTCAGCATTAAGAGGTTAGTGTTATGTTACGGCTATTGGATTTAATTTATTTATTTTTTATTGTTAAATCCAAATTTGTCATTTGGGGTTTGATATTCCTTAGTTGTTTTTTTTTTCTGGAAAATTCAGACTGACCTGGGTTCTAGTTGTAAACAGGCTGACCTTGGCGTGGTTACCTCTTTATCTGACCTTGCTTCAGATTGATAAACAGGTCTTTAATACTATTGGTTAATTTCAAGGATAACTTTTAGTTTTAGTTCTTGGAGTGTAGGACATATCTAGAATACGTGACTTACTGAAGGTAGTGACCTTCCATGAATTTTAGAAAGATCACGTGATCACTTGTTTACTTAAGAAAAACAAGTTATATAGACTGGTTTGGGATAGAACAATTCAGTAGAATCTCTGGGCTTTAAGATATTAGTTGTGTATATTTATTTGAGTTATAATTATTCTGGACTTTGTGTCAATTCATTGAAGAAAGAAGAATTATCTGGAAAAGGACACGTGTTTATGATTTTCATTTGGATGATAACAAAACAAAAACAACAAAACAAGAACTGCATCACGTGACATTGTCAGCCATTTTGATTACATCGTCAAGATTCGAACCTGGAACTATTAGAACATTTATTTATCAGGACTCTTGCAATTCCATTAGTGGATTATTTTTGTGAATTCTATATTGGATAAATGTTGGATTTGATTCTCTAAAACTGTAAGTTTTTTTATTTTATGAAAATAATTGTACTTAATAAAAATCATTGTTAAAGTTATACAAGCTTGTTAGTTTTCACTCTTTCTGTGTTGCTGCTTATTCGAGCCTAAGCACGTAACAGTTAGGACTGGTCGGCCTGGTGTCAGGATAATGTGACTGGGTGAGACATCATGCTACATGTCTGCGGCATGATGTCTCAGTGCTAGACATCACTATAAACTGCATCACTGCAGACATCGTAGCGATATGACTGAAAAATTGTTAAAGCTCAGTTAAAAATCCTAATCAAACAAAAAACTTTCGGAATTTGTGTATACCGCTGAGTTACATAAATAACATCAGTATTTTTTATGTCTTCCTCGAGAAAATATTCTTGCCGGATTTGATTGTTTATCTAGCATTACGTCATCATACACAACTAAATTATTAACGAATCCATCAAAATCATTGACAGATGGTGCTTCATCAATATCGGTTATAAAATCAATAATATCATCACCGCTCAGCAATCGTGCGTTTTCATTAAATTCCTTAAGTACTTCGTAGCATCTCTGATCATCTACAGATGGTGCAGCTAAATACAATTTATTCCATTTCAACCATATCATTATCAAATTAAGTAATAATTGTGTTTTACCAGATCCAGACGGGCCTATTAGTATCATTCTGATCGAATTTGGTAACGCTGGATGATGTTTTACCTGTTCTCGTTTTCGTGTCGCTGAAAAATCAATTACATCCATGGTATAATTATATCATGGATTTATATTGTTTACGCTGCCGAGTTAAACTCCAACTACTGATTTATCTACGGTTACAACAAAAAAGATAAAAAGAATAGTAATGGGTGGAAAATGTTCCGTATGTGGCAGAAAGAAATTTTCCTTTCTACCAATAGTTTAAAAAAATATCCGGTTAATGTCAAAATTTCAAGGAACTCCGTGGACTAAATATGCCGGAGAAAAACATCTTCCAGGATATAATTACTGCGGTCCTGGCACTCGACTTGATATCAGACTTGATGAACAATACTAAACAGGGAACAGGAGTGTCTTGTTATAAGAATCAATCGAGGATCATTTGATAGTAAAATTTTACTCAGGTAAATGTTGATCCAATTAGATCACTGTGTAATGTGCTACTGAAAAAGAGAGATGTTGAATTATGTGACAATACATCTGACACAAAAATTTGCTCTTTTCTTTGCCCCTGATAACGCATGCATGTAAAAGAACACAAATGAAAATATAAAAGTACATAAAAGTACATAGTTGCACATAAAACTCTTGCAATGATTCCCACGTGTAAGTCAAAAAGTAAGCCACCGTGTATAACAATAAGGAACAGATGAGTGCATGTGTCTTCAGGTGGTGGTTGTGGAGGTGGTTGTGGTGGTGTGTGTGTTAATGAGTGTAATCTGGATTTTTAACGTAGCTTTAACAAAAATCAGACATGTCGCTACGATGTCTGCAGTGTGGCAGTTTATAGTAATGTCAAGCACTGGGGCATCTTACCGCCGACATGTAATCATTATGTCCCACCTAGTCACATTATCCAAAACTCTTAATGCTAAGCGACAGAAAAGGTTGTTAGCACCATTTTTGTAAGTCACGGCCAGGGTACAAACTCGCGACCTCATACATTCAGAGAGGTCATGGAGGGTGAAGTTGATCGTGCATATGATTTCCGCAAAGCCATGGAATGTAGAGTGGTGCAAATAAATGGGCGTTGAGTAAGATACTTTAGGTTATGCATGATTGGTTTGCTTTGTTAGAGTTTCTTCTTCTTCTTCTTCTTCTTCTTCTTCTTACATATATATATATATATATATATATATATATATATATATATATATATATATATATATATATATATATATATATAATACACTACTTGATAATAGGAGCCTTTGATATCCTACACTGTGGAAACAAAACGAAAAATGAAACAAGAGTATGTAGGTTTTTCTCGCCTTTTGGGAGGATGACATTACGCGAATCATTGGTAAAAGTGATTTCTCCCTAACACACAGAACCACACCTGTTAAGCGTTGTCGTCGCACAGAGGTTAATATTGGACTTTGTTGCTGTTTTCGAACGAACAGCAGTAAGAATGCAATAGGAGAAACATTTAGAGAGTTAATTCAGCGATACCAAATATTCGAGAGGAACGGGAACCATTCACGTTATGATAGCATTGACGTGGTAGAAGGAACGCATAGGGTAGTAATTACGACATTATCTTGTTTGAAATTCCGATATGTAAGTATATAATCTACTTCCATATATTAAAAACTTTAAATGGTTTGCCAGGTGGCCGAGTAGTCGCAAGCACACGCCTTTACTGAACACAGCCATCTCACCTCTGTCCGCGTTGGTTCGCGTCTCAGTCTCCGTCAATATGGGTATATGAGAAAGCTACACGTAGCTTCCCAAGGGTAGGTGGTTCTTATTGTGGTTTCCCCATATTTTGCCTCCACCAGGAATACTGTTCGGTATGTATAACAGTTTCTAATATCCCGTTCATATAAACAAAAATCTTAGAAAAAGTAGTTCTAACCCAAGTTGTATCTCATCTGAATTCAAACGGTCTTTCTAGCAATGTATAGACTGCATATCGCCCTTGCCACAATACTGAAGCTACTCTTCTGAAAATATGTAATGACATTCTCTCTGCTTCAGATTGCGGAAAGATTAAAGTCCTCACCTTCCTTCATTTGTCTGCAGCATTTGACACAATAGACCATCATAATTTACTTTACCGTCTCCAGCATGTATTTGGCATTCACAATACAGCCTTATCGTGGTTTAAGTCCTGCTTAGTCAACAGGACACAAATTGTATCTGCAAATAAAATACATTCAGCCCAAGTTGATCTATGTTGTACTCTTCCACAGAAGTCTGTTCTTGGACCTGTTCCCTTCATTTTAAACACTTAGCCGCTCTTAAGTAGCAGATGATCACCCAGTGTAACACCAAATGTACGCCAGATGACACCCAAATATACAAGTTTAGCCACCCAACTGAAGTTGATGTTACCATCCAAGAAGTAGAGAGGTGCATTTCTGATGTGAAATCATGGATGATATGTAACAAGCTGTAGATGAATGACGATAAAACTGAGGCCATTCTGTGTCGCATAATTAAAACCGAGTGGATTTTGGATTAAGCGAATAACTCAAACACAATGTGTGAAAGATGACAATTTATGAACTTAATTAGTAAACAAAAACATATGATGTATAAATACAAATATTCTCACACACTTTCAACTTACACTTGATCCAATCACTCTATAAAAACATTCACACATTGAAAATAATAAAAAATATTATATCTATCTGATATAAAGGTTCAGATAATAGTATGCACTATAAGATATTCAAATAATTTCACGTATAGACTAGGACTGAGATTCAAACAATCTCAAGTTTTCAAATACGTTTCAAATGTTATGCACTGTAAGCGAGATTCACAAATCTCCTGGAATACTGTAAAGATTCAAAATAATCTCATGTAAATAAAAGTGTATAAATAAAAATGTACCAATTGAAACAACAATTGGAACAAACACATGCTTCTTGACACTTGTACAGCCGCACGTTTCATACACCGATAAACAACACAGTTTCACCACGTCCCTTGGGTTGGCCCAAACTTGTATCGGCCGCTCGCACCCTTCATGGATCCACCACATGTACAGTCAGTCATGAGGTATACACACGTACAGACAGCATACTTGTATTAGCTACGTCTACAGAGGTTTCTCAACCACATGTACAGACATACGTACATACATATAGACAGCTCTACGCCTCAGCTAAACTCGTCAGCTTAAACTCGTCACACTCGTTACACTCGTAAGCCTCGTTAGCCACAATAAAACCAAACTGGTAATAATAATAATAAGTTCTGGAAAATGTTAATACATTAAACTGTTAATAGCAAATTGAAATTTACAGTACACAACGTTTAAAATTTGCGTTGTAATAAATGAATCATTACACGATATGACATTACAAACTCAATAAACTTCGCATATCAAATAAAATATTAATTTACCACTAGCCCCTATGGCTATAGAATACAATGGAGATACGTACACTCCTCGTCAAGACCCAAAGCGACCAGATGTCGGTTATACATAAATCTTGCTTAAATTCATAGGACAGTGAGTAATATTCAGGGTAAAATACCCTTGCATATCGTGATTATAATGTCCTGCGTCGCAAGTAATTTCCGGCGAGATACATGTTAGTTCCGTCCCTTACCTGAATAAACACTTGTTCACCCTAGATAAGGTTGTACGCATGCACAACAACAATTAGTCAAATATTTCTCAGGCATAACAATTTTTTTTTTTTTTTTTTGGGGGGGGGGGGGGCTAATTCTGTGACATTCTGATCACATCACAAAGACTTTCTCATTCACATCCTTTACCTCAAACAAATAATATCAGCAACACCAACATTAAATTCTCACAGTCAGTACGAAACCTAGGCGTTACTCTAGACAGTACTCTCACATTGCACCAAAATGTCATGAACATATGCAAGTCTGCATATCTTGAGCTGAAACGCATCAACTTCATTCGCAAATATCTTTCAGGTGATGCCACTAAAACACTTGTGTGTTAATTAGTACTTTCAAGACTGGACTATTGTAACTCAATTCTGTCTGGTTCATCACAATATCTACTTCTAAAACTTCAAAAAGTTCAAAACACAGCTGCTCACATCATCTTTAGAGCACCACGATCAGAGCACACCTCACCACTGCTCTGTGCCCTACACTGGGTATCCATTCGATCCAGAATTAAACACAAAAATTGTTCTCTGTGCTAAGTTTCACTGACGGACTCCAGTCCAACATACCTTTCACCCATGTGTATTCATCAGCAAGATACATACGCTCCTCTTCTGATAATCGTATACTCATTGTTCCTATGAAAACAAAGTCACATGGACAACGTTCTTTTGCATACCAGGGCCCAGCAATGTGGAACGAGATTCCTAAAATTTATTCTAGCGATAAACGTAAGTGTTAGTTATATAGAGCAAAACTTTTGCAGAATATATTATCAGTTGAGCATACAATGCTGGAGTAGGTCGAGCAAGTGACGATTGCCTGCTATGGTTAACAGGTTGTTTTTTATTTATTGTTCCTCAGGTATAATGCAAATATCAGGCTTCACATTATACAGATAGCATATCAATAGACATAAGCTAATCAATCAATTATGTCACATGGACATCACTGGCATTGCATGCGGGACAAAATTATAACATGTAGATTTTCAAATAGGTGAAGTCATTTTCGATACTAAATGCCTACAAGTACTTACAATTATCATTACATGTATGCAAAATGACTAGACAGTAACGGCAAAACATAATTTTCTTCTTTATAAGAAAAAATGGGTTCTATACAAAATGACATCATAATAGCATCAAATAAAAGAAGATAAAAAATTAACAAAATGGCAAACACACATATATTATCTAGATTTTATCTAGTACATCTAATATTATGAATTTATTTATGTTGTCTGATGGCTTTTAACATTCCACGTGTAGGGGAACTAATACTTCTTCAAATTAACCCGGATTATGAGGAAGAATTTGTTTTGTTTTCAAATAAAAGTTCGTGCAAAACTAATATTCACTTTGTTCTTCTTGGACGTTATTGCCGTTCCTTTTGTTAAAAATCTGCGTATGATGCTTATCTGTGCGATTTGGTTATATAAAAACCAATACTGACGACCTCAAACGGCGTATTCAAAATGAACTATGGGATTAAATACTACTCCAAATAAAACGTATTGCCACGAAGCAGACATAAAAAAATTCGATTAATTCTGAAATAAAAGACTTTTAGATTCCATGAATGCTTGCTTCGAAAATATTGTTTTACAAACAGATCTGAAAGAAAGAAAAACAAAGACATCAATCAAATAAACAAAATTTTTAATATGACAAAACATTCTACGCATAATTTAATTACAATATTGATTCCCTGAAAGAAAAACATTTACATTTTACTGAAGGCAGCGAATTTAAAATTCTGAAAAATTTAAACAATCTGGTAAATTCAAATATTTTCCCATTTCTCGCAAGTATAATTTCTAATGGTATTTATTTTCATCTTTATCATAATTTGACGATTGTCATTCTCCGCTTTCTTTTTATTTAAATACAAGTAATATTGTATTACATCATTTTGTTGTTAAACGTCAAGAAATGATTCATGTTATATCTCCTTTATTCAAAATTAAGCCAAAGGACCATATCAGGACGCCCATACAAAGCTATTAAATTTTGCAAAAATGATTTAAACCGAATTGCAATTAATATGCAGGCAGTCCCTTCCCATCTCAAGGGAAAATGGTCACGCTATACCTAAAAATGACAAAGGTTAAAGGTTAATATAATGTATCCATCGAACTTTTGGTCAGTATCTTTATTGAGTGTGCTTGGTACAATATCCTAACGTATATTTTAACTATGTTTATAGTCACTTACAATCAGCTCTTTTATGAATACCCATGTAGGTTTTATCCACGGTTATTCGGTGCTTTGTAAATATCTTCAATAATTTGATCACATTCGACTTAATTTCATTCTGTTAAATTTTTCAACTGAGGAAACTTGTAATAGCTACTATTTGTCGTGCTTGTTCACGCTATTTTAGCAGCAGTTTAAAAAAAAAGAATCGTGCTGCGAATCTAGTATAACATACATATACAGTATACGATATGAAATACATGGAGTGGACCAGACTCTCTTAATAATTTATTCTTTCGTGAAACGTATTAATAGGACCACTGTGAGACATTCAGAACAAACACTAGTATTTAATTATAGTCTTTGGTATATTGAATATTTTATGCATATCGAAACAACAATATTAAAATTACTATATCATATCATTATGTTGTCTGATTTAATTCAGATGTCCAGTACAATTCGAGTTAAGTTCATCTCTTCAAAGTTTCAGCCGGGTTTTAAGGAGGCTTGTGAATTTCTTAAAATTGAGAATCTCATAAGATTGTATGCATACTGTTGATTGGATGCGTGGCTTTTACCGGAACATTTGAAGGGTTTTCTGAATGCACTGGAGACGTTATTTTTTCCTTGTCACAGTTCTCTTCTTCTAATTTAGAACAATTTGGTTTGTCGTTGCGGTAAGCAGTAATATTTGTATTTCAACCATATAAACTGTCTAGTGCATATATTATTCAGAATTTGTTTAATGCTTTTAAACGTGAGGCTTAAGTTAGGATATTGTGGCATTTATACAAATCGAAAAATTTTCGTATGAGGGAATATTAATAGTCCAGAAGTACTATATATAACAAACCCGTTGTTTCATTCTCTCTCTAGCTGTCCAGCAAAGTTATTTAGGTTTCAGAATTACAACGGTTTCTTTGATAGGTCATATATTCCAGGTCAATGAACCACTTTTGGAAGAAGAAAAAAAATTCATTGTCAGACTAAAAGTGCGAATTATGAGTACGGGGACCGGTCGGGTGAGGGTGTACAATGGTCTAAGGCGCAACCTTTTACCGATCACTGACATCTCACCTTTGTCCGCGAGGGTTCAAATCTCGCGCTCTTCTAACGTTTGGTATATATTAGCCGACATGTATAGCGTATCATGTGCATAACAATGGTGTTAAACCCATAAGAACCATCCAACCATCACACCGCTCCGGTGGCCTAGTGATTAGATCGTCCGCCGCGGAAGCTTGGAGGTCGTGGGTTCGATAACTGGCTGAGTCATACCAAAGACTTACAAAAATGGTACTAACAGCTGCCTCGCTTGACGCTCAGCATTAAGAGATTAGTAAAGGACTGGTCGACCTGGTGTCAAGATAATGTGACTGGGTGGGACATCATACTACATGTCTGAGGCATGATATCACAGTGCTGGACATCACTATAAACTGCCTTACTGCAGACATCGTAGCGATATGACTGAAAAATTGTTAAAGCTACGTTTAAAACCTAATCAAACAAACAAAACCATCCAACCAAACCAAATTACGATGACAAGTACCTAAATTCTAAAATGCTGAAGTATTTATTAAGAACTCAACACCTTATATGTTATATAAGCAGTGTATCTGATTTTACTACATCCGTGAGGGAAATAATAATCGAAGAAGTCATGTAGGATTCCACACCATATATCATATCAAAACATCCATTGTCCCATGTCTGCTATAAAAGGTGAACAGATTGTTATAGCGTGTTTTGATTTGGATTAAATCTGCACGAAGTATGATTGTATCGTATTGAGGCATTATTTACTAAGCATATAATAATCAAGGACGTCGAAAATTAAATTGCCTCATTCCACTGCTCGTCATGACAAATCGACATGGAATGAAGTAGAACTGATTTGTTATGTCTGGTCAAAATGGAGAAACTATCTCACTGTATCTGTATTTTGTGTTTTATAAACTTTTGACTCTCTTTAACGACTCCAGTAGCGATACTTCAAAATCACAGATCTCTCGCAGCTGGTATTATATGATATGTATGTGACACGTTTGGTTCTACCTTGCAGTTTAGGTGGAGTTTAGGTTACGGACTGACGGAAGGTCGGATATACGTATTTTATCACAGTATCCAAGCTTAGGTGTGGGAATAAAAAATATATAATTTCATATCAAAATGAAAATATTTCCTACCTTAGCTTCTTTCCGTGTCAATGGTTCTCCATTTTGACCAGACATAACAAATCAGTTCTACTTCATTCCATGTCGATTTGTTATGACGAGCAGTGGAATGAGGCAATTTAATTTTCGACAGTATCCAAGCTTAGGTGTGGGAATAAAAAATATATAATTTCATATCAAAATGAAAATACTTCCTACTTTAGCTTCTTTCCGTGTCAATGGTTCTCAAACAAAAATTTTCAGCGGACCATGTGCACGTTGTTAATGGTCTCGGAAGACCACTCAATGATCTTTCTTTACGTTGATTGTACCGTTTGTTAACTATTGTAAACTTTACGTCAACCACCTGAATGGATATCTCAGAACGTAAGTGGTTCGCATACCTCGTGTTATTTGAGTGATTTAGGTCACGCAGTTATAATATGAGTCAAAAGTTCAATTACACTGGTGGGAACCATGTAGTGTGTGTGTGTGTGTGTGTGTGTGTGTGTGTGTCCTAACACTAACTTCTTAATGCTGAGCCCCTAGCGAGGCAGCTGCCAAGTATCACTGTTATAAGTCTTTGGTATGATTAGGCCGAGGTTCGAACCCGCGAACTCCTGCATCCGAGGCGGACGCTCAAGCCACATGGCCACTTAAGTGATAGGGAAACATTAGGTAAAGAAAACAACATATTTTTTTCTCCAAATTTCATTACATAATCTCTTTAAGAGTCAGCGAATATCGTAATCTTGTTCAAAGTACACATTGTGCCTATTTTAGAAAGCATGTATTACATTTAATCAAAGTGTGCATTGTATAATAAATCATTGCAAAAGGCTGAACAACAAAGTGCAAAATAGACAAGGAACCTCGAGTAGAGCTATTTGAAATGTGTTTCATAAAGGTCATGTCACAGCTTTTTGTCATAATATCAATAAATTACCAGATGTGTAGTACAGATATTTCTCTCACGTCCTTTCCTTAGCAATTGCGGACATGTGAAAGGGTTTGACGTCAAAGTAAATAAGGACATATCGAATTAGTTGCTCGGAAGACGTCAATTTTTAATGGAAGTACGCAGATCTAATTTGATCAATTTTGTCGTTGCATGTAACAAATATGAAAGCAATCAATATTTCATTCATTTCATTTCGGTTTCCGGTGTAAATATACCGAGAAGTAAATGAGATAACATTTTTCAGTTCCTATTAATTCTGTCTATTCTTTCTTAATCGTTGAAAAAGAGATGAATGATTGAAAGATTTACCTTTCATGACCAAATGAGAGTTGTAAGTAGATTAACCATACTCGAATCCTAATTAAAAATCTTAGACATACACAGGTAACCTATAAAGAAAGATTAATAACACATATACTTTACGAACTACCAAGAATAGAAGTTTCGAAGCGACAACTCAAACAAGTGTACCCAAAGTACTCATGCCTTGCTATAATTATGGCATGCTGCTATCAGATAATTAATCTCTCTCTCTCTCTCTCTCTCTCTCTCTCTCTCTCTCTCTCTCTCTCTCTCTCATCGTACAAAAATACCTGCAAAAATCGGTACAAAGAGAAGTGTGTAGCGATTATGTCTCTATACCTATGAATAATCGTAAAAATTTAGTCACAAGTACTAATGAAAAGGAGAAAGACAGAAAAGTAGTATCGAGCAAGTAAATGTATGGTCCTATCAATATTAATGAAATGATAATACTGGCTTAGATAGACTTTAAAAATATTTAAATGCTTAAACTAGCTTTTATTGGTTCGTCACTTCTTCATTTAAACCATCTTTCATATTTATCGTAAGTGTGTCTTATATTTATTTAATAAACACTAACAAAACTAGAGCTTAAATAAAAAAGAAAGATCATGATTAGCAGTAAAAGGTAAAGAACTACATTTTATAGCGGACACACTGAGCATAAATATTCAGTTAGTTCATTACATCAATCGGGTGGCCTGTAGTCAATCGCAGGTATGTGTACTTGTATGTGATATATATATATATATATATATATATATATATATATATATATATATATATATATATATATATATATATATATATATATATATATATATATATATATATATATATATATATATATATATATATATCGTAAGTGTACAATATATATATATATATACACACACACATATATATATATATATATATATATATATATATATATATATATATATATATATATATATATTGTTACGGATATTGGATTTAATTTATTTATTTTTAATTGTTAAATCCAAATTTATCATTTAGGGTTTAATATCCATTAATTGGGAAATTATTCTAGAAAGTTTAAGCTGACTTAGATTCTCTAATTGTAAACAAGTTTTGACCTTGGCTTGTTTGACCTAAATCCTGACCTTACTTTAGACATTGTCAACAAGCCTCTAAAAACTATTGGTCAATTTCAAGGACAACACTTTTATTGAGGGTGGGAAGTGAATGATTTCCTTCTAGAATATTCCATTATTATGTGACTTGGAGAAGGTAGCTTCTTTCTATGACTTTCCAGAATCACATGATTCCTCTTGTTTACGAGGGAATTACAATATATATAGCTGTATTTTGGGAGCTAAAATCAGTAGATTTTGGGCTTATTGTAATATTAAGTTGTGTATTATCTGTTTGAGTTTAATTATTTTGGACTTTGTGTCAATTCGTTGGAAAAGAAGAATTATCTGGAAAAAGGACATATGTTTATGATATTCATTTGGACGATTAAAAACAAGAACTGTACCACGTGACATTGTCAGCCATTTTGGATTACATCATCAAGATTCGAACCTGGAACTATTAGAACATTTATTTATCAGGTCTCTTACAATTTCATTAGTGGATTATTTTTGTGAATTCTATATTGGATTAATGTTGGATTTGATTCTCTAAAACTGTAAGTTTATTTATTTTATGAAAATAATTGTACTTAATAAAATCATTGTTAAAGTTTTACAAGCTTGTTAGTTTTCACTCTTTATGTGTTGCTGTTTATTCGAGCCTAAGCACGTAACAATATATATATATATATATATATATATATATATATATATATATATATATATATATATATATATATAAAGTATGTGAACTGTATCATTCATATATCACTCATAGTATAAATGTTTATTAAAAGGAAACTCGGCAAATGTAATTTTCTTTTAATGAGAAATATATTTATGTCGTGGTATATCAAAGATGCAGCGTTCATACTATATATATATATATATATATATATATATATATATATATATATATATATATATATATATATATATATATATATATATATATATATATATATATATATGATCACTGTATGCTTTAGCGAATTGGTCCATCAGGTGCTGTAACCCAGCTGTTGCGTGAGTGGCTAGGACATCATCGTCTGCGAAACGTATGTCCCTGATGGTTGCTTCACACAATTTGCTCTTTGATTTAGTCGTGCCATGTTGAACAGTTTGCCTTCTGATATATATACTATCCGCAGCGGAGTGTAACAGGGTTGCGTCGTAGCTCCCACCTTCTTCGCTCTCCTGCTCAAGAATGCCTTTGGGACTCCCGCAGAAGGGATCTACATGTACACTAATCAGAAGGCAAACTGTTCAATATGGCACGACTAAATCAAAGAGCAAATTGTGTGAAGAAACCATCAAGGACATACGTTTTGCAGACGATGGTGTCCTAGCCACTCACGCAGAAGCTGGGTTACAGCACCTGATGGACCTCTTTGCTAAAGCATGCGGTGAGTTTGCTCTGACCATCAGCCTAAAATAAAACAGACGTGATGGCTCAGATCGCGGAACCCCCCTACCCCAAACATCATCATCAACAACTAAGAGCATGAGGTAATCAGGTACCTCGCATCTCTAAAATCACCAACAACCTATCGCTCGATGCTGAGTTCAACAAGCGGATTGCTAAAGCATCAACAACTCTCTCCAGGTCGTAGCAGAGAATGTGTAACAGCAGTATGCGGACCCTGAAGACTAAGATCTCCGTGTACAGTACTTGCGTGATAAGCACACTCCTGTATGCCAGTGAAACCAGGAGTTTGTACCCCTCACCCGAGAAAAGACTGAGCGCCTTTCACATGCGATGCCTCTGACGCATACTCGGGATCAGTTGGAGTGATCGAGTAACAATCAACGAGTACTTAAAGATTCTCAGCAGGGACACACTCTTCGCCAACGTCGCATCAGATGGCTGGGCCATGTACGTCGGATGGATGACGGACGGACCCTCAACGACCTTCTTTATTCGGAAATTGCCTCTGGCAAAATGTTGATCAGAAGGCCATATTTCCGCTTTAAGGATGACTGCAAGTGCGACATGAAAGCCCTTGACATCAATGTCAGTACCTGGGAAGAGTTTAATCGAAACAGGCTCAGCTGGCGACACGCTCTGATCACTGGTTTAAACGTTGGCGAGGACATTCTACGCTTGATAGCTGATCAAAAGCGATCTCGGGGGAAGAAGAAGCAGCTCCAATACACTCTATACTCAACTTTCAAGTGTAGCAAATGCAGCATGGACAGACATTTCGTGATGGGCATGCAGATTTATTTGAAGACTTGGGAACTGCTTAGCAACGAGACGTTAAAACTCACCATGTTGTCAAGCCAAATGCTGTAGCTAGGCATTTATTACAAGTGGCAAAAGCACCCCTGGAGAAACAACACCGACGTCAAGAACAAGATGGGTACACGTGGCGACAATACTACCGTTGGATGTCAGATGAACTAGATCAAAGTACGCCAGAGGAATTTACAACAACAAAAAAACTTGAAACAGTGTTGTTCCACATCAAATCAGGCCCAGCAGAAGAATATGACAACATTCTGCCTGAGTTCCTGAAGCATCTTAGCCCAAAGGCAAAGAAATGGCGTGCAGCTGTTTACATCCTTGGTTGTTAGGGAAACGTACATACTGACTGTGTGGCACCAGTCAGAGATTATTGCGATCCTTAAACTTGTCAAAGATCCCAACAATGCGGCGAGTTATCGGCCGCTTGATTCTCCAAAGAATTGGTCCTGACTCGGAGAATATATCATAAATGTTGATCAATAATTCAAATTGAAAGTTTAAAAAAATAATTTGATTTATAAACGACGTAAACAGACTTTGTATTGCTTACTGTACCTATTGCATCTCCAATGACCGTATCCTTTAGATAATTGAGTATATGTTAAGGTTTTAACTCAGCTACATGACCAGGAGGTAGTTCAAGAGAATTCAACCTATACCCAGTTCATGACAGCTTCGTATGTATTACCTCATGCATGTTTAAAGGTATGTGCAATAGTGACTATAATTAAACATCAATAGATGGTTTCATAAATTGATGTATCGATCAACCGACGTATAATTATTTCATTTGTTTGGAGGGCATGTCAGTATGGTTCTACATTTTAGTTAGAAGCAAGGGCATATATCAAATATCATTGTACTTTCTGCCTTCATAATGACAGTAACATCTGTTGTAATTAGAAGCTATTGTTAATTACTACATATAGCAAGCCCATGAGGAACGTTACAATGATCACAAAAATCACTAAGGTAGATCAATAAGGCGAGTTTTTACTAACAAAAATATGTTTCACTTTCTTAGGAATATACTGATGTTTTGGCGCCAGAGGGTTTTATTCAGTAACCTCACTGTTCAAACATGGGTGAAGCCGAACCTATTCTTTCTTGGTCATTGCAAAAACGTGTGTGTGTGTGTGTGTGTGTGTGTGTGTGTGTGTTATTTGGATTTTTACCGTAGCTTTAACGACCCTTTAGTCATATCACTACGAAGTCTGCAGTGTGGAAGATTATAATCATGTTTAGCACTGGGGCATCATGCCGCAGACATGTATCATGATGTCTCACCCAGTCACATTATCCTGATACAAGGCAGAACGTCCTAACACTAACCTCTTAATTATGATCACCAAGCCAAGCAACTTTTAGTTCCATTTTTATAAGTCTTTGGTATGACTCGGCCGGTGTTAGAACCGGCTACCTCCGGTATCTGAGGCGGATGCACTAACTACTTAGACCACCAGAGCGGCCGTTCATTGCAACAAAGACAAAGTGGCAAATCGATGACGGCAGAATGAAGAAATATCCAACAGTAAACAAAATAAGATTTATTGTTATTGTGCCGGAACTCCTCTTCAGAATGATGTATTTCCACATCTCTGCTAAAGACAATATTTCAGTTTTAAAGTATGGATAATGTTCACATCAGAGGTGATAACGCAGAGAAAAGCGGAAGTTGATGAGAATTAAGTGTGTTGCACATTAGACAACATCAGGATGATTTAGTGCTTGCTGAAAAAAATATTGGTTGAACTAAATTTTCTACCTTTGAAATAAAAATGTGCGTTTACTGATTCTTTGATGCAGGGCCGGCTTTAGGCCAATTTGACCAATTGCACCCAATTGGGCCCCGCGCCTAGGGGGGCCCCGCACCTTGATTGGGGGGGGGGGGGCGAGTCAGTTCACAAGTAGTCTAGACAATTCAGTGCATTGTGATGCCACCGTGGTCAAGGGACACAATCTTTTGCCAGTGTTAAGTGTACAGGCCACATGATAACTGTAGCAAGTGCCAAGTGAAGAAGTACCAGCTATACAGTTATATTAACATTTAAACCTGCAAGTCTGTCAGGCTACTGCCAAGAATCCTAGTGAAGTCAGTGATGCCATTTGTGTGAGTATAGACAGTGACAATGAAATTTCTTTTATTATATATAATTAAAAGTAGACTTTACCATTACTGTCTTATATTGACCTACAATACACAATCATGTGGTTCTGCTTTCAATAATTTGTTGAACATTTGAAAGCCACTAGTTGAAGTTAAAAGTCAGTATAACAAGAAAAATGCAGCACTAAAGTGCTACTTTGGTCGCACGCTTTACAATGCTCTAGCATCAAAAGTATTATAGCTGTGCAGCTGATTTTTTTTCTGCACCCCAAAAGTATATTAACTGTATTCTGTGTAAATCTCATGAAATAATATGGTGCTGTTTTTCTTATCCAGGTGGCAGACTGAAATACGCACGGTTTTGGTCATGGCGGGTCCATAAATTGTCTGATTATTACGAGATTTATAATGTAAATACTCCTATGCACCATTGTCCTGTAGTGCAAATTTGGTATTAATATCTTAAAAATTGACGAAATGCGAGCATTTTAAATGCCGCGTAGAATAAATAGATAGGCGAGGACTAAAGCAGAATGCATAAATGCTTAGGTTATGGCATGGTGGAAAAATATCATAGTAATTTCATTGCCTGAAATGGCGTGGTTTTCCAGATTTTTGCCGGACAAACATTTTTTGCCTACCCCCGGTGCTTATCACTGCATAGGTCGAACGCGAAGTGTGCGACCAATTATCTTTTGTTAGGTATGGACCAGTACTCATGCTGCTTGAAGTGCTCTTCCTTCCGAGTTGAATTGTGTCTTCATGACATTTTCTCCAATATGTCGGATGTCTAACAAAATTCATGATGTCACAATTTTGTTGGCTTTGGATTGCTCCAAGCAGCATGTGAACCATAAGAATTTATATTGTTATTTAATTAATTGCTTAAGATTAAACCACACACAGAAAAAATGTAGATAACAGTGGTGTGATTTAGCTAACATGACAATAATCAAAATTTATCCTGGTATTCATTGTCACTTCTTTGGGCAGGTTTGCACATATGAGGTGTTGTAAAAGCTGATTTTGACTGGTTTTCATTTGGGCAACAGTGGATCTATTAGGCTTTCGATGGAGTATGGGTACGAATGCTCCCTGCTTTGTGCCAAGTAGATTCTTCTGTAGCCCTTTATAACTAGTCATTATGTGTTAACTGTATTTTGTTATAGCGACACGAGATTCCTGACCTTCAAATATGAGTAAAAGACCGAGAGATATAGGCAGAAAGTACCAGAGTGGCAGTAAGAAAAGGGCAATAAGAAAGGCTAAGAAAGCTCAAGATGAAAGAGAAAGAGGAGCCATAGACAGATTTGTTTACAGAAATACATCAGATAAATCTGATGAAACAAATGTGCAAAACTCAGTTGAAAATGATCCGAAATTCAGTGATAATGATAGTGGTGCTGAAGAAATTTTACAAGATGAACACAGCTTTAAGGGTGCTTCTGCTGTTACGAACTCTTCGAAAGATCCTTCCACTTCAAATGTCACCAATGATGATGAGTAAGATCCTTCCACTTCAAATGTCACCAATGATGATGAGCAAGATCCTTCCACTTCAAATGTCACCATTGATGATATGCAAACTCCTTCCACTTCAAATGTCACCATTGATGATAAGTAAGATCCTTCAACTTCAAATGTCACCGTTGATGATGAGCAAGATCCTTCCACTTCAAATGTCACCATTGATGATGAGCAAGATCCTTCCACTTCAAATGTCACCATTGATGATGAGCAAGATCCTTCCACTTCAAATCTCAAGATTGATGATGAGCATTCACAATTAACTGATGATCCTGCAACCTGGCCAGAAGTAATAAGTCATGGTGTGAGAGACTATTTGGTGAAAAAAGGACCACCAAAAGTTCTAAAAGAAGATTTCCCTAAAAATGATAAAGGAACACACTTTTCAAAATTCCACTGCAAACGAATGCTCCTAAATGGTGAATTTATAGAGCGACCTTGGCTGTTACACTCAGTCTCAAGTGACAAGATCTTTTGTTACTACTGTAATCTTTTTGACCCGAATGCTACAGCCGCACTTGCACTGGTTTCAATAATTGGCCAAACATCCATGCAAGGCTGGCTGAGCATGAGAATTCAAACAGGCATTTGCAAGCAATGCTCCGCTGCTGTGAACTACAGGAGAGGTTGGCTGTTGAAAAGACCATTGATGAAGTACAGAAAAAACAAATTAGAAAGGAAGCAAACCACTGGTATAAAGTATTTGAGCGAGTTGTGGCCACAATACAGATGTTAGCAGAAAGAAATTTACCATTCCATGGTTCTGATGAACACATTGGCACACCACATAATGGCATCTTTCTAGGTGTAATGAGTTACTTGGGAAGTTTGATCCAATAATGCAAGAACACATACGGAAAGTTTAAAACAAGGAAATACTTGATCATTATTTGGGAAAAACATCCAAAATGAGCTCATCGACATTATGGCAAATGCTGTTCAGACAGCAATTATTTCTAGAATTAAGGCTGCCAAGTACTATGCCATAATTCTTGACTGCACCCCTGACATCAGTCACCAAGAGCAAATGTCATTGGTTATTAGATATGCAGCTGATGGTACAAAACCAAACATCCCAGCTGGAGTGTATGAACACTTCATTAAGTTTTTATTGGTGCAAAGCAGCACTGGAGAAAACTTGTTAAACTCCGTTCTGAAGGAACTTGAGGTATTAGGACTTGATGTTGCAGATATCCGTGGGCAAGGTTATGATAATGGGGCCAACATGAAGGGACACAATTCAGGTGTACAAGCACGACTCCTGCAAAGAAATTCTCGAGCATTTTTTACCCCATACGCGTGCCATAGTTATAATTTTATTTTAGGTGATATGGCAAAAACATGCCCCGAGGCCATGACTTTCTTCGGTACATTGCAACGTATTTACACAATTTTTGCCTCATCCACAAAAAGGTGGACAATCTTCAAAAGTCATGTTACTGGCCTGTCCTTGAAACCTTTGTCAGAAACAAGGTGGGAATGCAGAATGGATTGTGTGAAAGCCATCAGATACCAAGCTTCTCAAGTCTGTGATGCTCTCGAAGAATTGGCAGACACTACTGAAGATGCCAGTACCAAAAGTGATGCTCAGTCCTTGGTGAACCAAATGAGAAATTACAAGTTCCTTGTGTCTCTAGTGTTTTGGCACTCATTGCTCTTTCAGGTAAATTTCGTAAGCAAAGAGCTTCAAGGTGAAACCATGGATGTAACAACTTGTCTGAAAGCATTTGTAAAACTGTTCAACTGGTTAAATGTATTCAGAGAAAAGGGCTTTGAGGAATCACTGGTCGATGTCAAAGAACTTGCTGAAGACCTTGAAGTGGAAGCAGTTTTCAAAAGTGAAAAGAGGCGTGTGCGCAGGAAGAGGCAAATGTTTGACTACGAATCAACTGATGAACCTCTGTCAGACCCCCAAAAGGCATTTCAAATTCAATGCTTTAATCAAGTGGTGAATAAAGCCGTGCAAACCCTTCAGCCCCGATTTGAACAGCTGACAAAGCAATATGAATTGTTTGGATTCTTGTGCAATTTTAAGGATATGCCCAAGGAAGACGTAAGGAAATGTGCTGCAGATTTGGAAACCGCCTTAACTGATTCAAAATTAGCTCATGCTGACAATGCAGCAGATGGAGTTACAACAACGAAGATGGCTGATATTGATGGTTTCATGCTTTGTGAGGAGATAGAAGCAATAAAACCAATTCTCCCTTTAGAGCTGTTACAAAATCCTGCAAAAATGCTCGAGTTTCTAGCTTGCAATAACAGGTCTACAGCCTTTCCAAATCTTTTTGTGACACTTAGAATTTACCTTACCATCCCAGTTACAGTTGCATCTGGCGAAAGATCCTTTTCTAAGCTCAAACTTATTAAAACTTACCTAAGGTCTACAATGAGTCAAGAACGCCGAAATAGTTTGAGTAATATGTCAATAGAGTGTGATGTGGCCAGAGAATTGAGCTTTGAGGAAATCCTGAAAGACTTTGCAATGAAAAAAGCAAGAAAAATTAGCTTTTGAAGCTTAATGTATTAAGGATACTAGTTGCTGTGCTTTTCTTAAGTGATAAGTTCCATATTTCCATATATTGAGTTGAATATAAATGTAAAAGGTTCCCAGTGACTAGAACATATTAATTAATAAATCAAATAAAGACAATATAGTATCTTTGTATTTGTTTAGACAGTTTAATTTAGGTTCATAATTTGCAGATTGACATGCTGTCTCCTAGACTGGGCCTGGTGAATCACCTGTCTTGCATTTCTGCTTGCCAAATGCAGTGGGTTGCAAAAGTGTTGGCCTCCTCAACATTTTTTCAATGATTCCTATAGAAAACAGCTCTCACTGTATCAAGTGTAACTTCATTACAATCTGTTTAGCCATATAAATTGTAGTGCTGTTTAATGATTCAAGACTTCGGTGGTCAGTATATTATATCAGGCATAACTAAAAAATACCACTATGCTATATTTTGCATTTGGATCACAAATTGCAAAAGTGTTCATCCCCCAGCTACTATTGGAATAGCAATAGAGGGGTGGGGATGAATAACAGATAACAGACCTTTATTCTTCACTTGAAATACTCAGTTAAATTTGTTTTACTGCCATTAAATAAAGTGTAAATAACAAATAACTTTTGCAATTTTATGACCCCTATGCAAAATGAAGCAGAGTCGTGCATTTAATCGTACCTAAAATAATATAAAATAAACTTATTAAATAGAACCACAATTTATAAGAACAAATGGGATGAGTTGAAGTTAATTACGCTTGGTGGAGTGAGAGCTGGATTCTATTGGAGTCAATGGAAAAATATTGAGGAGGCAAATACTTTTTCAACCCCCTGAATATCTATACTGCTATTATCTATAGTATTATTATCATAACTTCATAAATGGGGGGCCCCGCCATCATGTTTCCAATGGGGCCCCACACTTCCTAGAGCCGGCCCTGCTTTGATGAATGACATTTATTTTAAAGAAAAACCTTTCCAAGGTTGTAAGTCTCTGCAGCCTCATAGTCTTAGTTCTTTCATAACCATCATATGCGCATGCCCGGTCAATACGTCGAGTATCTTTCTTGATGTTCTCGACATGTACATACAAGTAGCATTACTATACAATATCACGATTTTTCTAAGGACGTTTGAACCAAATTGTCATATATAATCAGCAAAGACGTTTTAAAACTGCATCATGTCATAACAGGAGATTAAAAAGACGTACCGCAAATGAAACAATCGCAAGTTGAGCTAGGTACGTTCATATGGGTTTATATATTTTAAACAAAGACGTCAGCCTCAAGATGCAAATTTTCGGATAGGTATTGATTTTCGAATCGTTTCGATTAAACCGTTTACGTGTTTATTAATTAATTCCAAGTTGCAGCATTAGTCGCAGGTACCATAAACTGAACAATGCATCCCTGGAAAGACGTTCCTTGCAAGACAAAATATTTGAAAAACAGACATTTCAACTTCATTTCCATCCGTTTTGTATTGCTTATAACAAGAGAAATGAGATGCTGCGAGAGGAATAAGAAAAAAAAATGTTCTACTGGTTTATATAGACTTTGATAGCATTCATCCTTTCCAAGCATTTTTTGTGATTTATCTTTTCCTTGTTGCTAACGGTTTCGCAAATATAGTAGGGTATTTCACCAAGATTCTAAAATATTTGTGTCATACAAAAAAGCGTGGATCTTATATCCTTTCAATTCATCTTGTAATAATTATTAACCATTAAATTACCAATTTTTACAAATGCATGGCATTTCTATAAACGCAATCAGTTCCTCGCGTATGTAAGAATTGTTTAATGTGCGACCCCTGACATTTTGCCTGCTAGTTTGTTTTTAATTCACGCTTTTCGTCTGTCACGTTGTCCGGGATGGTGATTATATAATCCTTTTAATGTCACCTGCGCTTGCACGTTGAGCTTCAGTTGAAGGAATATGTTTTATTCCCGTTTACGTTTTATTGATGTTAGATTATAATGCATTGTTCTTTTATTTTTTGTTGTTGATAATTTCAACAAAATCTCCAATACAAGGGCGACTAGCTATGTAGTCATTACCAGAACTATCCTATGTTAATTCGTAGAGCAAGCAGCTACCCATACGGTAGTGCCCCGTATACATCTACATAATATAATATGATGCACTTGAAACATCACCGATAGGTAGAAGCAATTACCGAAAATTTAATAGAATGTAGGATTAAAATAAAACAATGTTAAACAGATTCTTATTCAGCTTCTAATCGTGTCAAGAGAACGGTTATCTCGTTTGCCTGACGCTATATATGCCGACTATCGATTCGAGAAAATGTAGCCAAGGATGGCCAAATATAAACACACCAACATACATATCGTTTAGTAAGATGATTCCTGTAATTGTTGAAGCAACCCATTAGGTACTATAACAAATCTTCTTTGAAACAAATACGCTACGTTAGTTCACTACGGATAATACAAATATTTCAATCTCCCTGTACAGCAAACAAAATCCCTTGAAGATGATCTCCAAGTTCAATATATTGACTCAAGCAATGAACATGACAAGCTGTCACAATGGTAGTAATTTGAAGCTGTTCTCTGAACATCATTGTTGTGCTGCATTCGATTTCTGCTTATCAACAAGATGGAGAAGACCTTCAAATTTAATTCACTGAGTAGATAACACTTGCTGTATATACATACATACATACATACATACATACATACATACATACATACATACATACATACATACATACATACATACATACATACATACATACATACATACATACACACATACATACATGCATGCATACATACATAGCTGTTCTTAGGTTTACTCTTTTACAGGAAAGGGAACGATCGATGAATGGAAGGGAAAATAATATCAGTTATGGAATGAAAGTGCATTGAAATTTGTTACCTACGTCTGCTATCTAACGGATTGATTTTATTTCATACAGACAACCAGTCACAGTTATAAGACCTCACTAAATAGATATCCAAAGATTAGTCTATCTTTCTTTCATGTCTTAGTAGGAAAATGTGTTCGTAGGCCAATAAGCATTGGCATTCTTTTCCAAGCATTACGCATTAAATGTGCATTTAATGCTTTGACTGGCTCCTGGTGCAAATAACACCTTTCCTGATCTGACGTCGTTTATCTTTTGCAGGTACAGACATTCTAGACACGGGCACTGTTTACGGATCCCCATCCAGTCACGGTATAAGAATTTCCCAAAATGTATATTGCCATGACTACAGTCTTAAAGGTCCGTCACTCGTTCATCAATTCTGGCATTTGCAAGAAGTGGCAATCATAATAACTGTTTGGCAAAAATAAAATAAAATATGACCTCGACACATCATCGCCCATATCAATCGCATCTTTATTACCTTTTATACCATATTTGTGTGAGCGATTTGGATTTTTTACGTAGCCAACCATTTGTGAGTCATATGGCTACGATGTCTGCATAGTGTGGCCGTTTAAAGTGATGCCTAGCACTGGGGCATCATGCTGCAGACAAGTAGCATGATGTCCCACCCAATTACATTATCCTGACACCAGGCCGACCAGTCCTAACACTAACCTCTTAATGTTGAGCGACAAGCGATGCAGCTGTTAGTACCATTTTCTAAGTCTTTAGTATGACTCAACCGGAAATCGAACTCACGACCTCCCACATCTGAGGCGAACGTTCTAACCACTAGGCCACCTGAGCGGTATATATCTCATATTTGTCAGATAATTCATATGAACCATCTCCATCCAATATCGTCAGTTGTGTTGGTAAATGGCTATGCAAACAAATATAATGGATACCCAGACCCTTCGTTAATCTTTACAATCAGGACTCTGTTTAAGCCTCTCATAAAAATTACCCTTTCTTTCATATAAAATTGTCTTGAAGTAAATATCTAAGATAGTTTCTGCTATGTCTCTTACTAATAAAATGTTTATTTTAAGATGATGATTCGCGCTATTCGACTGATTTTTCGTGCGTATTTGTGAAATTACGTTTAACATGTGCGGGCCTTGAGTGGCCGAGTGATCTAAAGCACTCTCCGTTATGGATCACTGCCATCTCATCTCTGTCTAGTCAATGTGGGTATGTGAGAAAGCTTGCCAGTAGCTTCTCGTGGGTTGGTGGTTCTTTCTGGGGTTTTCCTGGGTTCTTCCCCCACCATTAATACTGGCCACCATGTATCGTGTGCTGAAAAATGGCGTTAAACCCGACAACAACAACAACAACATCAACGTTTAGCTCGTGCAGTTCACCTAACCTCAGTCGGATACGTTTTTATCAGATTCAGCTTTCATATAAAGGGCTAGCTATGATATTTTGTAATTACAAACACGCAAACGGTCAGCGTTTTGTCTTCACATTTGCCATGAAATGCAAATTACTTGCATCAGCTTCTCTTGTTCATTACTTGAGCCAGATGATCCGTTTCAAGGCGTTTCTTTTTACTGTTCAACATCCAATTTAAGCCACATGAGAAGAGTTCTCGAGACATTTGAATCGCGCATTAAAGAATTGTTTTCATCTGGTTATATACAATCCAGGCAACTGTTTAGAGCCACCTTTTCAAGTATTCAAGCCCGTTGATCATTTAAAATCAGTCACCGTCAACAATTGCATGAGTTATTGATGACATATTCAGGTTCATTTAGTATAATATTTCAATTGTTAAACTTGGGAGATATTTCCTTCTAATTTGTATTTCAAGCTTTTAGTTAACACTAGCAGTTTTGTCAAGCGGCTCATGGAGACCACAGTTATAGTTTTGTTTTTCTTCTGTGGGTTTGCACAGAAGCTCCACAGACCATCAGTGTTGTTTGTATTTATGTCAACCGTAAAGAAATACAAATTCATCAAATTTTAATTTCCTGTCCAAACATATTTATATACATAAGAAATAAAAAATAAACAAGGTCCGCCATAACCTAGCATCTATTCGTAACTATACATTGTCATCATATGCCGCCCATATTTCCGCATTTGTTTCCGAAAAAGACATCGTCACGTGACTTGTTTGTCACGTTGATCTTTAAATGATCCTATTAGATTATAAATGTATTACTAAAATATCCTTCAAATGTCACTTCTAGTCGCCCACTGAGTCATTTGCATATATTTGTATTTCCTTTTAATATAACTGGAAGCTTAATTATACCAATCTGTTAGCGATAAAAGCATGACATGGTAAATCTTTTATCAAAACTCACGTTAACAAAGAACAACGTGTGGCGTTACAGGATAGTCCTTACAGTGTGTGCACAATGAGATGAGCAAGTAATAGTGGCCAATAACGAAGATGACGTACTGGAATTGTCTTGAAAAATGTATATAGGCCAAGAAAAAGTGCCACGAGGAATTGTATGTAATCTGTGCAACAATATTTTTGAAATCTACAATTTGACATCATAGGTAAAATATTATTGGTGCAAGTTAGACATTTTCCCAAATACAACACACAATATCTGATATAAAACCACTAATAATTTAACTTTTTTTTATAATTCTAAATCTTTTCCAGAGTTATTTTTATATTGTAAATGTAAGTATCATTGCATACGATGGATGCCTTATTCGCCAACAATAAACATAAACGCGTGGACACCAATTTTTTTGATACGGAGTGGACAAGTGCTTTGACACTTTTTGTCAAGGTGAAAAATTAAAAGTTGCCCACCTCCCCTTAAAGAATAAAATAAACAATTAAACGATGCCAATTACTATGATTACATTCTGCCGTTATTAAACTGTGCTATTGTTTCAGTCATATAATTTTGTTGTCATTGTCTTCAACAAATCAGTTAATCAATAAAATCGTAAAGTAGCAGTTATCGTCGTATTATGAGTAATACTACTGATCAAGCAAAACATGTTAAAAATTGGGTGCCCCAGAAAAATGTCTTGAATATTATAGTAATCGAGCTGGGGCAAGACGTGTCTCCTCAAGAACGCGGGTGTAACGTGTGTCAGTGTAATGTGAACATTAGAGTTTTTTGGGGTGATGTTTTTCGGAGAATAATTCATGTAATGAAGGTTGCGATTGGATTTTATCATATGCTTGTCTCACACGTTCTTTAATAATACAGATTTGTGCAGCGTAATTATAGTTTCACATACGTCCATTAGTTGTTGCTTATTCACGTTTTGTATGTTGTTAGACCTGTATATAAGAGAACACGTGTCGGTGATACATGACTGACATCACAGAGACTGTTGTAACACGTACGTGATACATAGTTTTAAAAACTACGGTACATGTTTGAAGTGATGAATATGTTCATTGAAAATTGAATTAGTGAAAACGAAAAGTATTTAAACTGCATTCCAGCATTGCGTCATATCTTTCTGCCCCTGGGCTAAACTACTCAATTTTGCTAATAATAACAAGTATCGTAGTTTAGGGGGGGGGGGTGTCTTGTGTTCGTCATTAATAAACTTCAAACAACTTCAAACAATGCATCCGTGCTAATCAAACTAAAACGTGAAGTAATCGTTTATCAAACGTTATGGACATAAAATATACATTGAGTTTGACTGACAATGGTACATAGAGTAATTTATTACTGGAATATATTTCATGGGCTATTATTAAAACAAGTAAGTCTTTTGGCGATATAAAATAAAGTCACCCCCGTTCCTTATCATTGTGGTGATAAGGATTTGTACATGTTTATTATTAGAAAAATAATAAGATATGAGTCATTTTCATTTAGGGCAAATGAAATTTGATATTTAATGATAAGGTATTACTATTTTGATTTAGGGCAAATGAAATTTAATATTTAATGATGAGGTATTACTATTTTGATTTAGGGCAAATAAAATTTAATATTTAATGATAAGGTATTACTATTTTGATTCAGGGCAAATGAAATTTAATATTTAATGATAAGGTATTACTATTTTGATTTAGGGCAAAGAAATTTAATATTTAATGATAAGATATTACTATTTTGATTTAGGGCAAATGAAATTTAATATTTAATGATAAGGTATTACTATTTTGATTTAGGGCAAATGAAATTTAATATTTAATGATAAGGTATTACTATTTTGATTTAGGGCAAAGAAATTTAATATTTAATGATAAGGTATTACTATTTTGATTTAGGGCAAAGAAATTTAATATTTAATGATAAGGTATTACTATTTTGATTTAGGGCAAATGAAATTTAATATTTAATGATAAGGTATTACTATTTTGATTTAGGGCAAAGAAATTTAATATTTAATGATAAGGTATTACTATTTTGATTTAGGGCAAATAAATTTAATATTTAATGATAAGGTATTACTATTTTGATTTAGGGCAAAGAAATTTGATATTTAATGATAAGGTATTACTATTTTGATTTAGGGCAAAGAAATTGAATATTTAATGATAAGGTATTACTATTTTGATTTAGGGCAAAGAAATTTGATATTTAATGATAAGGTATTACTATTTTGATTTAGGCTAAAATCTCTTCAAAGACAAATGCTTGATCTTCATAAAATTACTAGAGAAATAATTATTTGTATCTCATCAAAATACATGGATTTCACGATAATCGATGACCTGTCTGTTACTTTTGTAACGGCAAGTTTAACGGAACTATCTTCAATATTTGACTAAAGCGAACAGTCTTCACATCGTGTTGGAAAGTATGGGTTGTACTTTTTGCTTTTATTTCCAATCACTACACATTCAATTTCGCGTCTAATATTTTGAAGAACATTATTTGTTTTAAAAGTGTTATAGGCACCTTTGGATAACGCTTTCTCCAATCTTTCTCCCAATAGTTGACATGACTGATAATTGGGTTCTAAGGGACCTTTATACTCTCTAGATCTTAATCTAAGTAACAGAAAGAAGCGAAACCAACACTTTAAGTAAAATTAAACAGACAATTTATTCCCCATAAAAATAACAACCAAGACACCTAATTTTTTAAAACAAATTGTGAATTAAATTCCAAATAATCCTACATGTCCTATCACAAGTCCAAAAGTTTAGAATGTTCCGAATCAATTCCAATACTCTTGAATGTGCTGATGTACCAATATTATTGCATGTGTTAATGTAACACATTGATACAGTATGTCAATGAATGAGTATTCAGGAATCCCAAAGTAGTGTTTTAGTCCAAAATGTCAATGAGCATTTGTAAATTCAACGAATAATGAACAAGTTATATCGGAAGATAACTGAAAATGATTCCACATACTGAACATTCAACACGTATGAATAATTGTTTAGCAAAGTCTTGACACACATATTTCATTTGACCTAAGACACAGCAGAATTTCCATGAAGAAAACTACAAGCGACAAGCGTTGAACTCAAATCCAAGTAAATATTTTGCTTACGTCTTTGATTATGACAATAGTTCAGCACATCCCTTAAAATTTTAAAAGCATGGTACTTACTATAAACTTAATGTCCGTAACAATAAGGAAAACTAATCTACGAATTATGAAAATGCTTTTATGTCCTTTTATAAACATTCTTTTATTATGATGATTTTTGATTTGGTATTCGTACAACTATCAGTCGGATAACGACTGCCTGTCTACATAAAACATACTTAATACTGTACTATTTTTTTTATTAACATGAACAATATTCTCTATCACCTATATTTATCAGGCCAATAATGCAAAAAGGTTCAAGACAAAACGACAACTAATATATAATAATTTTTATACGTATTTATTAATTCCATTTTTAAATGACACAATATTTGATGTAAAAAAATTAGTACATTTGTATGCTGTTTCTGGACATAGCATAATGCCATTTCTAAAATTTAAAATACTGGTGATCGGATGATGGACACGGTGGTCATTTTCAAACAAGAGCAGACAGTTGACTTACTGATTATTCGCTGTAAAAATGAACCTTCCTAAGTTTCATATTTTAACAAAAGGGCGATATTTCCTGCAAAGCAAATCATAGCTGTCCCTCGCACATCAAATTGTTTCTCTCAAATGTCGGGGGCCCCGAGTGGCCGAGTGGTCTAAAGCACTCTCCGTTATGGATCACTGCCATCTCACCTCTGTCAGCGTGGGTTCAAGTCTCATATTTGACAAATGTGAATATGTGAGAAAGCTTGCCAGCAGGTTCTCGTGGGTCGGTGATTCTTTCAGAGGATTTTCCCGGGTTCTTCCTCCACCATTAATACTGGCCGCCATGTATAGCCTATCGTGTGCTGAAAAATGGCGTTAAACCCTACAACAACAACAACAACTCTCAAATGTCTCCAAATTATAATGATTTACACTATCAAAGGAAGTGCATACGCCTTTCAAAAGGAAAATATGAACTATAATATGCTAACTTCTCCTTGGATCAAGCTGGTTTTTATTATTTATTTTTTTTTGCTTTGCTTTCTTGTATTGTTTCTGTATTGTTTTTAAAAATTCAAGTAAAAATTTATCGATTAGAGAACTCGGTCCTTCAATAGAATACACAAAGGGCAAAATGCTCTTTTTTCGGATGTGATTATTCCCATTTCTTCACCAATGCTGCAGTTTAAAAAAAAACGGATATCGATATCGCAATGCTGCAAGTTGTGGTAATTCTTTGTATCAGTGTGAAGTATCGAATTTGTATAAGCAATGAACCTTAAAGATGAGTGCACCGAGCATTAGGATTTTATCACATTTAGACCAGGTGAGTATTTGGGAATGGTCATTTCAAACTTCAATCTTAATATCTTCCATGTACGTGTTAAATCTTCAAAGGGGCCGGTGTTCCGATTCAATAAAATTGACCGGATATCTTACAACAGGTTTGAGAAAGAGACAGCTGAACTTCAGACCCGTGTCAGATAGTACATTCTTTTGAGCGTCTGACTGACAAAAAATTATTGTCTGGGAAAAGCTTGCACTGAGTACTGTAATATCTCACTAGTAATGAGTATTAAAATCAGTAACAAATTACATGCACTGAGTACTGTACTATCTCACTGGTAATGCGTACTATACTCAGTAACAAATTACATGCACTGAGTACTATAATCAATAACACATTACTTGCACTGAGTACTGAAATATCTGTCTAGTAATGAGTACTAAACTCAATAACAAATTGCTTGGATTTAGTATTGGTAGCAGTGACATAACCCTTGAACGGAATACTATAATGTGTTAACCCATAACCTGCACTGAGTACTGTAAGCAGTAACAAATCACTAAATTTGTGTACTAAAATTAAAATCACGAACACTTTTTTATCTGCTCGTACCCCCAATAATGTTACCCATGTATTACATGAGAAAACTAGTTGGCTGAAACGTTCTGAAGTTGTATCATCCGGTGAAACTTTTCATGGCATTGCGTTTGACACATTTCTAATATTATGAGGAGAGTGGGCGAGTGGCTGATGGATTTTGATTTATTAACGCACCTTTAACACCTGTTTTAGTCATATCACTATATTGTCTGCAGTGTGGCAGTTTATAGAGATGTCTAGTACTGGGGCATGATGCCGCAGACATGTAGCGTCATGTCCAACCCAGTCGCATTATCCTGACATCAGGCCAACCAGTTCTAATACTAACCTCTTAATGCTAAACGCATAGCGAGGCTACTGCTAGTATTTATTGGTCTTTGGTATGAGTGTTATAAAATTTGAATCAGCGAACTCCCGCATCCGAAGCGAACGCTCTAACTACTTAGGCCATCGGAGCAGTACTATGCGAAGAAAACGCAGCAACAGTTATTACAAAACAGTGTATATATGTGTTCACAAATGATACTGAATAAAATGTATATTTTCGTCCATGAAAAATAGGTATAAAATATAGCTAAGAATATTCTCTGACGTTTATTAGGCGTCAATATACCTAAGTAGAACTTTATTACTAGAATTGTCTTTCCAATACGAACATCTCTTAAGAAAAGTTGAAATTATAAAATAAAAAGGAGACAAATACACCAAAACAGATTTGATTAACTGTTGAATTTACCGACATATTATCTGAAGGGTTGGTTTATTAATTAATTCGGACATATTGTCTGATGGGTTGGTTTATTAATTAATTCAGACATTTGTGTAATGGGTTGGTTTATGAATAGTTCGGATATATTGTCTGATGGGTTGGTTTATTAATTAATTGGGACATATTGTCTGATGGGTTGGTTTATTAAGTAGTTCGGACATATTATCTGATTTTGTCTGATGGGTTAAGACGGTGCAGAGTGACGACGACTATCTTTCCTTTCTAAGAAGATGATTCATTTGATAATCAGAAGATGATCCCTGGAGATTTGAACATTTCCGCTGATGAAGTATTCGCTGTGAAACCTAGCACTGACATCGTTATAATAATATTATTACTAGTATTCTTTTTTATATTCCATACAGTGGGGATTCATTAGTTCTTCACGTCTCTCATTGTTTATATTTTAACTATGATCGGAGAGGAGCTTATCTATCCGCATCCTTTTCCGTATCCAGTTTGTCCTACACGATGGTAGTCCAGATCCATATTCCTTTATATTTCATATTTTGCACCTATTTTGTAAGGTCTGCTGCTTGTGCCAATAGCAGAAAAACACTTAATTCTTTAAACCCCTCCCAAGGAACAAAAACATAAAAATAATATAAAAAATAGCAACAAAATAAAAACCCCAAACAAACCCAATATTGTTTCTTCCTTTCATATGTTTTTTTCAGGACCGTTGGTAGTTGCTTGTGCACTTTGAACATGTTGACACTTTTTCGTTTGCATGTATATCTTTTCGCCTGACAAAAGTCACATTATTACTTCGTGTTAACTAAACAAGTCTTAAAGATGTAGGATTTCTTGCTTATTGTGGGTGTGACGAAAAGTTGTTGTCAGCAAGTATTTTGTACTAATTTAAACATAAATACAACTTTGGAGAAGAAAAAAGATATGTATATAGAGAATGTGACCAGATAGAAATGAAAACAGAACTAATTACACACACACACACACACACACACACACACACACACACACACACACACACACTTCGCAGGGGATGGTTGGTGGCCTTTCTCTTGTTGATTGCTTGATTATTCATGATTATTATTGATGCTTCATATTAAGTAAAATAAACGTTTACACAGATATTTCCTTGCAATCCTTTGTAATCGCATTTCATTATAACACAACGTCAGTGCAATAGAAACCGCCCAAGCTACCCCCATAACTCGGGGTTGGGGGGGGGTCTGCGGTTTGTGATTGTCGAGGTGTTAAATTCTCATTTAATTTGGAGGGGGTACTAGAATATAGTTTTGACTTGGAGGATTCTATTGCTACGCCACAACATAGCGTGATGAATTTGGTTGGGCTTAATCTAGTGTATGGATTAATTGATGCTTACAAATTTTCAACCTTTGTACACTTTCCCATAATAACTCCACCAAAACGTATTTTAGTACATAGGTGAAATTTTGCAAATTTATCAATTGAAGAAGATTAATAAAACCATTAATACATCATTTTCAAATTTTGTTACTGCGTTCTAAATATTATAGCATTATATAATCATATTTAATTTTTTTCATTAATTGGGTAATAAAAAAATGGCATAGTAAGTTTTGTGTGCATAAAAACTCTGTTAGCATCGTTTGGATTCCTTGAGATTAACGTACAACATACATACATACATACATACATACATACATACATACATACATACATACATACATACATACATACATACATACATACATACATACATACATACATACATACATATACAGATATGTAAATACATTTAAGTAAAAGGCTTTATTTGTTTAATGTATATATTTTTTTCTTCAAAATGTAAAAACTGCTTATAATGTTCTGTCATTTATTTATATTATATATATGTTTCTTTTCTTCAGTAACGTATGCCTCATTAGTGAACCTTGTAACAATACTTTTAAAACGCAATGAGCCATTTGTTTCCCTCCCGCTCAATAGGATAAAGCTTCTCAATGTGAAATCATCTGTTTCAAATTCCATGTCTCGGTCCATGTTGGATTCCATAGCAGGCATGTTTCGACGTGTTTGTTTTCTACAGCTATACTTGAAAGTGCCAAAATTGGAAGAGATGGTAGAGGTCCATCGATTACCTTATCAAAGAATGTGCGACCGTAGCCATATATCGACTCATCCAAATATATTGTCTGGTTAAAAGCAAGCTGTAAATGCTGTCTGGAATTGTCTGCGTGTGTATCATACAAAAGCAAGATATTTCAATTTTATAGATGTACATAAAACAAAACTGGACAGCCATTATCCTTAGAAAATAGCATATTGACTTTTGAGCGCTGAGGATATACCATATTGTTTTTTTTGTCGTCATAATCTGTTTGTTTAAGAAAAAGAAATTATAATCGCCTAAATTAAAGAATTAAACAGCAAAGGCGTTTTTACCTCAAGTATAATAATTTCCATTTTCATTATAAATTTTGATGATTGGTTTGTTAATAGAATACAAATAATATAACTTACACTACAGTCACTTCAATAATCGGCATCTCTTTAATGCTTCATTAATCGGAATCTCTCCAATGAGTTGCCTGGTCCATATGTAAGTCAGTCTCTTTGTTACAATCCCAGAAAATTCGAAATGACCGAAACTTCGAATCCAATGTTTGAGCTTCAAATTCTGATCCCAAATTGATTCCACTAGACTGATGAAAAACGCAAAACGGGAATAAGTTATCTGCTTATTAAATCACTATTTATTCACATTATCGCTTGACATATTCCGTTTAAGAAGGCGAAGCAATCCTAGAGAAAAACTTAGTCTAATTGCAAACACGACTGGCCTTGGGCTTAAATGCTATTTAAATATTGTGTTTATAAGTGAGCAATAGCTAACGTACAACCTATAATTTTTTAACAATGTACGTAAAACTGAAAGAGGATGTAAACAAGGCCACCTTCTTTCTGCATATGTCATTATTTTGTGTTTAGAGATAATTACTTTAGATCCTTTATATAAATATTCAGAACTTTCATGTATAAGTGTTGATATAGACAAAAGAGTAATTCGGCTTTGAAGCAGCAAGGCGGTAAATTTAAATTCTGTTCTGAGTAAAAATTTATTTGGGACTGCAGAGAATTATTATTCTTGTGAGCTATGCTTTCAAATAACTTAGAGAATGTCAAAGTTCTTAGCTATAATCCACAACAATGAGAGAAATTTAGAATTTACTTTTGCAGTCGAATAAGTATGTTCTTATACGACTTGGATGGAAAGACGTGATAAAAGTGCATGGTTTAAACGTATTTTATTAACTTTTCCAAATTCACCAGAACAGGTATTTAATGAACTTTATAAACCCTGTTACAACTTTGTTATGGAAGGCAGGAATTATTGTACTTTAAAGGTGTTGAGAAAACTTATGGTTTTCAGGAGAGTGTTGTCTCGAAATTATGATCTTATCGTTTAAAACTCTAGTTTCTAAATATTGATCATTTGTTCAATATTTAAAACGATTCTGTTCAGATCATTCGAAATAACTGTAATCCTTGTAGATAGATGGCGGTGGTGCTATCTCAGAATCACTAAACTGAATTCAATTCATTCACTTGAATTCATTTCGCAGATATATCTGTATGGTTTAATCCTGGCATAACAACTGAAGGCAAGAGAAGATTACGTTTTAAAAAAATATGGTTTCATAAATGCATCATCTACGTTAATGATTTTATTAATGAAGACGATTCATGGACATGATTAGACAACTTCAAAAGTAGATTTTCCCTCAGAACCAACTCCTGGACTTTCTATGCAAACCAACGGCAGTACAATCTACGTAAGGTAGAGATGCTGATTAACGAGACATTAGAGATATACCGATTATTGAGTCACTAAAGAGATTCCGATTAACGAGACATTAGAGAGATGCCGATTATTGAGTCACTGGAGAGATTCCGATTAACGAGACATTAGAGAGATGCCGATTATTGAGTCACTGGAGAGATTCCGATTAACGAGACATTAGAGAGATGCCGATTATTGAGTCACTGGAGAGATTCCGATTAACGAGACATTAGAGAGATGCCGATTATTGAGTCACTGGAGAGATTCCGATTAACGAGACATTAGAGAGATGCCGATTATTGAGTCACTGGAGAGATTCCGATTAACGAGACATTAGAGAGATGCCGATTATTGAGTCACTGGAGAGATTCCGATTAACGAGACATTAGAGAGATGCCGATTATTGAGTCACTGGAGAGATGCTGATTACCTTAATATAAGTACAATCTTATAAAAGAAATTATAATTGTCGTTTATATCAACGTTTGATAAATTCTTTGCACGCAAATACCAAACAATATTTTAAAAAATATTTTTCTTCCATACAATTAATTGGAAGTTACAGAAATAAGCAAAATTGGCTTTGGTTTGGTTTGGTGGTTTACGGCACGACAACACAAGTTGATTATTTAGTGCCGAAGCAAATGGAGTAAAATGCTTTTACCAAAGACTTAGGCTGGTTCGATGGTAGAATTCGAACCCGCACCCTTTCAGTTCAGAAAGATATAAGAGAAAGATTGCCTCAAATACTCTTATATAAAACTTCAATATAAACTACAAAGAGACCAAACATTTAAGTTTTGCAAATGAAGATTCACGTAAAATCTTAACTTCAAACAAGAAAGTCTGAAATAATTTTTCCAGATGGCGGCGGAAGTGGAATGGATTGGGTGGTGCCAATCAAGAATCAAAGTAACGAGTCTGTAATGTTATGGCGATAGGATCAGAGGGCGAGCCAATCTTTCACGGTCTCTTTTGGGCGGTTTCATATTTTGCGAGTTTATTTAAATCGTATTGCGGGTACAAAACTGCACCCCTTGTCTTTAAATACTTTAGTTATATCAGTCAAAATTGTCACAACTAATAGTTGTTCTCTGTGTCTTATTACATAATGGATATATTGTATCTGTTCTGATATTATAACATATCACAGAGATTTAAAAACTACATGTCACAACATATCAAGATTTGTTGCAGTTACCCAAAAACTAAGCTTTATTCAGGGAAAATTTATATATTTTCAATCAATGAGAAAACTCAGGCAGATGACGTAATACATTTTCTTATCCTATTAGCAAAACAATTTGTCTATAATGTAGGTATTATTAAGAAAGACTTAATCTTCCATATTTTGAAAAGCTACTGAATTACGTTTCAATGAAAATAAAATTTAACGTTGAAACTGTATGGGAACAGCTTGGTATCGAATGGATATTAAACATTCATTTCATTGAATTATGTAATGCTTGCAGTCTGTTGGCGCAGTGAAGACAAAAGGCATGTCTGTTTTTTTAAAGAGATATGGATTCTTTACCTTCTATGCTCTATGACAACGGATACGTCCCATGTATTTATATGTAGCTATGTGACTGTTACCTTGATAAGATTTATTTTAAAAAAAACACGTTTATCACACTTGGTTTGTCGCGTATAAGAAGTATGCGTACTCATTAGATCATATCATGATGTCTTCATATGGTTCAAGAGCAATATGCCTTATGTGCTAGGTCATTGTGACCTATTGAATTAATAACTGCAATTTCCAAACTCTCTCTCTCTCTCTCTCTCTCTCTCTCTCTCTCTCTCTCTCTCTCTCTCTCTCTCTCTCTCTCTCTCTCTCTCTTTCTCTGTGAACCATGAGTAAAGTTTGTTTGGTATTTACAGTGGAATGTGTTTTGGTGCATCAAAATGAATTTTAAATATAGAATAATGTAGGAAACCAATTGTATATCATTTCGATTGGGAGAAATGTTCAGCTTGTTGAAATATGAGTCACATGCTTTTGTAACTGATATGTTTTGTTTGTTTTGTATGGTTTAACGCCATTTTTAAGCACAATATAGGCTATACGTGGCGGCCAGTAGTAATGGTGGAGGAAGAACCCGGAAAACCCCCGGAAAGAACCACCGACCCACGAGAAGCTACTGGCAAGCTTTCTCACATAACTACATTAGCCGAATCTTAGACTCGAACCCAAGCAGACAGAGATGAGATGGCAGTGATCCGTAACGGACAGCGCTTTAGACCACTCGGCCACTCGGGGCCCCGTAACTGATATGTACGAACACACACATACATACATACATACATAATACATACATACATACATACATACATACATACATACATACATACATACATACATACATACATACATACATACATACATACATACATACATACATACATACATACATACATACATACATACATACATACATACATACATACATACATACATACATATACAGATATGTAAATACATTTAAGTAAAAGGCTTTATTTGTTTAATGTATATATTTTTGTCTTCAAAATGTAAAAACTGCTTATAATGTTCTGTCATTTAAAAAAAACACTGCCTTCGAGGTACGCAAAATGTCAATTCATGCGACCCTGTGCCCCTAAGTCTTCCTGTTCTACCGTGCGGCGCTACAAACTACGGTACTATTTGATCACACGAACAAAGCATTATAAAGATATAATTTGCACCCTTTTTTTGAGTTATTGTCATTTATTTCCCCTGTCCTCAAACCAATCGTATCGTTTTGCTTGAAGCGAAACCACGTCATATTTTTAATTATAAAAAATACCACAATAGCTGGTCCAACTAAGCGGTCAAACAAAGGTAATCCTGTAAGTCATGACATAGAAAGGAAAATGTCATACATACATACATACATACATACATACATACATACATACATACATACATACATACATACATACATACATACATACATACATACATACATACATGCATGTAAGTACTGACATACTTTTGCTTTGTACTTAATAGGTTATTGGCTTATAACACCAGCTTCAACTGTCGTGTTCTTGAAACCCGACGAGCCGTTTTTACTTTCGAAAAACTACGAAGGGTTCCCCATTTTGCATTCAGCTTCCAAGAATAATTTGCGTCTGCAAAAATTGTCTACAGTGCAAACACTGGACTCTGAATGTATAATTATCTGATAATGCTTTTGACATATATGGAGGGGACTTTAATAACACACATAGTTTTTACGTATCTATTTTGTATTGATATCCTTCCTTCTTGGAATAAACAAGAAACACAGTAATATAGTTTGGTGTTATGTACAAATGCTGTAAGACATAAGAACAATAGTAATCTCTACTAAATATATACAATTTGAGTTACAAGAATACATTTCAAACAACAATTCTGACATAATACATAAATTCTAACAGTCATTATCTTTATTAAAATTATACAGATTCAAATATCAATGCTAAAATCTACACTTTATTACAATTCCTAAAAGGTTCCATCGTGATATCATCGTCGTCGTCGTCGTCCTTCATCCTCCATCTCCTACTCCTCATTATTATTTTTATTATCATGATCATGATTATTATTATAATTATTATCATTATTTTTATTATTATTATTATTATTATTATTATTATTATTATTAGTAGTAGTAGTAGTAGTAGTAGTAGTAGTAGTAGTAGTAGTAGTAGTAGTAGTAGTAGTAGTAGTAGTAGTAGTAGTAGTAGTAGTAGTAGTAGTAGTAGTAGTAGTAGTAGTAGTAGTAGTAGTAGTAGTAGTAGTAGTAGTAGTAGTAGTAGTAGTAGTAGTAGTAGTAGTAGTAGTAGTAGTAGTAGTAGTAGTAATACCAAGGTGTAGATTATGTTATCCGTGCCTTAATTTATCACATTGAAATGGCACACAAGAAAAAAAAATGCAAAGTAAATAATTCATTATATGTCCTGTTGAAAATCCTTCCTAAAACTTAAATTTTTCACTCGGATGCTCACCACTTCATCCGAATTTGCTTTGAAGAAGGTAGGAATCAAAGCTTTTAAAGAGGGTCGGCAGTAAGAATTTGTAAGATATTTCATAAGATAGCTGAATGCAAAATTGAAGAATGCCAAGCATAACTTTTAATGTAACTGGATGGACAGAGGCAACAAATTCCTTCGCTAAAAGAAGATCCTACAGATAAGATGGAAACTGTGAATACCAGTTTCATCATATATTGTGTGTTCTTGTAAAACAATTTTTGTTCTAATTTTTATCAACAATTAGAAAACATAAGAAGAATATGGTATTAACGTCACTTTTATAACTTAGGCATTTGTTAAGTAACATTAGTAATTGTTGTATTTTGTACAGATGAAGTGAACGTTTTGATCTTTACCGTAACCTCCAATCTTGGATAACCGTTGTCACAATTATTGCATAATTATGATGTGCAAGAACTTTTGTCAGTCAATCATCGTTTAGTAGGCGAGTCACGTGCATCAAATAAAGTATAACTTTATGCCATTCATAATTAAATATTATCCTTTGTTAATTGTAGCACTCTGATGGAGTCTTTAATGAACATCATATTTTGAAATTAAAACTAAATTATTAAGAAAAAAGATTCTCTAACGTAGAGAACATATGTTCATTTTCGTATTTCTTGATTTTCTCTTTTTGTTCCATTATTTTCTATAAATGTGCGAAAAATGGTTCCCAATGGATCTGGCAAAGATGCATGATTTCTAATTTCCTTTGTTGTCAATACTACAATTCGTGTAGAAAAATGTAATGCATGCATGATGGCAGGAATTAATATATCGTTACTGTCTTTCTTTGCAATATTTTTGCGAAACCCAAATTAATGATAAACTATTAATTTCTGGAATACATTTTCAATAATAATACCTATAAAGATAGGTAAGATGGTATTACAACTGGATGCGATTCGTTATTGGAAATAATATTGATAAAACCTTAAATAATGTCTTAGCAGCGATTCATTAGTAGAATAATATCGATAAAACCAAATGTGTTGTCATTGGAATCACAAACAACATTTAGTCACTTTTCCTAGATAAATATGTCGCACTTAACCTTTCCAAACTAAAGGAGAAGCATGATAATTAGTAAACCAGACACCCCATTTTTAAGCCCATCTTAATGACAAATTTTGTATTTGTAAAGTGGAACATTCATAATAAATTGCTCTGTTTATTTGTCTGAATGACGATTCTTTTTCTTTAACAGCAATCATGTCATTTAAAGAAATTCAACGATTATCGTGTAAAGTGATTTAGTGACATTCCATTTGATTTTGACGTAAAGAACCTACGGTTGTAACCTTGACACATCACCGTATGAAAGAGGTTTGAATTCTGTCGATGGAGAGTGCCAGATTCAAACATGCTCCAGAGATCGTTCCTCCATTAGACTGACAGATCCGAGAGTACTGATGGACGCAGGTTAAATTATATGATAAATGTCAAAGGTTAAATATATAAATATTGTTAACAAAAATAGTGAAATTTATATTAAATATTTACTATTAAAGAAAATCAAATAGAAAAATACATATTCAAATTAATTAAATTTATATTGAACTTTCTTTTTAACAAGCAAAGATTGTGAAATATATATTGATTTTTTTTTACTCAAATAAATAAAGGCAAAAAAATTTACTTTGAATTTTTTATTTGCATAGTATCCAAAATTGCTGAAATATCCTTTGAAACTGTTTTACTTAAACAACGTTAGAATACATACTTCTATAATATATGACTCAATATAAAAATGTTTGAAAATAGTTCAATCACTTTCAAAACCTTTTCAAACCAATCAAGTAACAGAGATGTGCAGATAAGTAAAATACTGAAACATAACTTTAAGGTAAATACTATAAGACATTTATTAAATTGTAATTTAGTCAAAGAGGAGATTATTTTATTGATGACGACCTTTAGATTAGAGAGTTTGTGGATTAACATCTAAAATCTATTCCTTTGAGGCTGATAAAAACGAAGATCAATTTCCTCATGAAATCATATATACGAGCAAGCACAATTTAAAGTTGATATAACCAAAGACTGCATACTAATCCAATCAAGATCTTGCAATGACGAGAAAGGATCAAAGTGAAATTTAACACTGCCTAAGTATGACGACAAGCGTTTTTTGTTGACAAGATAAATATATTGATTTACGTTTTAAGCAGCGATGGTAGCCAAATATAATTGAAAATTTGTTCTTTTGTTCTGTTTTGTTTCAATGTATTTAACAGCTGTCCTTTATTTCTTCCTGAAAAACTTGTTATTCTTCAGGTTTCATTTATTTTTAATCCTTGCTGTAAAAAGATAACTCGAAATCATATATATTAGCTACGACATATGTGAATGCTGATTTGTACTATTTCACTATCCCCCATTATGATAGTTCAAAATATATATCACTAAAGGATAATTTGCTTAGATTAGCTGCTTTATTATTCACGTGGTCAAGACTGTCATGGTCATCAATCATGAACACAATCTGTCATATTAGTGTAATCAACTATCCACTTATTCAATGTATACTTAACGTATATCACTATCGCTAATCACTAACTAATAATTTGCTTACATTTGCTGTTGTATTGTTCACATAGACGAGACTGCCACGTTCATCAGTCATAAACACAATCGATCATATTGGTCTACATCAATCAGCGGCTCTAACCATTTGTCCAATGTATACTAAACATCTATCACAATCATTTTTGTATTTTTAAATAGCTGTTTCTATATTGTTGACCATAACGATACAATCAAACAGTTTCTATATTTCTTTTCAGATTTAGTTCAAAAATATTCTTTTTCATAACTAGTCGTTTCACAAATGACCATGCTATGAAGTTCATTCAAATACAAACTATATCTTTATCAACGCTTAAAACTAAATACGCAATTTCTTGTTCTCACTGTTCACATGAGCATCAGAGAATGCATAAACATACACTTTTGCGAACATCTACATTTCCTTTTCTGTTCATTTCAAAGTTAATGCCTCAATTAACTTTAGGGAATTTAAGATTTCTACCATACAGTATAATATCATGTGCTCCTCACAAATTATGCCAGATAGGATCCTTACCAGAGTAAACAAAATATCAACATTCGTGTTCCTAAGTCCCATTTGCTTTGGTTGTGTATCACTGAAATATACCATGGCTTTTCAAACTGTTGCATGCAATTGAAATCTTGGAGAGAAACCGTGCCTGTCAGACATCCGACAGTTACTTAAACTTTCTTTTATATTGATGACGTATTATAGCTTTCTTGAGCCATTCTTTTTCGTACAGTATAGACATACTTAAGACTTTTTCTGAGAGAATCGAATTCTAGCTTCGTAATATGTTATTGCTTGGAATGTCTATGGCACTGAAATAATGATTTAACCATAAAAATGCAACATCATTTCGGTACCGATCATTTACCAATTGTGCAATTGATTCTGCAGTATTCATATCTGTAACGTTTGTTCAGCTTTAATGCTGTTCATAGCCTGTGTGTTTACTTCCGTAAAGATTCTATTCCTGCTTTTATGAGTTATGTCTTTACTGTAGGTTGCCATTTAACCTGAGACATAAAGAAGAATTACAAATAAAAAAGTATCTCACATCTCCAGTGAAGAGTTATCTCTTTGATTTTCAGGAGTGTTATTGAAAAAACTCCACGAGAATGATTTAGGTATTCGTCGCTGAAGTAAGACGTTTTTATCGACACGATCAATGAAACTTATAAGTAATATAGCAAATACAATCTAAATGCAATTGCTTTTTCCTTGATTACTAGAAATGTGTTAGAAATACTAATGTTTAGATTATCTTTGTTTTCAAGGTTTTCATTAATTTTTGAATAGTTGCAAACGTATTATGTACAGGTTGTTATAATTAATGAGTCATCATATTTTGTTTTCCCTGTCTTTCATTCAAGAAGTGAAGTATCTTAGCTATGGTTTCAGTCAACTCTGCAGTTTTCATCTGTATTTTTTCAAGGATAAAAACATGCATAGCTCTGTCTTGTTCAGTTCAATCAGGTTGAACCAGTCAGTTACTTCCTGCAAAAGACAGATCTTTTATTATTAATCATTGTTATCCGTGTTTAAGATGTTTACTTTGATGTTATGCATTAACCATCTTGACCTCCGTGTTTATGATTTGTACTTTGTAGTTATCATTAAGAAGTGTAATATGTAATTAAGCATCTTTTCTAAGGCATTGTATTTCATAGTTTATGCTTGGATTCAAATCAATTTAAAAGATTCACTTTCTGATATGTTACGTTGAACAAGCTTGGTCAACACTTTCAACCCAGCCAAACACGGAAATCAATACACATGATTTATCTTGATACCGACATTGTTGCTTTCTCGTCAAACCTAATAACTATACATATTACATCTCTGAAACGGTTGAATTCAATGCAGTTTAGTTTTGTTCCATTACCTATGTCATGTGCAAGTTAATTTAGCGTTACAATTTAGTGGTACGTGCGTATGTATCATAGACTGACTGACTGCATACCTGTAGACTATGGTCCGGGGAATTTTGACTATTTGTATTTTTAAAACTGAGTGTTTTTGCATGTCGGTCCAATTTCACAGGTAGATTGATACAAATGTAAGGCTCGTATGAATATATTATTTGTATGTTTCTGTTTCACGTCCTTAATTAATTACTTATGTATTTAGTTTTGTTTGGTAGGTTGGGTGACTGTGCTTTCGTAAAATGTTTTATTGCTGGCTTGATGGCTTGCCTCAAGAAAGTATTAACTACTGCAATATTTGAGGAAAAGATGTTAAATGCCTGATAAGTATGGGGGTTATCATTTTTAAATTTATTGCTACAATGATAATAAATACTTGTATATTTCTCGCGTCTGCTCGTGTTGAAATACTGGCAGATTCATATATAGAATTTAGTATTAAAACACATTTGAAACTGTTTTGAGAGTGAAATGGAGGTTGAAGGCAATATGATATTAGGAATTAAGTATTTGACTTGTATTATTTGTTGTGAACCATAATGTCGGGAATTAGTACGACTCTTATTTCAAACCACTTTGGAAGGTCTAGCTATACAAGGAAATAAGTACTTGGCTTGTATATTATGTGAATTCGGATGGCATGTCAACAGTTATTAAGAAAAGCTGCACTAACGCCTTATTGCCTAATGGCTTAGAACTGATGACATTATACAAGTGGTTTCTAACCTTTGATGACCACGACACTAAATATGGTTTATCTTAGCCATCATCGACCCTCCAAGACGCCATTACGACCATGATTTGGGTCACGACCTTAGTTTTGAGGACCAATTCTTATTCGATGGCTACATTTATCTTCTTTGTATCATTGTAATGGCTATCCAGAGACGATACGTCCCATTTGTCGCCTGTTTTTTCAGCTTACATTAAACTAACACTTTTATTTTTTCCATAATAAATTAAGTGAAGACTGGTTTATATGGCATATCCAATTTGTTATCTTATTCAGGCTAGTATATGCTCAATTGTAATAAATGCGAAAGTGTCCCACGCAATTGATTGTGGAGTGACGCAGAACTCCCATTTAAAAAAATTATATTGGGAGGGGACCCAAATATAATTTTTAGGTTCGGGTACGAGAGTTAAGCAGACTCTCCCTTTCACGAACTGAATTGAAGAGCTAAGAGTATATAATGAACATTGATTGAATCAGGTATATGATGAGGTCAAAAACCGTTAAGGCCGAATACGTGCAGAGGTGGAACGTAATATAGGTCATTCACAATACATGCGACTTTTATGTTAGTGAATCATGCAGCCATCGTTACAGCGATCGTTTTCGTTATGGAGCACTTATTGATTTATGACTGCCCGATGTATCCAATGAGTTACGTATAGAACACTGGACGATTATACGAACGTACTTACTAATAGGAAATGACATATGTTATGTTTTATTGTCCTCGTTATACTTGTAATGTATTTATCATCATCAAAACATGTACAGTTCCCGTACATGGCAGTGACATTTTGGAGTCAGTTTGTATTATACAGCCAGATGTGCTGGATGAAGAAATACTGATTGAATCTCCTTTGCACTAATATTTATGGATTAAAATGATTCAGGAACTGTTTTAAAGACACTTTATTTTCATTACAAATACGTTTATGTATTTGTTATCATGATCATCACATCTTATAATACAGTGGATATATATATATATACCTACAATGTCATTACATGCCTTTAAGACATACGAGTGATACAACGATATTTTCAAACTTATTACTGATTGTCCCGGTGAACCATTTGAAATTTTTTTTACTCCATCTCGCCGTGCACAAGCTTGCTTCAATCCAAGTAAAATAGCGTATTGGAACAATATGATTGAAATATTTGCTTGTAACAAAAACATGTAATTTTACATTATCTTCTTTGGTGATAAATTTGAAAACAGTTTAACTTTATGTCATATTGTACCTATTAACTAAAAGGATTTAAGTTTGTTTTTTAATGGTTTTTTTTCTTTCACGAATGGAAATCGCTAGATCTGCTTTGCTATTAAGTACTGTCATTAAGTTTTTTTTTAAATATAACTTTTTCTGTTAATAATTGTCTTCTAATTTATATGACATAAATTTCAAATGCGCCATCATTGTATTGACGTTGTTAATCTTGAAAGAGAGTCACTAGCGTTTAACGCCAGCATGCAATTGTGGCTATGTACTGTATATGTTTTATTTCTCATAAAGCAATTATTTATTGACCTGAGAAAAGGTAAAGTTTACATGCAGATATGGAAATGCCATGACTTTCTCTAGAAATAAAAGAAGAAAACAAAATAAATTATATTTTGAATACGCTCTTGTGGCTTATCGATGTTTTTCTTTCAACACTGCCATGAAAATTAAGTCAAAGACATTGTCTTAAAACCTGATAGCGGTATCTTTTCTTATCTTGTTTATTATTTACCTGTGTCTGCTATAAAATGGTATTGAGTCTTTTCTGGATTAATCACAGTAATTATATCTTAGATACATTTAATTAAAATGTCACTGTTGTATAATATACAGTATTAACAATTCTTGTCAGCATGTCTGATGGCATGATAATAAATTACATGCACACGTTTCCAGTTGACGACAGTAATTGTGTCTCGAAACCGCCAAGGAAATATCATTGATACATCATCATGACAGGATAAATTATATTCAATGCTTTCATGGCATTCCAAATAATGAATAATCAACCATATAATAAATTATTACCTGTATATCTTTGTGATCGTAATAAACTCCCTAATAATTTGTTTTGATATGGCATTACCTGTGTTACGACTCTATGGTCGTTAACAGAGAAGAGCAAAACCATCAAATTTAGTCAAATTCAACATGTCATTTCCTTACATGGAACGCAAAGTGGAAAGTTAAAAGGAACTTACAGTATTACAAATTAAATATCAAATAATTTTAAATGTTCTATTACAGGTCCAAAATATAGATTTCTCCGAAGATTATTCCAGGTATTGAATGTGTTGCTGTACCAATAACCTTGAATTGGTCAATGCGTGTTTTTCAAATCTTCATTACAACTTATAATCATTGATATACGTTAAACAAACACTATAAATAAACATAACACCTGCCATTTACATCTGTCTTAGGAACCCAGAACAACATAAGATAGTTTACATATAAACATAAACAGAGTTAAAGAGAATTTGCCATTACTATATCTTCTGGCAGTCCTAGATCGGACATAGCTGATAAAATACAAGCATGAACGGGATTACTAAAACATAAAATAAAAATATAGTGTTCAGGAACTTTCACCTTCTAGAGATCATGCTATTACAGTTTAGTATAGGGCATGGAGAAAAGTAGTTCATATTTGTGTAAGTTGAACACACACACACACACACACACACACACACACACACACACACACACACACACACACACACAGCCCTAAAATGCGACAAAAGACAAAAGCGATCAACCAAAAGTAGTTTGCTACAGCATGAATGGCAGACATACATAAAAGGTGGTTTCAATAGTAGGAAAAGAAATATATATGGAGAGAATATTGTTTCACTCTCTGGCTTTTAATGACGTATAAATATGAATACCTGAGAATTAAACTGAACATTCGTGTGATCCAACACCTGTTACCGTGTCTCGAATTTTGTGTCAACAATCTACTTCAAAGTGAATGGCATTTGAATTTGCAGTTCCAAAGGTAATAACGGGATGTCGATTAACGACTATAGCACGACAGCATGCATCGTTGACCCCATTCTTTCTCTAAGATGAACTTCATTCCCAGTTTAGAGAATATTATTACCTGAACATGGTACAAGGAATGCATGATTATGCCTCTTTACGTCCTCAAGGACAGTATCCTACAGATTAATGTGTCCCACAGCACATAATAGGCAACATATGTCATTTTACGCAGGATACCGGCTGTGATTCATTTTATTGTAACCGTAACTTTAAACAAAGCAGACAATGTCAGCTTGGGCACAATATGGTACAATTTGTAATTGTTTTCCTTTCTCCATCTGTATCGGTGATTAGAGCGTCCGTCTCGGATGCAGGAGGTCGTGGGCTAGAACTCCGACCAAGTCATAACAATGACAAAAATGTTACCAAGAGCTGCATCGCTTGGCGCTCATCATTTGGATTTAGTGTTAGGACTGGTCGGCCTGATGTCAGGATAATGTGACTGGGTGGGACATTAATCTGCACGTCTGGCATAATGCCCCAGTGCTAGACATGTCTGTAAACTGCCACACTGTAGATATCAGATCGAAATGACTGAAAAATTGTTAAAGCTAAGTTAAAATCCAAATAAAACACACACACACACACACGTGCACGCTATCCGTAGCGGAACGGTTAATTTATTGCTATCAAATAAGAAAAAGGTGAAGAAAAATAATGGAAAGATATAATTATAATAGTATCATTATAATATAGGTAATATGTCAAATGTATTGCCATTTAAACCCTAACAGAAGCTGGAGATGTGTTCGAATCAAATACTGAAATAACTAGACATCACTTCTATCACTTTTAAACAGGGGTATTTCGCTCACTTCATGATGCAATTACGTCATGGAAAAGGTAAGGACAGTGGATTTGTACAGTTGAAATTTATATTTTACCTCATTATTATCTCAGACTTCTTTTGAATATGAAGGACCGAAGGAGTTAAAAGGTTTTATTTTGAATATAAGCAAGAAAAAGTGAAAATTTCGGAATTGGATAAAAATAAATTAAATAAAATAAACTTTTTTCCGAAAGCCTGAGTTGTACAAGGTTAATAATATTTGTATGACTTCGCCATTAATTTAGCATATTTGAGTTACGCATATACTGTTTTTCTTTTCGGTCCTTGTTTATATATTTTTTAAATTTACTTTTTCATTGATACTTATTTTACCATTTCGTGTCTCACTACAGATTTGTAGGTGTGATATCTGCTTGTTAATATTAAACAATTATAAATCCAGAAAATGTATAACGCTATGGAGTTAAATCTCTTATCTAAAAACAAGATTTTAACAGACAAATACCAAATTTGGTTATTAAATATCGTCAAAGATAATCAAAGTTATGTTTCTAGATCTTTTATTATATTATAGTTATTTTCCTTACGAAATATGCTTTTTCTGAAATAAACATGCGAAATGCTTGTACACGAAGTGAAACCTGGGTTTCCACAGAATAAATTTGTATGGTGAAAATTAGTACACAAATATGCACGCAATCTGAAGATTATGGTAACAATTATCATACCATTACGCACGCAATCTGAAGATTAAGGTAACAGTTAGTCAATATGCACACAATCTAAAGATCATGGCAACAATTTGTATACCAATATGTACACAGTCTGAAGATTAACCGAAATCTTTATTCCATTAGAATCTAATTGTACGTACGAATTCTGAAGGTACATTAATCATAAAAATTATTGTAACATGGAGATGCAAGAATCAGCAGAGGTAATGTTGTATTTTGATATGTGTTCTTATGTTTTAGTGTAATGGCCCATAATGGCTCGTGCACTTAGGACCTCGCCTTGATTCTCATCTCTGTCCCCGGGAATTCATGTCTCGGCTCGGCCAACATGGGTATGTGAAAAAGGATGACCAGTTGCATCCCACGGACCGTATGTTCTTCTAGAGTTCTTCCTCCACCAAATATACTGGCTCATGAATAGCCAGCCTATCATGTGTTGTACAAATGTGTTAACCAAAAAGTATTTTAGTGAATTATCACGATACTTACACAACTGGCGTTTCATTGTTGCATGCTTTATCATTTTGAACGATGTTATGATGTATCTCTCTCGTATGCTATTATATCTACTACACGCTCTTTAAAAATGTCAATTTTGTCCGGAGATAGATGAATCGTAAGGTTGGCTGAAGGTAGGAAAAGAGGAGAATGACGTCTGCAGGTGTATTGACTGGAATTTAACGCGGCTTGTCGGGCAAAATTGAACATAAGAGCTTGTTGCCACAGGAAATACAAATTGATTTCTGTACAAAAGCGGTCTACTATGATATAAATACCTCGACGATCCTTTTCTGTTCCACTTCAATGGTCAAGTACCGTTTGTTGTTTGTCCTTCAAATTCGAAGATATCCATGACATCACTAACTGGTTTAGTTTATATAGGCACTCGAGTGGTCAAGTACCAGTATATGATCAAATGCAGAAGATCTGAGGGACACTATTTTCGGTTTCTTATTCGCTCTGGAGAATAAAGTTTTTTTTCTTCTTCTAATTATACGTCCTGGTGTGGAGTAGATCTAACTTACAGACGTTCGATGTTCGTGCAGACGATTCCTAACTAGCGAGTAATTGTTGTATTTCACCTTTGACTGATTTAACAAAGATATATTACGGATTGCAAAGATTTTTAATATTTATATCATTTATTACAATTATACGGTCTTAAAAAAATAGAAAAGAGTGAGAACTAACGAAGTTTGTTAGATTTATCATATTATTTATTTCCTTAAAATACAAAATAAAAAAGTAAAAATAACTTAGGGTATCCCAAATAATTCCAGAACTTCTAGCAAAGGTCTGAATGACTAAAGATCTGAATAAATTTTATTTTATATTTCAAAATAAAGCAAAACCTAAACGATTTTATGTGCCTGTGATGGTGTGAATAATCTATATGGAACAGTCTTTTGTTGAATTATAATAACAGTATTCAAGAATACATCCTTTTTTGAAATTTATTATCAATCTAAGTCTCTATTTACGAGAATATTATTGCAGATGAGCATTTTGTACATGTAGTAAATACAAAATTTGAATAATTAAATTCCAACCTAATTGAAATACTGGAAACAGAATAAGCCTGATTCTACTTCAGATGTTATTGCAGGATTACATAATACATTTGATTTTGGGCACGAGTCAGCTACAAAATTAAACATTGTCCATAATCAAGAGCATATAGTATAATAGTATAAATAGTAACTAGCTAACAATGAAAATTAAATATACAGAACACGTGGAAAGTGTATCTATAACTCGTGGCTTTCGTTGCCTATTTATCTGATAAGTGATAAGAACTTAATCAAATTATAACAGTGTCAATCGGTAAAATCTAACGATAACAACACGGGATTTTTTTGTTAGGCACGATTTGCTTACCAAGCACAAACCATTTACGCGATGAGTACTTTTACCTACTAAGCATTAACAAAGAAATGAAACCTTTTGTGTACTATAAAAAAAAAATCTCCAAATTTAAATGCACTTAATGCCGTATAAAGAATTCGTCTGAAGGTTATTAAGTTCATGTAGTCATTTTGATTAATCGTGTAAGGGTTCTGTTCAGAGTTCCATTGGTTTCCACTCCCACTCTCCTTTTACGTTAAAGTAGGGCGGAAGTTTTTATTCCTGAATATATTTGTCAGAATCACTACGACACACACACACACACACACACACACACACACACACACACACACACACACAGACGCAGACACACATACACACACACGTTTGCTCTTTGAAATGTTATATCTATTTTAACACATTTAAACGTTTGACCTTGTTATTTCAGGTACTTTCGAATCTTTGTTAAATGAATGAGATCTTTAGACTATATATGTATTGGGAAACATCGTGATGAGTTAGACAACTCGTGTCGAATGCGATATTCTAAATTAAATGACAATACAATCTGTTTAAAACAAACGTGTTTAACGGTATACTAAAAATAAATTTGAGCAAACTACACAGTTTCCTTAAAGCCTTCCATCCCTAACTAATATTAGTCCCATTTTAGTTTTCATGGTTCAAGTCCTCCTGGAGGTTAACTGAGAAATTCAGAGTATCTTCAACTTAAGACACACAAACTCCTCGAAAGAATTCAAGTCCGAAATTTGTTTGGGCAGTCTCTGGATTGCACACGCTTTTATTTGTTTGGGGAAAAAAGCTGTGATTAATTCCTAATATGTGAAAGGACATGTATAACACCCATTACTGTAGGTTTATAAAAGTGGAAATAATATACTACCACAAAAACCTTATTCTGCTCCATTTATTTACTTAACATGTAAAGGACAACACTCCCGAAAATAGGTCTAGTAGTTTTAAAGACTGCCAATCAGTTACAGTGTAGAATTATTGTTTGATTCGTTCTTTATATGCAGCATGCACTGATCAATAGCTCTTGGTCACCAGCCAGCGTCTCGATATTTGTAATAATGTGCGTTGTTCTAGGGGATGGAGGTGGGACGTTGTAATTTAAGGTTCAAATTATTAATACAGATGTCCATGTCAAATTGGTCCATAATTCGCCGTAATAAGGTGACGTCAAAATTTCTTCCTGGTTATGAAATTCCGTGCCATTACAAATATTAAAAGAAAAAGAAAACATTTTGCTTTCAGGGTATGATTTCGAATATGCCTCTGATTGTGATAGGGTGCTGTTATCTACATAGATAAATTATTGTTCGTTGTATGATCTTTCACAGGAATCGAAAAAGATTGGAACTATTCGACGTATTTCATAAATGTCATTTTAAATAATCTCAAATATACGAGTATAGTACGTGTATCACATGTCAAAAATTAAATTCAGTTTTAAAGAAACGAAAAATTAGGTTACATGACTGACTTTAAATTACATTCGGATGATTTCGTCATTACACTTTCAATTTATATGTCGTCATGCCGTACAATATTGGAAAATATCATATGGTATAATAATCTCAAGAAGAGCACCTGCGACGGAACGAACTTTATTCCTGACGATATCCGAAATACTCCAAATATTTTTAGTTTTAAGGAACGTTTCTCTAATTCAACTCAAGGGTCATGACACTATTATGCTACATATATTGGCAAACGTCACCTTAATATCATACATACTAAATATAGACACCCAGGTAGTCAGTTCCCTTAAATCAGGCCTCTACCGGGTGAATTTAGTTAACTCATTCACGTTTGCGCGTGATTATGATAATGAAGAAGTTGAATACTTTGCTTGTATATGGCCCCATACCTAATACCCATCGATCCCAGCTCTTTCTCTCTGTCTGTCAGCACACTCATTGGCTAAGTCTGGATTTATCACTGAAAAATGACGTGACTATCCACCTATAACAATATGTCTTTCTGCTTGTCTACCAAAACCGAAACAAAACTTCCGGGGAAATCCTTCTTCATTCGATCAACAAAAGTCAACTAGTATTGTGTTTAATATTTTCTTAAAAAATACTTTATATGCCAAAATATTTAACCAATATATTTTGAATACTGCAGTCATGGAAACTATGCATAGCTTCTGAGCAGTTGCGTAGCGACGGAGGGGGAGGGGATGGGGGAGGGGAAGGCGATGGGGGGGAGGATTTTCGCGCCGGGCGCCGGTGGATAGGGGCGCCAAATGGGCCTAAAGTATCAACATAACTGCTCAAAAAGGGCAGCCGGGGGCGCACATGTTGGTGTTTCTTCCCTGGGCGCCGCAAATTTGGGTGTATTGCCCTGGGCGCCAAATATCCTCTTTACCCCATCGGTTCTGAGACTATATATCAATATGACCCCTACCCCTCGACTAATATTTTCTAATTAAAACTAATGGATTAAAAACATGTGACACCAAGTACTTCAGATTCATTCGAATACACACAAGCACCTGGGATCTGACAAGTATGTCGCAACTATGTCTAACGTACTTTCCATTTTATTATATAAAATTAAACTAAATATTCAGCATACCAGCTATACATACACAGAGATGCAGTATGTTTCCCACACATTTTGCATGCCCTCCACCTTTCATGTCTCCATATTTGGCCACTTGTCCAAATTAGATTGCTGCTATTTCTTACTTCCAGTTTTTTCCCCAGTACAGTGCGTTAGACTAGAATACCTCGAAAACCCATGCTGATATAAGTATTCATTCAACAAAAGTAATACCGTTAGGTGTCAAAATTGTACAGCAATGTGTTGCAAACAGATTCTTCTGCAACATTTGATAACTTTTATGAATTGGTAGCATCACACCGAACAAATAGTGCATCAGTGTCAGTACAATTATTTATCTACTTATTTTTTATTTATTTTTTTTGGGGGGGGGAGTGGGTGGGGGTGGGGGGGGGAGATTTAACAGACAAGGATGGCTATAGCAATTGCAAAAGGAGCAGCACAGAAGTGATACCTCTCAAGTTGGCAGTTTAATCTATTAAAATAAAAAAATATCTGGTGACTGAAATGTTTGATATACTTACACAAATACTTTCTCTCTCTCTCTCTCTCTCTCTCTCTCACACACACACACACACACACACACACACACACACACACACACACACACACACACACACACACATACATACATACATACATACATACATACATACATACATACATACATACATACATACATACATACATACATACATACATACATACATACATACATACATAGCTATTTACATAAAAATAGTAACAATACTTTGCATATAGTAAACAACTTGATAGTGAAATAGCTGCAACTGTTTTGTTAGTGTCAGCTGGCTGAGTAATATGTATTGCATTCGAAGTTTGACATACGTGTATGCCTTTGACGTCACGATCCCATAATAATAATAATAATAATAATGACTTTGCATAGCTCCTAGCGCTTTACACCATCTATAATGATATGACTACAGTACATAAAACAAATCACAAAAACAATGAAATTGGAAAACATAAAAACATGCTGAAAACATATAGACACAAAACATTATTAGGTCTCTAAGTTTGTCCCAGCAATCGAAAAAGGTGAGTTTTAAAAGCACTCTTAAAAGGAACCACTGTTTTTGTGTATAATTTCAATGGGCAATTCGTTACACATTGCCAGGCCCTGGTATGCAAAAGAACGTTGTCCATATGACTTCGTTTTCACAGTGGGAACAATGAGTATACGATTGTCAGAAGAAGAGCGTAAATATCTTGCTGGTGTATACACATGGGTGAGGCCGTATAGTTATGTTGGACTGGAGTCTGTCGGTGAATCATAGCACAGAGAACGAATTTTGTGTTTGATTCTGTATCGAATTAATAGCCAGTATAGGGCACAGAGCAGTGGCGAGGTGTGCTCTGATCGAGGTACTCTAAAGATGATCCGTGCAGCCGTTTTGAACGTTTTGAAATTTCTGGAGTAAATATTGTGATGATCCAGACAGAATTGAGTTACACTAGTTCAGTCTTGAAAGTACTAATGAACACACAAGTGTCTTAGTGGAATCAACTGGAAGATATTTACGAATGGAACTGATGCATCTCAGTTCAAGATATGCAGCCTTGCATATGTTCATGACATGTTGGTGCAATGTGAGAGTACTGTCTAGATCAACACCTAGGTTTCGTACTGACTGTGAGAATTTAATGTGGGTATTTTGCTGATATTTATTGTCTGGGGTAAAGGATGTGAATGAGAAAGTCTTTGTGTTGTGATCAGAAAAACCTCTGTTTTATCATCATTCATCTGCAGCTTGTTACATGTCATCCATGATTTCACATCAGAAATGCACCTCTCTACTCCATGGATGGTAGAATCAACTTCAGTTGGGTGGCTAGACTTGTATATTTGGGTGTCATCAGCGTACAATTGGTGCGACACTGGGTGATGATCTATGACACTTGAGAGCGGCTGAGTGTCCCCTGTGGAATAGCACAACATACGTAAACTGGGCTGGAATTATTCCATTTGCGGATATAATTTGTGTCCTGTTGACTATGTAGACTATATTCTGAATGTCAAATACATGCTGGAGACGGTGAAGTAATATATCATGGTCTATTGTGTCAAATGCTGCAGACAAATCCAGGAGGGTGAGGACTGTAATCTTTCCACTATCCAAAGCAGATAGAATGTCATTGAATACTTTCAGAAGAGTAGTTTAGACTGTTTGAATTCAAATGAGATACAAGATGGGTTAGAACAGCCGTTTCTAAGACTTTTGATAGGAATCGGAGATTAGAAACTGGGCGGTAGTTCTTTAAATCGTTATGGTCAAGTGTTGGTTTCTTCAGCAGAGGCTTTACGATGGTAGTTTTGAAAAATGATGGGAATTCCCCCGATGAGAGAGATATATTAATAACATCAGTTAGTGAAGGCAATATTGGGTCTAAGCACTCAAGCAGCAGTGATGTCGGAATTGGGTCAAGTTCACAACACAATGGCGCACTCTTCATCACAATTATCCGTACTCAATCAATAGAGACAGGTTCAAATGATCCTAATGGTAGTCGCTGAAATTCTGTATCATAACTGTATGGTGACGTGTCAGTTGAATCTCTAATGGTTTGTACTTTGTCCCGGAATAAATTTGCAAATTGGTCCGGAAGGTCTACTGGAGAGAAGGTAGTTGGAAGTGGTGTACATTTGTTCCTTGACATTAGTTTGTTAGTTATCTCGAAGAGCTCTTTGCAGCTTAAACTCTCCGTGACCTTAGTACTGTAGTGGGATAATTTGGCTAAATGGACTATGTTTGTGACGTTCTTCTTAGCGGCTTCATATATTTATTTATGAATAGTGAGTCTGGTGGAAAGCTAAAGCCGCTCTGCTTTTCTGCGATGTCTTTTCGCAGTGCGAAGCTGGTATCTAACACTGCTATACCATGGAGAACAATTTTTTTTATTTCTATTCTGCATTTGGTGGCTGGGGCACGTTTTTCAAGCAATGAACGCAGGCAGCTATCAAGTTGTTCTGCTGTTGGATGTAAGAAAGTTGTTAGGTTTTCTTATATGTCATGCATGAATTTGGTTCTATTTATCATACGGAGGTTTCTCTTAGAAGCAAATACAGGTGGAGGGTTAGGGACTGATACGTCGAGACGGCATATAATGTAGAGGTAATCTGATGCAAGTTCGCGGGACACAAGGGTGGATTGCAGAATATTATCATCGGGTCTATAAAGAAACCAGTCTACTTATTGGTTTAACTTGTCAATCGATATAACTTTTCCATGTCAGAATCAAATATTAATAGAGAATGATTTAGCAGATAGAAGCGTTTTGTTTGGCAGACTGACGTAACTAGCGTATGGCTTGATAGAGAGACGTAAAAAGCGTATGGTTTGATAGAGAGACGTCAAAAGCTTATGTTTTGGCAGATAAACCTAAATGGCATATAGTTTAGCAGACAGAGGGAAATAGCGTATGGTTTGGCAGACAGAGGTAAATAACGTATGATTTTGGTTGACAGACGGTTGAGGGAGTACATCAAAAAGTTCTTTTTATGAATGCGAAAGAAGAAAAAAAAAGAAAATACATTAAAGTATGATTATAATGTAGATATTTGAAAATAGTGAACACAATTTGAGATCTTAAAGTAATAAGAGATGCGTTAAAATCAAATATTGCAGTTACTAGACATCACTTCCATCATTTTAATGCGCATTGATCCACTAATTATATAATGTAAAAAGTAGCGAGAGATGATCTGAGGAGTTAAACGTTTTATTCACATATTATTTTCTCAGATTTCGTTTGAATGTGAATGTAGTTGAAAAATATTACTTGGAATATACGAAAGAAAAGTTGGAATTTCGGAATTAGAAAAAAAAACAACAAATTGTGCAACTTACCCAATGCCTGGCTGTCAGATCATGCCAACATGCAATGTTTCGCATACTTTAGCAGTCTGGATACTGATTTTTTTTCGGCTAAATGTTTACAGAACGAATATTTCATTGGTAGATAAAATATATTAGACCATTTCTTGTCTCACTTTAGACTTGTGTGTATAGCCTGTGCGATTTATTATGGTTTCTGATGAGCTGAATTCAGATATGATAATTGAAACAGCTGATTGGCTCCTGTTGGTGAGAAGTAATCTTGATCTTAAAGGTCTACTAGCGTCACTGTGATATCCTTTGCCTGCCGTCAGAGATGAAACGAAAATGTTCGAAGAGATTCAACCGTGTTCACTAAAGCATGTGGCAGATAAAAGAAACCATCTGCAAAGGCTTACACCATTAACATCTCAATTAGATCTCAAATGAGTTCACATCTTGAATGAAACTATAAAGAACACGGAGTCAAGCTTAAACATATGTTTTATTCTGCAACGAACTGAGTATGAAAAGCAAATGAATGACGGTTTCCAGCAAACGGATGATAGTCTTCAGCAAATGAATCATGGTCTTCAGCAAACGGATGATGGTCTCCAGCAAATGGATCATGGTTTCCAGCAAATGAATCATGGTCTTCAGCAAACGGATGATGGTACTCCAGCAAACGAATCATTGTCTTCAGCAAACGGATGATGGTCTCCAGCAAACGAATGATGGTCTTCAGCAAATGGATGATGGTCTTCAGCAAATGGATGATGGTCTCCAGCAAATGGATGATGGTCTCCAGCAAACGAATGATGGTCTTCAGCAAATGGATGATGGTCTTCAGCAAATGAATCATGGTTTTCAGCAAACGGATGATGTTCTCCATCAAACGGATGATGTCTTCAGCAAATGGATGATGGTCTCCAGCAAATGAATCATGGTTTCCAGCAAATGAATCATGGTCTCCAGCAAATGAATGATGGTCTCCAACAAATGAATTTTGGTCTTCAGCAAACGGATGATTGTCTCCAGCAAACGGATGATGGTCTTCAGCAAATGGATGATGGTCTCCAGCAAATGGATGATGGTCTACAGCAAATGGATCATGGTTTCCAGCAAATGGATGATGACATGGAAACAAAATGTCATTAGATGGAATCAAATTAGACACATCACTAACATTTGTACAAGAGACAGTTAGAAAATACACGGGCATCAAACATGAAATGAAAACGCCACACATTTTTCAAATAAAACCGTCTGTGTATACAGTTCAAAATATTCCAGATGCATTCTGCGTTTAGAATCTGCAGTTTGCTTAAGGTCAGTTAGACTCATGCATGTACAATGCCCTTTTATTTGTGTAACCTTTGTTGCAATGATTAGGTCTTGTTGACACAATGCAGATAATTTGTAAAGTAGTGTAATTTATATTATAGCCTACTTAATAATGAGTTCAGTACTTTCACAGTTTTGAAATTGCTTGTGTAGCCAATCGCGATGATGCACATTGCTTGATGTAGGCAATCCAGATGATGTGTATTGCTTTATGTGGGTGATCTAGATGATGTACATTGCTTTATGTAGGTACCCAAAGGATATACATAGCTTTTTGTAGGAAATCCAGTGAACTGAATCTGAAATATGCTGGATACACTATTTAGTTTTACTGCTAAAGCCATATAAATAAAAGATTGTCCAAATAAATGGAGTAATCCATGATATATAAATCCTACAGCACTCTTTGCATTACTTTCCTTGTATCATACGTGCGACACAATATGTAAAACTGTTACATTTCTTTACTTCGCTATAATAGCATTCAGTTTTGCCCGTCAACACTGCAACAAAATGTTGAGTTTAAAAGTGTTTGGGACATGTCATGTATGTATGTATGTATGTATGTATGTATGTATGTATGTATGTATGTATGTATGTATGTATGTATGTCTTTGTGTGTGTGTGTGTCTTTTTAAGTGTGTCTGTGTGTATAAAGCAATGTAAAGTGGTTATATTGTCGTAATCGGTTATGCAGTATATATATATATATATATATATATATATATATATATATATATATATGTATATATATATATATATAGAGAGAGAGAGAGAGAGAGAGAGAGAGAGAGAGAGAGAGAGATTACAAGCCATAATGATAGCATAGTTGCTTAGATGGCTATATTTCTAAATGAAATAGTGCAACATACTTTTCCGAGGGGAAACACCGCAGAGAAATTTAAAATATACTTTGCGGGGTGTGTGGGGTGGAAGTGAGACACGTGAATTTCTTAATGTAACTTTTATAAGGTTATAAACAAAACACGCTGATAAATAAATAAAACATATAACTTAGGACTGTTAAATAATAAAAGTGGTGACGTAATGAATAAGACGACCCCATGCAAGCAAACTAGTGTCGATGTTCTAATCAAAACGGCATTTTTTATGATGCCATATGATGTTAGACAGCAGTCACGTGATGAAAGATAAAGACATTTTACACCAGTGTTTAACAAGGAAATTTAAGATCATACTATTTTAGCGTGGAATACACAATGACACATTTAATGAAATACGTCAATTAAACAATATTGACCTATTGCAAACAATGTCAAGTGCTTCAGATGTCGTAAACTGTATGCAACGAGTCAATGCAAGAAAACATCTTTGTTTTTTTCATAAAACTAAAGCAATGTAAAGTGGTCATATTGTCGTAACCGGTTATGCAATGAGTTAAAGCCAGAAAACAATGTTTCAATGCATAACACTTAAGCAATAAAAACATGTCCTTAGTCCTAAACAAAACCCCTTAAACTCTCAACCAAACGCTTTTTTGGAGGTAATTAATGCACACCCCAGCGGATTCACGGTGTTAATGGATGTTTTTTTTTTTATTTTATTTTTTAAAGTATTTTAAAACTGGATCTATTTCCTGTTACTTATAACAATATGCATGACAAATTTTAAGAATTAAAAGCTGCTCTAACAATATTTTTTTAAGTAAAGGTTCTGCTCAGACGATTGGCAAATGTTGAATGCATAACAGAACACTAACTCAACGTCACCCCTTAAAATTAGAATACTATGAAAAGTATGTTTTTGCCAACAGAAAAACAAATACATAAACAATCTTTTTAACTTTTTAAAATATTTTTAAGTCAAAATTCACATAAGATAGTATATATATATATATATATATATATATATATATATATATATAAGAGAGAGAGAGAGAGAGAGAGAGAGAGAGAGAGAGAGAGAGAGAGAGAGAGAGAGAGAGAGAGAGAGAGAATTGTCGCCTGTACGTTCCATATTATATCGCATTTCACAAAAAGTATACTGAAACAGCGAGATGCGTGGCGGTAGATGGCTGCACTTGAAAATGTGCTTTTCTTTTCTACCTCTTTATAGTGGATTATTATTATTAATTTTTCCAGAGATGCTACTGCACTTTATAGTCAAAGACAGAATTTTAGAAGAAAAGAAAATCAATCATTCCACCACAATTCGGTCTTTGCAGTCCATTACATTTGCAGTCCATTACATTTTCAGTCACAATTTTGCATGGGTTTAACACCAACCTACCGACTGTCTATCGATGCTTCTTGAGAATGGCACTTAGTTTCCATTTCCTCTTCTTGCAAAATTTAATACTGTAATGAAAATAACGTTAGAAATCATGCATCCATCACATAATTTTTTTAAAAAAATCTGCATGGAGTTTAGTTGCATACTTTCATAGTTAGGCTAGCGAAGACAGTTAACGAGATGTTCGATGAGTAGAATGTAATTATTGCAGGCACAAAATGTTTGAAAACTAAGTCATCTTTTTCTCTCAGTCTCTGCATGTTGGTCTCAATATATATATATATATATATATATATATATATATATATATATATATATATATATATATATATATATATATATATATATATATATATATATATATATATATATATATATATATATATATAAATATATATATATATATATATATATATATATATATATATATATATATATATATATATAACTATCAATCAGAATTATAAAAATAACTGTAGTACTACAAGATGATCGATTGTCATATTTTCTTGGATGGGAGTGCGAAAGTTAATATATGCCAGTCTTAGACATAAAGTATAACACTTTGGAAAATCAAAGCCTATATTTTGCATCTGATCTTGTTTCCGTTTGCTGCTATTTGTTAAGCAATATTACAATTGAAAATAGACAGCAGCCATACTATCTGCACAGTTATCTTCAAGCGACCATCCGGTATCTATTTTGCAGTTTTCTTCAAGGGACCGTCCATTATCTGCTTTAGATTTTGATGTCTCAATCAAGCCTGTATTTACCAGACAACGCTTGATCGTACATTATAATTTAGTCGAAATGTTCAAAATATGACAACTTAAATACACGCATTTATTACATTTTTATATTATATGCAATTTGTATATTTACTATGGCATTCTTCCTACATCTCAAGGTTTTAGGGTTCAAGACCAAGTACCGTCTTTTGACAAGATTTTTGGTCAGCCATAGTCACTAACTTGCTTTACACAACTCTAGTTTCAATCACCAAATGATAACAAAATTCAATACAAACTATGCAGAGAGAAATTATAATAAGAGTTTTAAGTTAATTATCTCAAAAATGAAAATGTATTTAGAACTCATATAAAACAAGCGTACAGATATAACAGGCATACACCCTAATCAAATAGGGGCCCCCGAGTGGCGCTAAAGAGCTCTCCATTACGGATCACTGCCATCTCACCTCTGTCTGCGTGGGTTCGAGTCCGGGATCCGGCCAATGTGGGTATGTGAGAAAGCTTGCCAGTAGTTTCTTGTGGAGCGGTAGTTCTTTCCTGGGTTCCGGGTTCTTCCTCCACCATTAATACTGGCCGCCATGTATAGTCTATCTTGTGCTGAAAATGGCGTTATACCCCACAATAACAACAACAACAACAACAACAACAACAACATATTCATGCAACTGCATGTGTTCATTTGATAAAACAGATCTTTCATCTCCTTGACCAATAAATCAGAAGCAATGATGCCTAAATCAGAACGGATACCTATAGAGGACGTAATGAATTTTGTTTAAAAGCACGTGAATTTTGTGCTAATGAACAATTACCGGTAACAGCTGAATGATTATAAGCAGCAAACATGCAATTAAAAGTTAAAAGCTTTATAAAATATTGTTCGTTAATGCACTTGAATTCACGTATTAAAATATTCAAACCATGTTATATCTAGTAATTAACGTTACGATAATTCCTTAATAGTCTCTCTTTTGTAACGGCAAATTACAGCATTTAATCTGCACAAAGATAACAAAATTTAAGTAGACCAATCAAATTATATCTCTGCGTGCATAGCAATGGTACAAAAGGTGAATGTCATGATTGTTCCAATGTTGTTTTCAGCAATATAACGTCCGGATTTGTATTAATGATACGGTTAAAACATGGAAATATCCTTTTTCATATTAATCAAGCTAAAATCTAATGACATGCAACAAAAAAGCCTTCACTGTTAGAAACAAAATAAGCATTGACTTAGTTTATTCAGCAATATTAATCTAAAATTGTTGTGAGCAGAAAAAGGATGTTTTTGTTAATTAGTATCCCCGCTTGATGATTTGCCAGCAACTATTATTAATTACACCGTATGAAAGTAGGAACGCATTAATATGCCAGAAAAGGTTCAGCCAGTCGTCTAACATATCGTAATACTCAATGATTCCACGAACAAGTTTAATATATGTACTAAATTTAATGGATTGATGAAATCTAGTGTGCATGATCGGGAGAAAGATTTGTAACAACGGCATTTATTTTATATAACTTGTTCAAAATTGTCATATTATTATTATGTTAGTAAGAAAATAACATCTGAACAGCAATATCACTGAGCTAGAACGCTAACGTTGTGACTTTAGTTTCATTTTTAGAAGCCATATATGAGCTGCTTGCTAATTTTAACAAACTGGAAACATGATTTCTTTTAACTATTGCTATCCGAGGAAGGTCAAATTAGTGAGAAAGACTGAAGAAAAAGATAGAATATATTGTGAACGACTTGTAAGAGAATATCATACATATAATTTAGCAATAAAAATGTTCTACTATTCCAAAGAAAAGGAAATTTTACAACGATATTCACGATACATTCACATTCGCTTTCGTCCAATAATATAATTGGATACAAATACATTACTAGTCCGTGTCAAGGCAATGTGGAATATTGGTACTGTTAATATCTGAATTCAAAGAATTTAAAAGGGACATAACTGTGTTTTAAACAATTCCTTAAAATGATTAAATATATGGCTTTCGTACATTTACAAAGTCATCCATGCGGACATTACGAGATACTGTTTGCAACCTCAGATGCTTTACATTGTCTACTAGAATCATCAAAAATACATATAACCTAGGAAAAGGTCATTTTTACAACACAAATCTTTATCTGCCTTTAATAATGCGCTGGCAGATCAGCGTCTGTGTTCTTTGTTGTGCTGATTGTTCCTAACAAACTACTTATACTCAAAGCTTCCGGCACATTATGTGACAGCAGCTTTGACTCTGTACGATTTGATAATGGACTTGACAAATAAGGGAATTTTAGATGATGATAACCAAAGTATTTTTGTAACCACTATAACCCATCTAATTAAAAACTGGAAGTTTGCTTTTCTTAATAAAATCCGGTTGATTGTCAAGCACTAGAAAGCTTATAAGAACGTTACGCCTGGTGGTAAAAAATTCATATATTAATCACAAATGTAAATGTGTCAAACATACATACATGTAATCATAGCCTGCTCAGTTATTTGTAAAGTCAATGCTGTAACTAGTTGAAGACTTAAAATATAATTCTGCAAAAGTTTGCTAACCTGTTTCTCAATTACTTCAGTTATTACATTCTTGTAATTTTATTGATTTGTGTTATTAAATATTTGATTAAAAAGCGTTGCAAATATAATTTACGTCGCAAAGAGTATTATTCGACATTGCTTTGTTGCATAAATGGGAAGGTTATACAACAAAACAACCGTCTAAACGTTCCCTTGAGGAAATACTTAAATTACTGCATTTGTCGCGATGTCCATTTTTACAACATTTTGTTTGATTGAAACACTGGTTGCTGCCTCATGTAAAATATATCTAATCAAGTAAAAGCTTTTATGTTTATGAAACTATTATTCTGTATGTACAATGTTTTGTGTCTTGCAAAAAGGTACATAATGTACAATAATTCATGTTGCATTCTACCAGTGAAGTAATTCAATCTTGTATCGTTTTATTTATTATGAAATATGTTACTATCACGTCGAAAGAAGCATCTGCAATCTTATTCAACTTTTTATATATGTTATATTTACGCGGCCCGGATCCAGTAAATAATACAATATGAACTAATGAAAAGAATAACAGGGATCCGAACAGAGATATATAGAAGAACAACACAAGCCCCACCCCACCCGCCATCTAAAATATACAAAATGTCATCAATTACATAAAGAATATGAAATGGAAAATGACAATCGAATGATATAATTTCTCTTAAAAATAAAATATTCAAATTTAAGGAAATGCAATTGGCCGTACTGTTATACCGACAAAATTTCATCATAAAATCGATTGAATGATCAAACGCATTTACTGAGCATGCCTGCTTAACCTGGTTGGTTCTGATCATTCCAAATTAAATGTTGACGTACTCAGGTCAGAGTCAACATATACTTCTCTCTCTCTCTCTCTCTCTCTCTCTCTCTCTCTCTCTCTCTCTCTCTCTCTCTCTCTCTCTCTCTCGCCTCCCTTCCGGTAATCCTAAATATTTGTCAGGCTTTTACCTTTTAGAATTGAACAATAATCATCGCTTTTATTACGCCATATATCATTTTATCGTAATTCAATAGAAAATAATGCTTTTATGGAGTTTGCAGCCTGACAACTGATACAAGCAACTCTGTTACAAGAAATTAATGTTTCTCCGAAGCGACTATCTGGTGTCCCTAACAGAACTAACATAACCAAAGAGACAAAGGACCGTACTACGCCCTACCGTGGGCTACAAATCACTTACTGGACTTAATGTCGGTCAGCAGACGTCGATTTATCGTTTAAAATAATTCACAACTGTATTACACAAATGAGTTAATGGAATTTATATCTTGTTTTAGCTACCTTAGATGCTGTAACTTTGTCTCCTATGGTATTTTTTGTTAATATCGTAGGAGGACGTACAATTTTAAATTTGTAATTATATATAAAGCAACGAGCCCCCAGTCAATCGACGGTCTGGGTGGATAATATACATAAAGTTAACTTCTACACTCCAAAAATAATTCTGGTAATCAATTTCTACATACTACAGATAAACTTACAACTCTCAGTTTCAAGTCTGAATTCCCGCTCACTCTTTTACGAATGCCGTGCATCCTGAGCAAGCATTTAGAATTCACTCCTTAACTTACCATGTGTGTGTGTGTGTGTGTGTGTGTGTGTGTGTGTGTGTGTGTGGACCATACGGATGCCTCCCCCACCCACACACACACATTTTTCCAAAAAATAATGGACGTTTTTTATGTATATGCTACACTTAAGGTGTGTTTGTTTTTATTTTGTGGTCAAGAGAATTTTTATGAAAGATTTAAGTAAAAACTTTTTGACGGGGTATTTATAGTCACTAGTGTATTCTAAAGGGTTGTTCATCCGAATATGGGATATTTCCCCCGTAATCTGTGCCAATGATCTCCTATGTCCCATGTTTGCTATATTGTTGGTTTGCTGTTGATATTAGTGTGTGAACGGCACCCTCATTCAGTATATTTATTCCAGTTGTCTTATCGTATGCAATATTTGAGTCTGATACAAAATAACAGCAAAACACATTCCAAATTGTGAAAGACCTCACCAGACAGAAGCAACCAAGAGTCAGTACCATTAAAGACGAAAATGGAAAATGCCTCAATTAAGCAAGTGACGTTGCAGAAAGATGGACTGAGTATTGTAAAGAACCCTACAACCATCCGTCCACAGGAGACCCAGATATGCTTGAAGTTCCAAACTCCGCAAATGATGATGTTTTTCCATTCTCAAAGAAGAAGTGGAGTCAGCAATATGAGCACTGAAGAATGGGAAGGCAGCTGGAGTAGACAACATCCCAGCTGAACTTATCAAGAAAAGCGGAGGAAGGGGATCAGTGATAGAACTACTAACAAAAATATGCAACAAGATCTGGCAGACAGATGAATGGCCAAAACAGTGGACCCAGTCACTAATTATAAAGCTCCACCAAAATAGGCAATCTCCAGTTGTGCCAAAATTACATAACTATCAGTTTGATCAGCCATGCATGTAAGGTGATGCTGAAGATCATCTTGAAGAGACTGAAACCACAAGCAGAAGAAATAATCGCTGAAGAGCAGACAGGTTCTCAGAGTGGAAGAAAAACAACAGAACAAGTATTCAATCTCAGGGTTCTGTCTGAAAAGTACTCACAACATCAACAAGACATCTATCATGTGTTCATAGATGTCAAAAAGACGTTTAACAGCGTGTGGCATTAGGCATTGTTGGCTACAATAAAGAAGTACAACATGGGTCAAACGTTTACCAATGCCATCATGCAGCTGTACGCCAAAGCGACCAGCGCAGTAATTGTTCACAAGATTAAAGTCAGAGAACAGGAATTATAAACAGTAGGCCAGTTAACATATCTTGGTTCCATAATCACGAAAGAGGGATCAAGAGCAGAAATTTTGTCACGATCAGCACAAACAACGGCAGCAATGTCAAAGCTAAGACCCATCTGACGAGACAAGACTATCTGTTTGAAAATTAAAATCAGACTAGTGAGAGCACTAGTCATTTTAGTCTTTTTGTATTCATGTGAGGCCTGGACCCTGACAGCAGAATTACAACGAAGAATCCAGGCACCTGTAATGAGATGCTTCAAAACTATCCTTGGACCATATGCCAAATGAAGACGTGCGTAACACCATTAGGCACAAAGTAGGCCATTATAAAGACTACCTCAGCGTTGTTATAAAGAGAAAGCTAAAATGATATAGCCATGTCACTAGAGCCAACAGTCCATCCTCAACAGTACTGCAGGGCAGCGTCCAGGGTGGCAGAAGGAGAGATAGACAGAGAAAAAAAGTGGACTGACAACATCACAGAATAGGCCAGGAAAAGTTTTTTGGAGACACAGGCATTAGCACATGATCGAGACAAGTGGAGGGAACTGGTCAGATGTTCAGCAGCACAGTGCGTCAACGACCACACTGATGATGATGATGATGATGATGATGATGATGCAATTTGTGTACTTTACAAATGTCCACTTAGAAATTTGGAATTTTGACGAGAAAGCGTTGCATTACGGGATTGGTTAGAAAAAATATCCAAATGTTTCATGTGAGTGGTCTAGGTGCGTCGTTTCCTCAATATAACTCAATTGCTGAGAGAGGATGTACCCGAGTAAGGATCCGCATTTTCCTTATTAATTATGCTTCTCTTATCTGCAGGTTTTATCCTTCTCATTAAATATTTCAAGCTACCAAAATTCCAAAAGGTGTTTTTTTTAAAGGTAAGTCCCAAGGGATTAGTAAGAGCAATTCTTTGTCGTTTCTGTTCATTGTTTCGTTAGGCCCCGTGTATTTGTTCTGTTTGTCCATGTCCACCATTTGGGTTTTCTGGCGTTCTTCGCAGATCTTTTCACTGCTCGTGGCGCCCTGTAACATAGCCTCTGTGCGTCATACGTTGCCCACATGGGCTTTCATGTGTTTCTGTGCACTCTCAAGATATATGGTAGTTTCCCCCTCCCCCCCCCAAAAAAAAAGAGGTTAGCAGTTAGATGTTTTTTTAATTTTTTTTTAAAATTATATGTAAGTAGTTGCCTGTTGGTTTTGTATTGCTGATTAGCCTATGTATAGTAGGCATGGGTTTGTATATTGAAAAAGATGTCATGTCATTTAAGTTTACGTTCTATTATAGGGTGTTTCCACGAGGTGAGAGATGAAGCTGAGGCTTCAGCCCCCGCTCTGGATGGAGACAACTCCCCTAATGGTCTGTAAGCCGAAGATCCTCTCCATCTCCCCCCCCCCCCCCCGATAAACTGATAATTTCTATAAAATCTATTAAAATTAAATTCATGTTTTGTTTGATACAAGTTAACAAGTTTGTAAGTATTTCCATGAGGTGTGAGAGGAAGCTGAGGCTCCGGTCTGTGCACGTCCATACAATCCTACGTGGGCGGTAAACAAAAAGACCCTCCCCATCTCCCTTCCTTAGTATAATATCAACTCTACTAACATATTTAATTATTCATAATTACCTGTCCATAGGATAGCATTGATAGCAATATATGCTTGTGAGGGTTCTGTTGCTAGTAACTACCGGGAACATATGGTTCCTAGCTTGCAATTACTCGGTGCATGGTCATTTTTTGTGTATCTTGGGCAGGCTCTTTCTATTTCACACACTATGTACCATTATTTCAGAAGAAATCCTAGCACATAGAAAAACGTGGGTATCTTTACGTATTCTACTTGGCTATTGTGAGAATTCTTTTACCGGACCGGTTTTCACGGTTTGATAGCCCCACACTGTGGCCATTTCTTCGGCTTTTGCTGGTATTTTAAATTTATATTGTATTTTTTTTTGGACAAGTATTTCATTGTCTACTTCTAGAGAGAGCGCCGATATGAAGATTTCTCTAGTTTGGGACTCAACTACTTTCTTCTAATTGGTGATATGCTTGATACTGTTGCTTTTAAACCCTTGACGTCTATCTGGCTGTTTTCTAATATGGGAGTGTTCTAGTCTTTGGGGTAAAGCACATACTTATTTCACGTGCATGTCGAATTTCTCTCGCGGAACGGCCGCAGCTTGGGTGTGAATAAACAACCTTTTCCAGTTTTACCAGTTACCTCGTCTCTTGGAAAATAGCCGCGGTTTTGTTCCTCCAGTGTGTCGATTCAAGCCGTAATCTTGCGCAACAAAGTCAGATATTATATATCTAAGTAACACATGTATAAGCTTAAAGTTCATGTGCTGTGATGTAGTCAGTTGTATTCTGGTTAAAATAAACTAGACTGTCTTGTTTTTCACTTTGTTTAATGTCCATGCCTGATGGTATATCAATTGTAAACAGCACTAGCCTTTTGGAACGGATACTGATGCATATACTAAGAGCAGAATTTAGTAATTGCATGGTAAATTGTGTTGGTGATGTTGTTCGTTTTAGCCAACATTTGTCTACATGTAAAAGCTATGTTGTGGCGATAAATGAAATACTTTGCGGTGCTGGATAAATCCCCTTCGATAAGTTATTTCATATTTTATGTTTTGCCCAATACTGTTAAAGCATTCAGTAAAATAAGTTTGTGCAAGCAAGGTCATCGATTCTGAATTACGCGAAGACGAAATAATTTGTTTTACAATTTCTTCGAAATCAATTTTGAGAACAGCGTTTTAAACAAGGATATTAATATATTTTATATTTCTGTCAACATTTATACCTACTAATTATCTTCCTGCTACAGCTGCTGTTTACGTTGCATGTCCTTATGAACTCGGCACACCTTCGGCGAGATATGTCCTTGGCATTCCACACGCTATTTACTACCTTAAAAAACCAGGCTGTTTAGAATGGCCGAGATAGTGTCTTGCTGTTCCGGTGATGTTTCTAATACCATTTGATGCCTTTCAATCTTAAACTATTGATGCATTGTAATTTGATACTATTTGATGTCTTGCAATCATCTCTAATTTCATTCTGAAAAATAAGTTGTCGATTGGGAGAAAGTTGCTAATTAATTACATTACTGTGTGTAATTATTGGAAAATGACAGTAGTTTTATCAGGCTTTTATTTGACAAAGATTATTTATGTCGACATGAGTTCTTTCTTGTCCAGTTTTATAACACTTTCATTAAAGGTTTTGTTAGTTATCTTCTTGTATGTTTCATTACAAATGGCGATGTTCACTATGTGTATTTGCGTTTAGGCATCTTTTGAAATGGAATTAAGTTTTTTTTTTTTTTTGTCTTCACTAATTCACAATTACTTTTCCAATTTGAGTTTGTTCATGACCGTAGGTTATGTGTCCCAAGGATAGATCTGATGACATGTTTTTTTTGTAAAAAGAAACTGAACATGTTGTTTCTTTCCACTCTAAACATGTTATTGAAAGTTTTTGTCAATAATGGATTTGCTATTTGCAAATTTGATTCTGCAGTTTTGATTGAAGATGCACCTAAAAGCTTCTAAAAAGTGCTGTCAGAATAAAATGCAGCGCAGCTCCCGCAGGTAATATAATTAAGTAATTACTTCTTTAGTTTACAATCAGTAATGCTTTTGTGATGTTTTTGATTGTGATATATTATTTGAACTATTGACTGTCTAAGTACATTGGCATTCTTCTCGGTACAGTTTACCCACCTTGTCATCTTTTTGTCATCTTCAGTTTCTTCATAAAATGTACAAGATTGCTTAGGAACCTTTTGGAAATCTGTTCATTTCCAAATCCATAATAATTGTAGGAGCCTTTTCTTTCTGTAAATAGTTGTTGTCAGCAGCGAAACTGTTCATTTTTATAACTGTTATGTATCTTTATAGTATGTATATTATTTTCATAATACTAGTTTTTAAAGGGTCATTTAGTTCATGATAATGAATAAGTGCTATTTACCTTGATGCCACCATCATCATTACAAATAATATGTAAATCTGCTACATTTATGAAATAGTGGAGAATATATTTTTGTATTTGAATATCAACAAATTAGTTTTTTTTCTATTTTATGTTATTCGTAATCTTGAGGAACTTTAAACCGTTCAAAATTGTAAACATAAAAGCCTTATCTCTTGAGAGCGACTTTGTTGCTTTACAAACTTAAAAATATAAATATGTGCCGATTAATGGGTTTTACATATAATTGCATCACGCACATTATTTACAATATCATCATATCGTATATATGTACTTGCATTTGCTACGTATATAAATAACAAAGGCAATGGGCATCCAAACTGACTTGACAGTCGAAGCTATCAAACAACTAGAAGACGAGAACAAATCAAAACTCATCAAACCCAAAGAAATTGAGTAGTCTGATTTGAAAGGTTTATACAACCTTTAATCTTGAGTTGACAATACTGACAAAGTTTTACACGGGATTGCCAAATGTTGGCTTCTTAAAACGTTTTTTTTTAATAGCGGAGCATATGGGTAGCAATAGAATATGTCTAAACAAAATGAATTTCTATTGTGCCTTGTGATACTTAGAATGAATTAAATTTTCCAAGACATGGTCTTTCATTTGATTTTTTCTTTACCTAATGTGCAAAGAAGTTTTCAAAATAATCTGGATGTACCCTACAATAGACGAGTGCAATGGTCAAATCGAGAATACTTGAGGAAATCAATGACTATGTGGATGACTATATCAATGACTATGTGGATGACTATATCAATGACTGTGGTTCAGAAAAGAGTTTGGTGCTTATTATGCATTTATTTCTGATGGATGGAGAGCAAAAACCTCTGACATGCATATAAAAGAAAAGTCAGTACTTCTCAACAATCTGTTACCAGGTGACATTGATGGTTGCCAGAGGCATCAACATGAAAAATGTGCGCTTTTCTCAAGCTGCATTAACCATCCCGAAATTCACTCGAGGAAAAATACAGTTCCATCCAAAAGAAGTTGAGAAAGCTAGAAAAATTGGATCTGTTCGCATTTACATGGAACGTGTTTTGGTCTCGTGTTGGCATCGTCGCCATTGAGTTGTTCTAAGTTGAAGCATGGAGCGAGTGTTTCATCTATTGACCAGTCTTAAAGTGGTTTGTTGTTTAATTTTTGTCCTTCAGTTTTTACAGTTGAGTGAACCAATGTAAGTTTGCTGAGCATACCATTATGTTTACATGTAACGTTATTCTGACATGTATATGACATGTAAATTTACAACTAAAGTGCAATATATTAATACCTCTTTTCCATTGATGTTTATAATTTACAGAATATCAAACTAGTCATGGCAAGTAACACGAAATCTGCAGGTGAAAGTCACAGTTTGATTATATATTTCATAAAAAAAATTTCCTTAGATTTCTTTATCATATTTAAACGATACGACAAACACCATTCCATCATATATTGATGTATTGATTTGTAAATGTTATATTGATGTATTGATTTGTAAATGTTATATTGATGTATTGATTTGTAAATGTTATATTGATGTATTGATTTGTAAATGTTATATTGATGTATTGATTTGTAAATGTTATATTGATGTATTGATTTGTAAATGTTATATTGATGTATTGATTTGTAAATGTTACAAATGATAATTTATAATAATTAGTCAATTGCTAATAAAGATAACGCTGCTTTATCAGATATGACACCAACAACATAATAAACTACAAACTATTACTAATATAATATCTACAAAATTTTAGCAACGTGTACATTGGTAAATAGATTCATTCATTTATTCTCGGCACAATACCATTTTTCTTACGGCACATGTTTCAGTTTTATACAACTGGTATGAAACCACACCTTTGGGCAATTTTATTTTCGCACATTATCATCTTTCTTTCATCATCACGTACACCACAAATGCGGTACGATGTGCCACTCTGAGTGAAGATAGCTTCGTTCTCTTCAGCAGTAATTGCATTTGAAGTAAGAACTTGACTACTTGAAAATGTTTCATCTATAGCTGCATTTCGAGTAAGGACTAAAGCAGTATTTACATAGACGTTCAGGCATAACGCATTTGGAGAGAAACCGCTAAGCTTTAGAAGACATTGATACAGTTCATTGTCTATATAAACACGTTCATAGTGGTAGGCATGACGAGACACCATACATAAAAGTCAGGAACTGTCGATCCGACAAGAACAATTTGCATTTTTATTTTTGTAGTAATGGAGGTGTTCACAATCAATTGTTAACCTATTGTTTTTCGAGTTCAAGCACCATACATCTAGTGCAGGTATGTCGTTCATGCTGAAAGGGCATTTAAACTCGAGACAGCCATCCCTACAACATTTACACGAAATCATGCCATCTGATAATCAAAGCAATCTTCACAAGTTTAAAATTGACATGTATACTATGAACTAAACTTGAATATTTAATCTTTTCTGTTATTTCGTGTTGATTTTCCAGGCAAATTGAATGCTTTTGAAGGGCATCTTATTCCACAAATAATTGTTTTCAGCATTGTTAGATCTGGCCATGAAGTGTTAATGTGGCATTCACGATATATGTGCCAGAAGAGACCATTTGATTGATCTCCGGTCTTCCTTTCAAGATATGATAATTGTTCCTTGGAAGGAGATATGTCTATTGTATTGCATTTCTCTAATACGTGCTCGTATGATGGACATGAATTCATTTTGTCCTTACTGTACAAGCAAACCAGATGCAAGTCAATTGTCATCTCTGCAAATAATGACTGAGCTTTGAAATTCTCTGAGAACTTTCTTCTTAATGACAGAATAGCAGTATCTGGCACGTCCATCCAGAAATACATTGCAACCGATGATATGTCCTACGTTGCTTTCTTATGAGATACAACATATGCAGCTTCATTATTTAAAAGTTTTCTTTTTCTACAGCAGACTGTAGCTTAATGACTTTAAGTCGTCTATTTGGTGCATCCTAACTGTGGAAAGAACATCCATTATGCATGTACATCATTTACTGTACCTTCTGTGCATATGCTTGAAACTGTCTCCGAGGCAAACAAAACTGCGGCAATGTGATTAAAACATTTCACGAGTTCTGCCATGCATGTACAATGTGCTGATTCCACATTCCCATCTATGCCAAAAATAATCCATGGCGCATAACTCATTGATGTTTTCGTGAACAATTCCCCTCAGTTGCATATTTTGGTTTTGCAGAAATGTTCGCAATGTTATTTTGGGGGAAAAACATAAGGTCACATTAGTTTATAAGAATAATGTCAATGATGCAATTTGGGATACAGAAGGTAATCATGTTGTATTAGAAATATTAACATTGTGAATGCAAGTGCTAACCTACTCACGGACTACAGATTCGCCTTTGTTATCAATCTTGAATCGCTTCAACGCTTTCATTTCTTGGCGCACCAAAACGTGTGTTTGTGGCGTTGCAATATACAGAGCTAGATAATAGTCGAATCCATAGTAAAATGATAGTGGGCAATATAACAGTCACTGAAGTTTCTTTGAAGATAAAAAGTCATCAAGAAACCTTCTGAAGAAATTGATCTTCACTATACAGATAACCAACAAAATACGTGCATATCACTATCTGTTGTCATATATGAACCGACATCAAAACATCGCTACTGGTTTACAAATTTCCCGAAAGGATTTTCGTACATTATACACTATTTGTTATTTTAGATGGAAACACAAGAAATTATTTAAATATGTATGTTCAAGTACATGTGGCTTCGTCAGTCGTCCCAGGTTCTCGATGTTATGTTGTGATTATTGCTGATAAGAATTACTTATTGGAAACCCCGTGTAGTGGAATGAGAGTCCTTGATGCATCTGTAATGTATAGAATTTTCTCAAATTCATGACTGAACCTGTTATATTTCAAAACAATTATCCTATACTGAAGTGAATAAAGGCCTTTATTATTTATTTAACAGCTAGCGAAAAGAAACAAACGCAACTAAAAGAATCAAGTGTGGGGTCACATTGCGCAATTCTTAAAAGAATTAAATTGAATGGTCCCAGTGTTTTGACCCAAACAACTTAATCAGCTTAATGCAGCCAAACAAACTAGCTCCTCGGTCACATTAAAAGTATCCAAAACAGAGGTGAAGCAATTTAAAAAGACTTGTTGAATATTTCCACCCTTGGTTTACTCAAGAATTTGTATTGTGTCTTTATGCGAAATGAACTTGCATCGCTGCTAAAGCGTACACGTGGAACAGTATTGTGAAATGAGAATTGACAAAATGTCTTTGTACTCATTCGGCTGCATATGTGGTGACATCTAATGATTTATTGTATTTTGAATTGCACCTCCACTTGAAGTTGTTAATTATTTAACCAAGGGCACCATCATCCATCACTGTTTAATTCGACCATAAAGATACAAACTCGGTTTAATGGACCAATATGCTGTCATATTTCTGTTAGACGGTTGCGTGCACTTCAGCGTCCACCAACACCGCAAACACTTATTGATGTTACATTTTAAAAAATCGTTTAATATTATATAGAATGTCTATTAAGACTTAAAATCGTTAAACAAAGAGACGCGGTACTGATAAGGATTTAAGCAAGTTTGTCACCAAAGATGTTTTAACTTAGTTTGCTAGCAATGTTGTTAAAGATGCTGACCCTGGCGAGCTTTCTGAATTTTGAAGATCAAACTGGTACACTTACAACATCTAACGTTGATATTCAAGGTAGTGATATCAGTCTCGGAGATATGGTCGTGATCAATGAAGTTGGAGGAATCAAAGAATGAGAAGTCGATTGCTGACACTTAACAAAACAATAGGTGAATGAACAGTAAATGTGCCACCAGCAACTCGCATCGTAACTTCATAAAATTACAGACATATTAATTGGAGAAAGAGAGTAAGAAACTAATATGTTAACCGTAACAAACAGCTGACTTGTGTTCAGTTCTCCTGCAAATGGTTTTGATAACCCTAAATATCACATCACATATTTAAGTTACGCGAATCCGGATCATAATTGTTTATCATAATAGTAAGAAATGCTACTTATGGTCTAATGGCAATGTTGTTTAATGATTAGAATCATCGTGGGTTGAATTGGTATCAGGAATATCATGTTTAGGGAAAAAGAATCCTTGGTGAATTTGATACATTGCATCTGCAACATCAAAATAATCACCACGGATGAAAATTAAATCCGAAAGACTCAACACGTGTCTGCAAGGTTACGTAACCATCTTCGGTATTTGTGTTAAGAGCAGATTTATCATCGTATATAAGTAATGGATTCGGATAGTAATGATGTAGTTTAGGAATTTATCGGCGGTGTGTTGGATAAGTAGACTAGTGATGCCAACATCGATAGCGATTTGTTCAATATGTCAATGGATATCTGATTCAAAATGGTGTTTACCAGACCCTCGTTGGAGTTCAAATATTATCGTGTTAAGGGCCAAAAAGAGACATATCGTTAAAACCAATATGATGTACCATTACAAATTCGAGGCCAGCTTGGATTAATCGTGAAAATGCTCAATCGTTAACTACATATCCAGGCATGAACAGACTCAGTGATTGTTTCCACAATTTCGAAGTGTTAATCACCTCTGAATACCAGAGATTAGATTTACCAATGAATATGTTACACCAACGCTAACCCAACTGAGACAATAAAGATCTCTACTATTAATTTACAATTAGGCACTGGTTCGGGTAAAAGGTTTTGAGCGACTACGGAAACAATTGTTTTAGATATCATGTTAGACCCCAGAACGCATAATCGCTGGAAATTTAAATATTCCCCAAATATATATTTTCTTTGATTCTGTGATAGTTGTACCAGTACAAAATAATAACTGGTTTAAAGTCAATGTAATTGTTGCACTTTATCAGGTGTGCCTGCTGGTGCGCATTTATACTACGCGATCACATTATTAATAGAATAACAATGATAAACCAACAAAAATATCTAATAGAAAAAATAATCGAAGCGGAACAACAACTGCAATATGAAATCGCCAAAGTATCCGCAATTATCATGAAATGTAAAAGCATTTATATGGTTGCAGATACTCTTTGCGGGCTTGCAGCCGCAACAAGCTGTTTGTCTTGGTGTGGCTGCAATCGCAACAAAGACAAAGAAAAGACAATTACTGTTACGTGATATCTTGATTATTACCCGTATCTCATATGATGGTAACAAATCAATACGATATCATTATATTCACTAATACTTATTTATTCAGTATTTCTCAAGACAGCACACGGTAGTCTCATTACACTTATTAAACTGCACTCGGTGGCTGTTGAAAATACAACAAGTAGCATGACTATTTTCAAAACATTGTTGGCAGAAATGGAAACTCACTGACAGTTCTGACCGCAAATATGGACACTTTTGGATGCGGATTTACAGACAATACCTGTCGATTGAATGTCTTCAAACAAAATATTTAATATCAAAATGAACCGAAATATTATGGTGATCGCTGCCTTGAGCACATTAGTGATCAACCAGATATTCGCCATCATCATATTAAAATATTATAATTCGCCATTTGTTTAAATTTCGTTGCGTTGTCTAACAATACTTTTAAACACTTTTTACTCTATGGTGTATACTCTCGCTTGTGACGGTGACATTAATAGTCACCAAATCATGGAGGTTAAAAGGTTGTGACTTATTTAAAGTTCACAAAACCAAACCTCCAATTAATACCCTACTACGCTTGAAACGAACAAATAGTTAACAACGTGTTACATCCGCTATTAAATGGAGATGCAAGAACACTATCCAACAATCTGTTGGCATTTGTTAGATAAATATATGCATAGATAACCCGATTTAAAAACTATACATTTTCCCAACTACCCCTTTTGATCTTGTTTAGAGGATACTTCTATCAGCAAAAGACACTAACCTCCGGTTATGTTCTATAAATACGAGCAATACAAAGGTCAATCAATGAGAATAATCGATGAGGTACGATGCTGATAAACACTTACTAACTCTACTTTCGAAACTAATTCCAATCTTTCAAAGTGGTTTTATTACGTTCAACCTATCTGACAACAAAATGTGGTTGATAAAACAAACATATTACTATTTTAAAACACCTGACCCTAATCGTCCATATCAGTGGCTTAATTAATGGACGAATTATATTATTACGCCTCACAAATGTAATTAAGTTTTCATTTTTTCAGAATACATGTAATAGGACCAATAAGTATAGCTTTTATAGTTGTTATCGTATTATTCATGACAATACATAATATGAATTAATCACCGTAAAGCTGGATCGACATAAAATAACCTTCTTTTCTCCCATAAGCATGAATTAAAAGAATCGAAACACATGTCTTTACCTTTAAAACCATACAGCGGTAATATAGAACATTTAAGATTTCTCACTGAAAGCGAAGCTAAATACTAAGCACGTTGGTTAAAAACAATATCAGGGATTTTTCGAACAATTAAAAAGCATACGTTCAAATGCAAATCAATTTGTTCTTGAATTGGGACTAAAAGTATCATAAACATGAAATATATCAAAGCACCCACCAGTTTCTGCGAGTTATATTACTAAAATTATACATCACTGCAGGAAGGCACATTTTGCAAGTTTACTATATGTATAATAGCCAATAATGGTTCATATAGACTTCTTATTGTTTTCCTGTGAACGAATTGATACTGACAAGTGTGTTATAAATGGACACTGTCTCAGTGTCAGGTACTTGATATTTAAGCAATATCTTTTTTCAAAATGACAAAGAATAACCGTGCTGGTTTGATAAGTGTCCAGTTAGAGTCGATATTAAAATAATGTGACATATCTGTAAATATGTGGCCGTCATACTACACATAAAATAATTAACTAGAACGAATTCCACGCGTTAACATGTCAGTAATCTCAGTAGGAGACAGATATGATAATTGTGGGATGTTGACGTGTTATTCGTCTCAGAAGGAGACAGACGTGATTATTGTATGATGTTGACATGTCACCCCTCTCAGAAGGAGACATAAATTATTTTTGTGGAATATTGATATGATACTCGTCTCAGAAGAAGACAGACATGATTATTACGGGATGCTGCCATGTTTTGGGATAAAGAAAGTATTTGAGATCAGTATCACATCGGTTAACGCTGCAAAATGTAAGAAGTACTTCTGCAAACGGTGTCTGCATCATTTTAACCCGATAACTCAAATTTGAGCATCAATTGATCTTAAATAGATCTAAAGGTACTACAGTTGATATAATGCAAACATGTAGAAAATACAACATCATACATGATCAACACTAGCTTACTGTTTTCTGTGTTGAATTCTGTAATTTCCAACGTATTCGAAATACAGCAGTGTGAACAAGTGACCAATACTTAATATCCACTTCAGACAGCTAAACACATACATATAAACATCAGATCATACACGAAGAAATAAGCTGCATTAGCATACAGGGGAATGACGTCAATGAAAGGCTCTGTGAATATCTCCAAATACTTCTTAGCTGGTACCTGAAGAAAGAAAGACCTCTGCTAAGATGGTATTAGCAAAACTTGTATGATAAAGATTTGTGTTGATGCAAGCATCACATTTGTGAAAAATAATAGACGATATACAGGTTAAAATCTGTTGACCAACAGGCCAATATATATTCCCTGATCATCATTTGCAATTATAACTTTATATATCAAAACTTCTAGACGCTCGCCTTACCGATCACTGTCGTCTCATCTATCTCAGTGTGAGTTCGAGTCTCAGACTCATACAATGTGTATATGTGTCACATCTTGTTAGTAACTTTCCGTGGGTTTGTGGGTTCTTACCGGGATTTTCCCGGGTTCTTCTCACACCAGTTATACTTGCCGCCGTGTATGATATATCGTGTGCTGAAAATGGCGTTCATCCCACATAAAAAACAACTAACAACATTGGGTTAATGCACGCTACTACCAATTGTTTAGATAGTTCAAAACCAATAATTATCCGGATTGTAGCGTAAACTAAAATAGTTGCTTCAATTGAAAATTTAGCAAAATATGATTGTACATTGTCTCAAGACCATACACGGAGCTAGCTGAAATAAACATTCAACACGACGACATTGGATTTAAATGCAGAATTACTACTGAACGTTTATGACTTTAATTTTTAATTACGAATACTGAAAATAAGTAAAGTTTCTGGCTTTAGTTGTTGTTTAAGAATGAAACAAAATATTGGAATAGTTACGGTAGTGTCTTTGGTGTTTACTTGAGAATTTCGTAAATAATAGCATAGCTATGTTTCTAGCTTTGATGTTTGCTAGCGTATACCAAAAAAAATATCATAGTTACTTTTTCTGGCTTGGTGTTTACTTGAGAATACCGAAGTTAATAGCATAGTTATGTTTCTAGCTTTGCTTGTTGCTAGAGAGTACACAAAATAATAGCATAGTTATGTTTATGGCTTGGTGTTTGCTTGAGAATAACTTTCCTGGCTTTCGTGATTACTTGAGAATACTGAAAATAATAGCATGGTCACGTTTCTGGCGTTGGGCTTTACTTGAGATTACCAAAAGAAACATTATATGCACAGACACAAACCAAGTGAATAATACTACAGTTTTAGCAGAATCTAAGTCAACATTTCTCATTCACATCCTTTACCTCAAACAATAAATAACAGCAACACCAACATTATATTCACACAGTCAGTACGAAACCTAGGTGTTGATCTAGACAGTACTCTCACATTGCACCAACATGTCATGAACATATGCAAGGCTGTATATCTTGAACTGAGACGCATCAGCTCCATTCGCAAATATCTTTCAGTTGATGCCACTAAAACACTGGTGTGTTCCTTAGTACTTTCAAGACTGGACTATTGTAACTCAATTATGTCAGGTTCGTCTCAATATCTACTCCAGAAACTTGAAAAAGTTCAAAACACAGCTGATCGGATCATTTTTAGAGCACCTCGATCAGAGCACACTTAACCACTGCTATGTACCCTACACTGGATATTCATTCGATCCAGAATCAAACACAAAATTTAATCTCTATGCTACGTTTTACTGACGGACTCCAGTCCAACATATATCCTACCTCACTAATGTGTATACACCAGTATGATACTTGCGCTCCTCTTCTGACAATCATATATTCATTGTTCCCACTATGAAAACGAAGTCATATGGACAACGTTCTTTTGTATACCAGGGCCCAGCAATGTAGAACTTATTGCCCATTTAAATTAGACATAAAGACACTTTGATTCTGTTACTTATATTTGATTTAAGTCATTTATTTTTATTTTAATTGTCTGTTTGTCAGATTCAAATTTGACTTTTTAAGTTTAAGATTCATTCATTAGGAGATATTTTTTTTAAAAAGTGGGATGACTTATACTTTACAAATAAACACCAGATGTTGACCTCATTTCTGACCTAGCTTCAGAGTTGTAAACAAGCTTTTAAAATGATTGGTTAATTCCAAGGACATTATTGAGCTTTGTTATAAACATCTTTCTATTTTTAGTTGCATCATACGGTGTGCACGAGATTTTTTGAACGTAAATTTGTTCTAAAGATTCTAGAAGATCATGTGACCCCTTCCTTGTTTACGTAAAAACAGGTATATAAATTATGTTTTGCAGCGAACTATTTAGTAGAAGTTGGGCTGTTAGAATATTAAGTTGTATTGTTTTGAGTTATTTTAAATTACTGAAAATTATTTCAATTCGTTTGGATCAAGAGGATTTATTTTGTTATTTATCTGGAAAATAATTGTGCTCATTGAATTTCATAAGACCAGAACTGACTTCATCACGTGACATCGTCTTCTATTTTGGATGCTTCACTAAGATTCGAACTGGGAATTATTAGGACATTTTATTACCAGGACTTTTGCAATTTAATTAGTGGATTATATTTTGAATTATTTTTGGATTAATTTTGGAATTGACTCTTAAAACCGTAAGTTTATTTTTCTTTTCTGGAAAATATTTGTGCTCAATAAATTGTTTATTAAGATATTACAAGCTTGTTATTTTCACTCTTTCTATGTTACTGTTTATTCGAGCCTAAGCACGTAACAATTTATTTCAAGAGTGCTCTGAAAACTCACATTTTTCGACAGCAAGAACAAACTTAAAGACCTCATAATGTTACGCACCTTAAATATTTTCAGCATTTTGTATGTTTTCTAATTTCATGGGATTTTTTTTCCATTTTTCTTTCTTTCTGTAGTCATATTATAGATGTTCTATATCACTTAGAGCCTTCTAAAGATTAGGTGCTACACTAAGTCCTCATTATTATTATTATTATTTATTATTATTATTATTATTATTATTATTATTATTATTGTTGTTGTTATTATTATTATTATTATTATTATTATTATTATTATTATTATTATTATTATTATTATTATATGTAATAATGCCGTTTTGCGACATCATCGAGTTAATTAACTTCTTAGGTAAAAATAGGTGTGCCATGAAGAGTATTCGCATAAAGCATAGCCATCTTAATGTGACGCTATAAAAAAAAAATTACAATGATAGAGTACTCTTCCTAGGTTAAATAGCAATGACGTGGTGCATACATTATGAAGACAAAATATATATATTTTGGGTACTGATATTATATAGTTTAATTAAACCAGAAATGGGAGAATATCATATCGAGAATGAGCATTTACAATAAATTCCTCCGGATCCATAATCGAAAACCAAAGACCAATTAGGAGAGATGTCTGGCGTGGCTGATACATAGTAAGCGATTTAAAATTTCTAACAAGCGTATCTGCCAATTAACATCTTCAGCCATAAACATACCTTTTTTTTTTTTTGGGGGGGGGGGCTGGTTATAGAGGTAATTTAATACACTATCCAGAGCGAATATTGGCATCTACTTTCTCTAATGCGAAGTTATAGAATATAGAAAATCTTGACTAGATGCATCTTTAAAAAAAAACACATTAGGTTTTATAAAAAATTAAAAATACAATTAACCAAGATGTATTATTTTACTATGCATCTTGTCCAGGACAGTTGCTTCAGTAATAAAGAATATAACTAACTCCAAGTGTGTCACCCATACATTTGTACACTTTGCCAATATTTCTACTACTCCAACTACAACAACCACTCCATTTATTGACAAAGTTAAACAGTGTTATAGATTTTTTTAAGAAGTTCGCTAATACAGCAATATCAACAAAATACGTGGGCCGTTTCCAGTTTGATTATCAGGTCATGCTACTCGTTTTACTATTATTTGGGTTGAAGCTAGACAAATACATTGAGGGTGTGGAGACTAAACAAGTTGAACATAAATTTCGTACGGGAGAATACTTAGTTCCGACATACGGGAAGCAGTTGGGGAGTTTCTATATAAAAAGTCTCCAAACATATTTCACAAAATAAAGCAATACAACTTCTATTAAAATGATAAAGAATATACGCAATTGATGTTTATCTCATTATCTCTATTATTTAAATGTGGTGTTATCATTATTTATTGTCTTTTTTAAAAAAAAAACTTTAAGCATTTCCTTGCTTCTCTGCTTTATTCTTATTCATATTCTGCTATTTTCGTTTATTTTCAACATTTTTGATGAATTGGTATGCTTTGTTTAACAACAGCTGAAATAACGTGTCTCGCTACATCGGTATTTATGTAGTTGATCATCCAAAGTGAAGTTATTTATTATCAGATTTGTATTGTAGCCTTCAACGTTACCAACTTTCACAACAATATCGCTAGGTAAGAGAGAAAAACGATAACCACCAACGGCACAGTCAAAATTTAACCTTTGAATCTATAATAATTTGCTGACACTTGCTCATGAAGGTTACGTCTGAATGATAACCTTATTGATCCAATATTAAAGACATTTAGCTGTGTTTTGTAGCATCAGCTTAAGTGCTTTGTATAATAACTTCAGACTAAGTGTTTTTAAAGTAACTTATGACTATGTTGTACTTGTCATGTTAAAAACTTGGCAATCACATGTGATCGAATACTTTCAAAAAATATCGTAATCATTTCTTTGTTAGATCGTTATGATTTAAATGGAAGCTTTGTATTTGTCAACACTGAGATTGATATAAACATAAATATAAAAAAAGACCCTAACCATACACATTTCATTCGGTGCTTTTCTTTACAGATGCTATAACTTCTCTTATTTACCGTTAATCAGGTTGAAAAGCTATATTGCCATGGCAACTGTTGTCCCAGCGAAGACGGTCCATTTACGCATTTTTATATGAACATCAGAATTTATCGACAATGTGTTAGATGAAACTTGCGTTTTGAGTGATATATATATATATATATATATATATATATATATATATATATATATATATATATATATATATGAGTTTTGAGTGATATATATATATATATATATATATATATATATATATATATATATATATATGTGTGTGTGTGTGTGTGTAGTAGTAGTAGTAGTAGTAGTAATAGTAGTAGTAGTAGTAGTAGTAGTAGTAGAGTAGTAGTAGTAGTAGTAATAGTAGTAGTAGTAGTAGTAATAGTAGTAGTAGTACATCGACTCTTATTACGGCAATTATAGTTTCTAGGATTGTATTGATTTAGTTTGATTCAATCTAGATAAACATCTTTACTGCTGTACGGCGACCTTATGAGCAAGTGAATCTAGATTCCAATGTTTTGCAACAGCTTTGTTCAAGCTGTTTACGCATAGCGCATCATGGGATTTGTTTGAGTAAACTGCCTAGGCGGCCTAGTTTAGTCCAGATAATATCATGGACGTACATGGTCATTGTCATTGTGAAAGCCTTTTCATTTCAATCAGTAAAACTTCATATCAGTAACAATTACCCATTAAAGACTTATGTTTTACCATACTTAAATGGCTGGTCAATAACTCTCTAAAAATTAGGAGACAGGTTCAATATGTTTTACATTTGCATACACACACAGTGACACACGAATATACCATACCACTAAAGTTCGCTATATTGTTATGTTTCTAAATATATAGTGCTAAAGATCGAATAATTTTTGGTCAAAAGCATGGATCATGGAACATCGTTCTGGTAATATTTGCAAAATAATGCACCCCAATTGTAGAAGTTTTATATTCGGCAACCACTGGAAACAAATGTGTGTGAGTGTGTGATTTGGATTTGTAAAGTATCTTTAACAATGTTTATTTCATATCGCTACCATGTATGCAGACTGATTTCTAGCATTTAGTATTATGTCCTACCAAGTCACATTATCCTGATATCAGTCCTAATACTAACCTCCCTCCTAATGCTGAGCGCCAAGCTGCTAGTTCCATTTTTATAAGTCTTCGATATGACTTGGCCGGGGTGCGAACCCGGGACCTCCCGCATCCTAGGCAGACGTTTCAATCACTTCAACCAACAGAGCGGTCAGGAAACAAATATGCGTATGCATGGTAACGTTACCTACAAGTGTGGTGGTTCTGTTTAAACGTTCAAGTCCTGTAAACTGAGAGGTTACATTTCACGATCTACTCGCATCTTAATAAAAAAAAAAGAGTGTGTATTGTGGTATAGGAATAACTTTGAGACTTGTTGAAGTACTTCAGGCCAAGTATTATGGTCCTTACGGAGTTGACAAGAAAAAAATGACAAAAATTATTTAAATAACATCATAAATACTCCTGGGAGGCGAGAAAATAATGATGCCACATAACCATCTTAATGGCGTATATTGCAACAGATGACAAGGCTAAACATGCAATCAATTTAGTCGTACCTGTCCCACTCAGTGAAAACTTAAATGAAAAAATTTCATCGGATTCTGCTGATATATAATTTAAAAATTTTCGGAATTCAGAAATTATGAAAGATCTGGACCAGAACCATTCAGATTTGAGACAGCAAGAAAGAAATGAAATGAAACAATTATTATTTGAATATGTGCACATATTTTCAGTTGTTCTTACTGGCACAAAACAAATTTTTCATGACGTTGAAATTGTAAACTCTAAAACGGCGAAGTGAAACAACACCCATGCATTGTGAACCCTCTCAAAAAGGAATACTCGAAAAAATAAAGGACATATCGTGGGACAAGGGCAAGTTAAACCTATGTATGCAAAGATCAAGGCTGTCTCTGAAAAAGCAGCTAATGCTTTTTTTTAGATATGGACAGATGCTATCGAAAATTTTGTTCCAATTTCTCCATTATTGCTGAACCCCTCACAAATGTATCGAGTAAGAAAAACAAATTTCGTTGGACTCAAAAATGTCAGGATGCTTTTAATAAGTTAAATGCCATACTTAAAAGTGCGCCAGTTCTTACAGCTCCAAATTTCAGCCAATCACTTAAATTGTATGTTGATGCACGCGATGTTGGGGTTGGAGCAGTATTGGTTCAAGAAGATGGAAATAGTATTGAACATCCAGTGTGCTGTTTTTCTAAGAAATTAAATAAGCACCAAAGAAGTTATTCAACATTAGAGAAGGCATGTTTGGCTTTGATACTGGCATTACAACATTTTGAAGTTTACACTGGTTCAGCTCCTTCTTCGATTATTGTATTTAGTGTTTCACAACCTTCTTACTTTCGTCGGGAAGATGAAAAATAAAAATCAAAGACTACTAAGGTAGAGTTTGTTGTTACAGGAATATAATCTTGCCATCAGGCACATTAATGGAAAAATATAATTTAATAACAGATACACTTTCCCGTGTATAGAAGTTTATTATTTCATGTACACTGTGCATAATTCATAAGAGCTCTTCTTATGTTTATTTTAAATCTCATGCAGAGTTAATCTCTGGAACTTAATTGTTTGTTTGTTAGTTTTACTTTATTTCTTCCATAACATGTTATTGTAATGTAATTATATTTACTGGATTTTATTTTTTCCAAGAATTCAGTTCAGTTTTTCGAAAACCTAAATAAAGGAACTTTTTATCTAAAGATGATCTAGTTCTTGACCTTGATTTACAAGTTGGAGTAAACAACTTTTTTTATATATTTGAGTTCTTTCTTAGTGTGGGTTTCATAGAGTATCGCCGAAGGCTGTGCTGTGTGCATGTGACTTTAGATGTAAATAGCTTCTACGTTGTTGTGAAATATGTAGCATTATTTTGAAATTCTTCGTTGTTATTTTAAACTTTTAGTTTTATCGGAATTTTTTTAGGCAATAGCCAGTTTTAATACTGATGTTACGAGAAATATTATCATTTGGGGTAAAACTATTAAGAAGTCAAAAATCTTTTGTTGTGACCAGTTTGAGTTATATTTTAATTTTCCTTCAATTTACTTGCATTCTAAGCAATTTTTTCTTCCTGGAAATACTTGTGCTCGAAATTAAGTCTTGGACAAAGACAGTTATCAAAATTTACAGAATTCAATACTATTATGACCACATTCCGTGCAAAGATTGGACTCATCATCCACCTGCAAACGCACAGAACAGAACCAGCCCATCCAATCCTTGGATGACTAGAGTGGTCATCGTCGAATCGACGGACTAGCAACAACATCTGCCCACAGCATACGTCATCGCCTTATATTTTGGATTTTCCTCCGGACTCGAATTCAGATTCATTAGAATATTTTGCTACTACGACTTCTTATTCATAATTCTTGGATTATTCTTGGATTATTTTGTGATTTGATTCCTAAACTGTAAGTTCTTTCTTATATATATATACTTTTACGTTGTTCTTCTAGAGAAAAAAATTATTGTTAAATTTGACAAAGCTTGATGTCTACACTTTCTTCATGGTACTGTTTATGAGAGGATAAACACGCAGCAATATATATATATATATATATATATATATATATATATATATATATATATATATATATATATATATATATATATATATATATATATATATTTTTATATATATATATATATATATATATATATTTATATATATATATGTATATATATATATATATATATATATATATATATATATATATATATATATATATATATATATATATATGTGTGTGTGTGTGTGTGTATGTGTGTGTGTGTGCCTCTAACACATTGTATGTATGTATGTATGTATGTATGTATGTATGTATGTATGTATGTATGTATGTATGTATGTATGTATGTATGTATGTATGTATGTATGTATGTATGTAGCCTATAACGGCACAACATCACAACAGTAGTAATAATGTACCATGTAAATATATATTTAACATAGCATTAAAAAAACTTTAACAACGAGAGACAAGCACAGATGTTGACTGAATTCGCATGGCATACATTTATGACATACTGGGAATAGCATTTCTTTTTTTAACCAATCTTGTAGGATGGGAAATACACTCGTATATTCTAAAATATAATATAATCGATATTTGAATGCATATGTATGCAAAAACAGAACAAGCAATGAGTACATATCTCTACGCAACAGGTTGTTAACTTTACATCCTCTCCTAAGGAATAATAATAGCTTTTGAAACAATAAATTTAAATAATTTAATATCAATATGCATATTGTTTGAAAGTCGGAGAATTTCCCTCCCTGTTTGGAGAGGATTTTTATATTTAAAAACACAATAAACTTATGCAATTGGCTACACTCGGTTCACGTTTTTGCTGCTTAAAATACACTCTGTTTTATGGCATATGTTTTATTATATTAGATGTTGCATATTAGCTTTCGACTGTTAAAAAAGAAACCGAATCGAAATGGAATGTTGGCGTCACAAATTTATCCTCTCCAATGATTAAAACATACATATTTTACACAAGGCAAATACTCATCTGTCACGTGATATTTTGATATTCCTTGTGTAAATCAGTGTATTGTCTCCTGTACTTTTAGCCACATCATGTACCTCTTTCTTGGTGGCCTCTGTCTGTATGTGTGCCTTCCCCCTCACACTTTCTCTGTCCTCTCTGTTTCTACTATACCGCCTTTGTTGTTATGTTTAAATATCACAAGTCAACAAAGACTGGTGCTAGTTTTAAAATACATAGTGAAGGTCCTCTGTGAATGAAGTTAAAGTATTGTAATAATTGGCTAAGAAGACTTGGCTAACGCGGGGCCCGATTTGGATCATTTTGACGGTGCTCCCTGTGAGCACGGATTTTGGAGAAAAAAACTTTTAAACAAATTTTATATAATATTGAACTTAAAAGTTCCTTCCATCGCTTTAAAATCGCTTTCTCTCTATACATGTTTAAAAATTACTAACGCGCGGGGCCCATGTGAACACTGGGTCCGATTGTGCCAAATCATCCAACAGGATTAAAGTCAACCGTAAGTATCCAGATAACCCCACCCCACCCCCACGTTAATTGGTTTTCTACAACAGGTATCCTTACAACCTCCGCACTCATTTGTGTTCAGCACAACTGGTCACCATAAATATGCGTCCATTCAAAAGAGAAATCAATTTGTGACTATTGCACTGATAAGTCATACCGCATTTTTTAAAATCTAATCTTAAACATTGATCAGATATAAAGAACATGTAACTTGAATAGTATAATGTTATTTATTGCTGTAATTTATGTATTTCACTACATGCAAGAAAACGATTTTAACGAGAACTTGGCGTCAGCTGGTCAGATTATATACTGAACCTACAGATTTCGTGGGACATGCTATTGATGTGATACAAATCCAGTTTACGTACTAATAGACAAAAAAGGCTTATCTCAGTTAATCTATGAGACATATCAATGTCAGATCGTACTACCCCATCAACCCACAAAAAATTAACGTTTGTACGAATATGTCAATCTGCAACTAAAGGGTCAGGTTGTTATCTGTTAAAACATTACTCTAGGACCTGGGCCAACCTCTACCCGCTCGATTGCTTTAGCAATGGTATAGTTATATTGATCCTAACAAGTACTAAAGTGGTCATTTGTTATCTCGTCTTCAAGAAGAAAACATGTTGAATGCTCTTCTAAATTATATTTATTACACGTCCTGTGTGCCACTCATTAAAACAATTCATCACTCTGCACAAAGGTCAGTCTACTAAAGAAAATATTCTTACATCATGAGTTCTATACACGACTCACAACATACAATATTGGGCGCCCACACAAACGGCGGGAAAAGGCGCTGAGACACATTCCACACCCACCCCATTGATTTCACCTCTAAACATGTTTTGGACTACATCCGTAAAATTTATAGCTGAATACTAAATTATATCTCCCCGCTTTAACCACCCCCACTCACCCACCGCCCAATTATACGGGCGCCCTGCAAATCTTTTCTCTCTGTTTACACATTTACATCATTCAATAACCAATCTGTCAACCGCACGGGACACAGTTCGACTGGTGAAATTGATCCCCCGCATTCGAGAAACCTTTTTTTTATTATTCACGTACTATTTTCTCGGAATTTGATGCTTAAATTTCTTCAAAAAATTAAATTGCCTCGAAGATGTTTCTTTTCAAAAATTGATTTAAACATTTAAACAATTTAATGTCCCAACAGGGCCGTTTTTTTTTTTAATTTTTCAAATCTTTACTAGTCAAGCGCAAAGTGTTGCGTAAGAGCTGCAAACCAAGTATGTATATAGGTGTTATGTGTGAATGATTTGGATTTTAACGAGGCTTTAATATATTTTCAATCATATCGCTACGTTATCTGCAGTGTGGCAGTTTATAGTGATGTCTAGCACTGGGACATCATGCAGCAAAAACGTAGCATGATGTCCCACCCAGTCACATTATCCTGATGTTAGGCCGACTATTCATAACATTAACCTCTTGATGTTGAGCGCCAACCAAGGCAGCTGTTAGTACCACATTTTCTAAGTCTTTGGTATGACTCGGTCGGGGTTCGAACCCGCGACGGACACTCTAACCGCTAGGACCCATGAGCGGTCATAGCTGCAAACTTGAGTGCACTATATGTTCGATTCGTGACACTAGTCGGATAATTTCCGGTAGCAAGGATTTCATCTGAGAACATTGATGTGTGATTCCAGTTATTGTCATCTGAATGGGTTTAAGCATGTTTATCGTTTTCTGAATTTGATGTGTACACACTTCATTTTTTCAGATGAATAAAAGGGGGGAAAAAAACCTGGAATTTACTTTTCTACCAACAGCTGATCTACAATGTATCATAATTTCTGCTTCTGTATTTCTAGCACGAGTTCCAGTTCTGTCGGGAAATTATTGAATTCAATTTTTACATAGATAACCACAAAATATAGCTGGATATACGCCATACGTATCAGTTGACACATGCTTCGTAAAAAGACTGGATAGGGAACTGGTCAGGTTCAAATCCATGAGTATCCCTTAGTACGTCATTAGTTCCAGTTCCCATTTTGGCATGCATAATCAGGCAGGGGATGATAGATATCCGTGATAGTCATTAAATTCCGCTAGACTCTCATTAGATTGTCCCCCAATACTATATATATATATATATATATATATATATATATATATATATATATATATATATATATATATATATATATATATACATACATATGAATTATTAGGTATTTATCGATGTGTAAATTGTACCTAATCAATCAAAAAGTATTTTAAGTATCAAGGACTTTAAGTTAACTTTACAACCATGATCATTTAATATTTATAATTAGAACTGGCTTTCGTTCTGTCATCATATTAGTAGGTGTCATTAATAAAGCGTTCACTTTTAGGTAGCACGCATATACTTTCATTAGCCTCTTCACTGCGATAGAAATCATAGCCCCATCTTGAGCCGGTCATGCCAGTTACTAAGGAGCTTGCTATGATCGCCTTTTTATATCAAAAGCGGATGCAGCTATTTGAACCAGGCTATTCCTGTTTCTAACACTACGCTTGCGTATTGCATATTGTAATAGCATCCGTTGTTCTTGCTTTCTGTGCATATCTTTCTTTCATAAGCACACTAGTGTTCATTTTAGTGAGAACCCAAGCTCGTCGTATGACCCTGACCTTTACGAACTGCTGGAACATGTTATCGATGAGAAATGAAACAAAAATTTTAAGATTAGTTTGTAAAGTCTGCTATATGCCTTCTTCAGCAAAAGAAGAGAGTACTGGAATGCAGGAAGCAATTGCATTGTTTTAAAGTCTCATGGGCGATTTTAATCTGGGTTTGTAAATTTTGCCCGAAAATCACAAAGGAGTTTCGTGGGAGAGCGCTTGTTATTATTATGGTGTAAGGCGTTTATGCAGATAAAATGTCACATAGGAATTAAACTTAGTGCGTAGAATTTATCGATCTCTTAAAAAATTCCAGATCAGTATCGCGTAACTGTTTTCATACAAATCAAATTGTAGAAAAGTGGTCAATACATAAAAACTGGAATTACAGACACATACTCTCTCTCTCTCTCTCTCTCTCTCTCTCTCTCTCTCTCTCTCTCTCTCTCTCTCTCTCTCTCTCTCTCTCTCTCTCTCTCTCTCTCACATACACACACACAAGAACACACACACACACACACACACAGATAGATAGATCACCAAAATATACTTGAAAAGCAATTTTAAAGAATCGATTGGTTTGATAATGTGTGACTGCTCCGCTCCAGCCTTACCAATTATTAGTGATTCCATGTATTGTGTTACTTTTATAGTCTATATAATATATATATATATATATATATATATATATATATATATATATATATATATATATATATATATATATATATATATATATATATATATATATATATATATATATATATATATATATATATATATATATATATATATAAAGTATCGATTTTATTATAATCAGTGAATTGCAGTTGATAGTACAGGGGAGTATTTGGGAATGGTTATTTCTATGTTTATTCCTCTTTTTTTTCCATGTCAGTGTTAACACTTTAAAGGGGCCAGTGTTCTGATTCAATGAAATTTACTGGATATTGTAAAACGGGTTTGAGAAAGAGACAGCTGAACTTTTGAACCGTGTCAAATAATCATTCTTCAAAAGGAAACGTTATATAACGTAGTTCAGAGATTCTGGCAAAACAAATGTTTGTCTTATGAAACAATTTTGATAAACCACTGCTTATGATTGGCCGAATGACATTAAGGCATACATTATGGAAATAATTGGCATTTAAAGTAACAACCTTGGTCAAAATTCTTTGTTGAGAAATTTCCTGAGCGAGAGAATTTTGGCTACGGGGGCAGCCTAAAAAAAGAATAAAGCTTTCATATTTAAACAAGTGAGGGGCCATGTGTCTGTGTTGCAGAAAAGACATGGTTTAGTGACGGATGCTGAAGTTCTAAAGTTAACAGTATTAAGGTACGCAATTTTAATTTCACGTAATAGTCTGTTTTGTTTGTTTTCTGTATGCAACTTTTTTAGATCCCATATTATGTATCGTTTATTCAATTTCATGGAAATGTGTTGATGCTAGAGTTGTTATGCAATTTTATCTAATTCAATTTCATGGAAATGTGTTGATGCTGGAGTTGTTATGCAATTTTATCTAATTCAATTTCATGGAAATGTGTTGATGCTAGAGTTGTTATGCAATTTTATCTAATTCAATTTCATGGAAATGTGTTGATGCTAGAGTTGTTATGCAATTTTATCTAATTCAATTTCATGGAAATGTGTTGATGCTGGAGTTGTTATGCAATTTTATCTAATTCAATTTCATGGGAATGTGTTGATGCTAGAGTTGTTATGCAATTTTATCTAATTCAATTTCATGGAAATGTGTTGATGCTGGAATTGTTATGCAATTTTATCTAATTCAATTTCATGGAAATGTGTTGATGCTAGAGTTGTTATGCAATTTTATCTAATTCAATTTCATGGAAATGTGTTGATGCTGGAATTGTTATGCAATTTTATCTAATTTAATTTCATGGAAATGTGTTGATGCTAGAGTTGTTATGCAATTTTATCTAATTCAATTTCATGGAAATGTGTTGATGCTAGAGTTGTTATGCAATTTATCTAATTCAATTTCATGGAAATGTGTTGATGCTAGAGTTGTTATGTAATTTATCTAATTCAATTTCATGGAAATGTGTTGATGAGGGAGAGGGAACTCGACAGTCTGGAGACAAAGTCCGTTATAAAAGGGAATAAGTGACGAGTGAGGTCAGAAAGGGGAAAGTGACTAGTAGAGAGTAAAATCTAGGAAGTTTAAGAAGGAAGAGCTAGTCGGAAAGGGAAGACTCGATGAAATATGAACATTATAGCACGGTCAAGCGGATAGTGATGCAATCAGTCATGGACATTGCGTTCTTTTCATCACTCTTTATGATGATGCAATAAATCCAAATGAGACACTATTAATAAATCATGTTGGTATCAGTTAAGTTGAATTAAAAGTACCACTACTAATTTGTTTGATTAAATTTGTTATTTTTCTTGTCCAAGGGGGCTCGTGTTGTATTATTTATTTACAATAATCTTGCCCAGTTCTCTGTTAATATTCTATCTTACAATCACACTGGGTCATAATATCGAGAGTGGTCATTCCCTAGATAACGTAGCTAAAACACGATTACTTAATTTTTATATAACAAGCATCCAACGGAGCTTTTACTTCTTTGTGAAGCACTAGCGAAGCAAGATAGTGATTATGCTTTCTCAGTAAAACAAAATGTATTCAAATAAAGTTCACATGAATAGCAAATGAAAATGTCCCTGAAAGTCACGACTGCCTCTTTAAATAGTGTTATTTCCGGAACAGCGAATATAGAAAACCACGTTCTCTAGTATGTAACGTTGTCATCGGTTACACAACTACATTCTAAAGGTTATGGTCTATACTGTAAGAAAATGTTTGTCTGGTATTCTGTCGTGCTTGTGAAACAAGCCAAAACATTATGATCATCAAAGCTATTTTTCTTTATTTTGTAGCTAATAACATTTGACAACCAGTCTCTGTTTTCATCCCTATGACGAGTCAAAACGGTGTCATGTTTAATATGATTCTCAAGACAATGGATGACAATTAAACTTAATTTGCATGGCAATATAAAAGCAACGATGATAACGAAATTGAAATCATTTAAAACCGTTTATTCTAAGCCTAGATCGGATAAGAAAAACATAATAATAGCCCCCTTAGGTCTGTTGGCTGATTTTTATTTTCAAACGATAAAACCTATATATGTGTCCATTATAACAAGCAGTGCGAAAATAAGCCTTTTCTCTGATAAACAATCACAAGCTGAATGGCATACTCGTAATAAATTGTAATGCACAGTGTCAAAAGAGATTTAAAGGCGTGAATTGATAAAGCCAATAAAATAAGTGTTTTGAAATAGGATCTTTTTGCACATTGAGAAATTGTAATAGACCAAATGTTGCTGCTCATGCGAAACTTTGACATGTTAAAATTCTTCTAAAACTGGCCTATGTTGCTAGAATTACATTGTATACTTAAATGATTGATGTTTTACATTTTTCTTACTGACGTCAACAGATAAAACAACTCTAATCTCTCTTTCAGAAAATCTTGACATGTGGAATAAACGATGTATACGTTATTATTATGTGCACCTGTTTTCTCTTTTGATTGGAACATTTCCTTTCTTTATCCGTATTGTTCGAACTTTTTAGATCCAATGCATTTCCAGTTATTGTTTCCCAAAGCTGCACCCATCACCACCGACATTACGAGGTAATATTAAACAAACTTTACCATCCACCAGCATCCAAAAATTAGAAACAAAATATCATGTCATGTGTACAACAGCAACAACAAATTCATGATGTGACAGGATCGGATGTCGTACTTATGAATCAGCTTTACCTCGTCCTTTTATTTCTTTTTCTGACATGCAGTATTTGGCTTATTTTAATTGTTCAAGATAGTCGAGATTTCTATAACATTGCATTTTTTTTTAATTGCATTAGGAGTATCTTTATGTTACCGTCCATTGTCATGAGTGCGGTCAAACGATTTTACATTTGAGATGGCTTTGGATATATTCATAGAGGATGTTTACTGACACACTGACATAATCATTTCCACTCAAACTATGATAAATCATTTGCATATTTTTAATTGGTGTTTTATTGTTTTTCAGCACAGCAATACGAGTAGGTTATTTGGATTTAACGCAATTGGAGTAAAGAACCTTGCTGATCGATACAACACGACAGCCGATCCGGGCATGTCTGATGGAATGAGTCGAATCAGCACTCTCTCGCTTGCATGACCAGCATGCTAACCACAGAGCCACTATGTTTCGTGCCACTATTCGTCTCTTGGTATGACATACAAGAAAGTGTAACCAGCCTGTTATATTTCCTTGAGTCTGCAGTGGATTTGTATTCATTGTATTATAAACAAGACCTTTTTTTAAAAGATGAACCTCATTGTGTTCACTTGTTTACGTAACTTGTTCCTTGATTTCAGTCAGACCATAGTTGATACATGTCTGAGAAAATTTACGTTTTTTTTTCTGCCATAGCAGCTTTGACGTAAAACGTATCCATGGTATTAATGCCCGTGACACTCCTTTCTTATCCATATGGCAACAATAAGCCATGCAGACATGTGATATGTTAGAATAAAATGCAATTTCCTGTAATTGTGAACATGATATGAGAATATTGGAAACAGCTCCTTTTTCTTTTGTATGTTTAGCAAAATAATTGCTTGCCAGAGCAGAATTAAGGAGATTGACAAAAGACAGGTTACTTGTAAGAGTTTCCAAGTTTTGCTAATTGTTTCACTTCTCTTCCTCCGTAAAGTATCACTAAACATATACTTGCATTCTTCAAACAATAACTTGGTGTTTGATTCTTAAAATGGGGTAAATTATAATCTTCCATTTTGACTTTAATTCGGTTAAAATAATATAAGGTAGTAAACAAAATAACTCCATTATAAGCTATCGCTGCAGCCTTTTCCTGATATTCAGCATTTGTATAACCAATCCCAAAGATTCCAAATACCGAAATGCATCCCACGAATATTTCATTGCATCTTGTTTTGAACTAGCACATTGACTTTGTCGATGTAAATGCAGGAGTAATTTATGCAAATGACATTTCTTGTGGACTTCGACAAGTCGGTGCACTCCTTTTTTGTAATTAATCTCCAAAGCCGAAAATTGATGAAACTACCAAAAAGATCCTATACCGGATAAGTATCCATGGTTCCGAGCACTTAGAAATCGTTGAAGTTTGGAAGTGTCACTTTGTTGCATTATTGCCGTTGAACTGTCAAACGAAAACTAAATCTTTATTTTTAATAGATCACTGCGTTGTCAAATAGAAAAACAATGCAATCAATAATAACCTTCTCATTGTATTTTTCAACAAGGTAAAGCTGGCTTGTTTCTTGATTTTTATTTTGTCAATTTTTTAATGAAAGATCAAAGACAGCATGTTGTTGTATCTGAATGCACAACGTTGCATGGGTTTGCGCCTTGGCATAAATTAAGACTTAATTTTATAAAATCAAGCTTTGAAGGAACTCTCTGACCTTGGTTGTTGTCTTCTTTGCGAAAGCTGGTCTGTATTGACTTTAGTTCTTATTTATTATAAATAATTTAGTCAGAGAAAGAACTTGCAGTTTGAAAATTAAAGTGAATTTACTATATTTCGTACGATGGATATTTTAGAGGCTAACGAGGCTACTAAAATCACAACAGCTAATGGGCATTCATTGTATTCTATGGAAGCGACTGAAACTATGAAATTAGGTCGCAATAAAAGTATCATGTTTCGTTTAAGGTTTAAAGGTCATATTCCCAAAAACAAATTAATTCACAATATAATCTCGAGAAGGGATGATCGATAGAGAGGTCATATGTTACAACCTTTCCTAAATATGGGATCGACATTTACACTATAAAAAGATACTATTATACCGTTTTATCAAACATTGACTCGAATTTCTCAATATTAAACTGGATGTTTGGCTAATGAAATTAATATATGATGCATGTCGACTTAAACGACCAGAAGTGATGTGACAACGTCAGTCAAAATTAAGGAAAACCTACTAAATAGTAGGATAAAAAGTGGTCAAAGCTGATTGTGCTGAAAAATAACGCTGAAGAGAATAGCAGATAATTCATTGATTTCCAAACATCACAAATATAATCGAATATTTCAGAAACGATAAAGATTTGAATATTAATTTTAAAAATGATAACATCTAGATAAATACCGATAGCATTGATAGTGAAATAGTTATAAGGTTAAATTGGCAAATTATGATGAAAACAACTTGCTCTTCTGAGGCGCGTAAATATACAAGCATGTATTTGGCTTAATTTGCCGAACAGATGAGAGATGCAGTAAATATTACGTCAGTTTTAAACACTTTGATAAAATAACAATTAAGAAAAATACACAAATATTTTTATATTTAAAACAGTAAATAGTGAATAAAGCTATGAAATTGTTGCTTTAACGCAAGCCAAAGGAATGCCAATATTTGACGTAAATCTGAAATCATTGACATCTTGACTCAATATATTAACCATAGGAATGGCAACATTTAACGTAGATCTGAAACCATTGACATGCCATGGTCACTCAATATATCAACCATAAATATATCAACCATAGAAAAATGGCAATCTTTGACGTAACTCTGAAATCATTAACAGGGTAACTCAATATATTAACCATAGGAATGGCAACATTTAACGTAGATCTGAAACCATTGACATGCCATGGTCACTCAATATATCAACCATAAATATATCAACCATAGAAAAATGGCAATCTTTGACGTAACTCTGAAATCATTGACATCTTGACTCAATATATTAACCATAGGAATGGCAACATTTAACGTAGATCTGAAACCATTGACATGCCATGGTCACTCAATATATCAACCATAAATATATCAACCATAGAAAAATGGCAATCTTTGACGTAACTCTGAAATCATTGACAGGGTGACTCAATATATTAACCATAGGAATAACCAAATTTAATATAAATCTGAAGGAAAAAAAATCATACTTTTGCAATGACAAAGTAAGTATCGAATTGTTGAAACTAAAAGCACCTGTTTTAGACTTGAGACCTGTTTGCTTGTCAATGATACCTAAAAGCAGTTTGTCAAATGTAAGAAAGGTTGTCCGACGTTTTTTGATGTACGAATGTACAACACAGACAATAATATATAGTTATAGATGTATGTTGTAACGCATGTCAGTTAGAATAGATATAGACTAAAAATGTATTCGAATGACAAAGTTAAGTTTGGTTACAACTGTTCTGCTGTTGAACATTGAATATCTAAGATATGTTGGAATTTATTTTGATTTTTGACACTAGATAAGTGGTAAACAGCCAACGTGCTGTAGATTAGACACGAAATATTAATGTGTTCTCTTTGAGAAATAGCTCAACGGATATAAAGATTTTTACAGTGTCAAAAATTGCGACCATGAATCAAAAATATTACTTTTGAAATAAATGGATTGAAAACTACATGTTCATGTTTGATGAAAAATAAAATAACATCCTATTAAAAAAGTAACTGCTGCAGTGATCATTGGGGGAGCAATAGCTAAGAGAGAGGTACGTATCTTCAAAATAAATTTATCTCGAAGATAACTGAAGAAAAAGAAATAGCAATTAATGAAAAGGCCATAGGAAATTTACAGTGAAAAGGTGTAAAAACACACCACAGTAAAAACAGTTAAAGATATCAACGTTCATGTATTTATCCATATTGTTCATGGTAGACGTGATTTGGATGACCCTGACACATCGACTCAGCCAGAAAAAAAAAACGAAACATGGAAAATCACTGTTTCATTTCTACCTCTCTATTCATGTATCAGCGTCATATGTCAATCATTTCGAAACTTGATGCAAGTTTAACGGATTCTCTAAAATTCACTTCTAAAATGCAGCCAATGTCATATATTGCAAATATTGGAAGCAGACGACAAAGATATTCTTTACTGAAATAGACTACTCTAGAAAAAAAATGGACGGCGAATGTTTGTTTGCTTGTTTACATCGGTAACTTCCGTTTGCATTGAAACGCCAACATTTCAACAGTGTTAGGGTTCCACTGGAGACACTCAGGTGAGAATGTATAAATCAATGAATAAAATGACTAGGTTTGTGCATTTTTATATCATGGATGCTTTCCATGTTTAAAAATGATAGAGGGTACAAACAAAGTAGAGGATATGTAAGTACTTAGGTAAATAACAAATTCCTTTCATCTTTCATACTCGCAATCATTTTCATCTTACCGACTTTGCTCAATTAACGTTCTTGATTCCCTTTGGCGAATACATGTAGTATCATGATAATTCCACCTCTTATGCATTCTCCGTCATCAGGAGCATCTCGCAGTTTGTGGACGGTTCTAATTCTGTATAGGTAGTCTGTAAACTTGTAAACGGCATTATCTATTAATCCAGGAGTATGTTATGCACACATTTCTAAAATGCAAACAATGTCACAATGTATCAATGCGTCATTATACGTAGTACTTACGAAGATCCTCCAGTGTGTTTAAGTTAAAATGTTCCATGACATCCTAGTAATTTGATTATTGTCAATATATATTTTATTAATTACTTAAACTGTAATAATACGTTTCTTTTGGTGGTAGGGCTTCTTTCAACACTATCAATGAATGTATTTCATAAAATATGTATGGGATGTGGCTGAAAAAGCGTTCAGTGTTTGGTAAGTGAGAAATTATCTTTCTTGTTTAGTCGGATATTAGATAATGTTCGATCAATCTAAAGCTGAATAAACCTGTCGGTTCTTCTAACTGTTAGTTCATAATCTTCTATTACGAATTTATCATTTATTAACTATTTCCTAAATTAAATACATTTCTCATTGATGTTTGGTATGGGTTTTCCCATATTATATGGGTCATTGTGGCTAACATCGTGATGAATAAGTGATAACTGTACAAGTCCTGAAAAACACAGGTATGTATTTCTGAATTTTTATCTGCTGCACATCTATCCCTCCTCCTAAGTGATCGCTAAGGCTTGCTTAATTATTTACCTCCCATTGCTGTGGTATATATTTCATTAGTTACAACAACGTTTATCTTACTCTATCTTAATTATATATGTGTATAGATATAGATATATATGTATATATACTGTAATCATTGCAAGTTATTTGAAAGTAATTTATTCTTCTGCAAATTAGTGTTTTATGTCACTTGTGAATTGATTTGACATGCACAGAAAACCCTTATGAAATGTTTATTGTTGTCCAGGATACCAGTAAAACTATAGTACAAGTTCCCTCTGGCACACTATTATGTTAAAATACCTCAGAACTTTTGTGGACGTTGAATATTACGATTGATACTTCTTTTAGTATAATGTCGACCAAAATATCTACATTGTGGAACAGCATTTTATGTTTTGGTAACTGTTCAGTTATTGAAAATAGGAAATACTTTCTACAAAACTATTTTCACCTTCAGTTGTTTTAAATGTGCTGATACTACTCATTTTTTTCCTCATTATTTAGCTTTCATTTTCAACGTCATGATTTACCTTTCATTTTTCTTTCATGGTTTAACTACTTCCGGAAAGATGGCCGCCATCGCTTAACTGCTTGAGATAGGCTCTTCCGATTTTGTGCTATATTTATGATATTTGTGCTTGTTCTCTATCATCGTCTACATTATTGTCTTTCATCATGCATTGGCTGTTCCGATCGTATGTGTTAATTCATCTCCTTGTCTTGGAAACGAGAAAAATTACAATTTTTCTCAGCTGTTTTGTCCCAATGTTAAGACGTCATTTGTTTTTTAATAAACCGCCGTCACGTGACCGCTTACAATACGGCGGAAACTCATTAATTGGATTAAATGACCACACCTTGGTTCTAGATACTACATTGTGTTCAAGACTAAATGAACTGGGAATACGTTCATCATTTCTTAAATGTAAACGAAAGCGAAAAAAGAAACGTTCTTTCAAAGCTGGCCGGCGTAGAACAGGAAGAAGAATTCCAGTTATCTCCCTTTCGCCCGTAACGGATAAACAACTTAAAAATGCTGCCGTTAATATTAATAACATGGTTCAAATTCCTCTTAAATCGTCAACTGTCCCAGGGATACCACCACGTATTGCATTATTCAACGCTCAATCAGTAGGATCACCGGAAAAGCGCACACAAATTGTTAATTTTATCAACGACCAGAAATATTGACGTCTTCTTCCTGACAGAAACTTGGTTACATTCCGCAGGTGATGAATGTAAGTGTGCGGATTTAACAGCCAGGGATTACTCCTTCAAGTCGTTCCCCCGCAACTCTTGCAGAGGTGGAATTGTTGCAATTGCAAAGAATTCCATGATCAAATGCCTTAAGTACAACACAACCTTCAATTTCTGCCACACATCGTTTTGAACTAGTCCCAACAACGCTCACACTGGAACAAAGGTCAGTTCATTTTTTTCTGTCTCTACCGTCCTCCTCCTAGTAGAAAATACAAGATGACTGAATTTCTCTTTTTGGAGCAGTTTCCAAATCTTCTACAGTATGGAAATTCGATAGGTGGCAACCTAATTATTCTTGGAGATTTCAACCTTCACTTTGTCCTTTTAAACCATACACGTCAAAACTCCTAGATTCCATTCATGTTTTCAATCTTAAACAGTCAGGTAACCAACCTACCCATAAACTTTTTCATATTTTAAACTGGTTTTTTTATAGACCTGATGATAATATTCTGCAATCCACACTTGCATCCCACGAACTTGCATCGGATCACCTCTGCATTGTATGTCATCTCGACGTAATAGTCCCTAACCCTCCACCTCTATTCGCTACTAAGAGAAACCTCCGTATGATAAATATAACCAAATTCATGCATGACATCCAAGAAAACCTAACAACTTTCTTACATCCAACAGCGGAACAACTTGATAACTGCCTGCGTTCATAGCTTGAAAAACATGCCCCAGCCACCAAATGCAGAATATTAATAAAAAAAAAAGTGTTCTCCATGGTATAGCAGTGTTAGGGACCATCTTCGCACTGCTAAAAGACATCGCCGAAAAGCAGAGCGGCTTTGGCTTTCCACCAGACTCGCTATTCATAAACAAATCTACGAAGCCGCTAAGAAGAACGTCACAAACATAGTCCATTTAGCCAAATCATCCCACTACAGTACTAAGATCACAGAGAGTTCCAGCTGCAAAGAGCTCTTCGAGATAACTAACAAACTAATGTCAAGGAACAAATGTACACCACTTCCAACAACCTTCTCTCCACTAGAGATTCGCTTGACAGCACAATTTCAACTGATTCGTCACCATACAATTATGATGCAGAATTTCAGAGACAACCGTTAGGAGCATTTGAACCTGTTTCTATTCATTTAGTACGGACAATCGTGATGAAAAGTGCACCAAAGTCTTGCGAACTTGATCCAATTCCGACATCACTGCTGCTTGAGTGCTTAGACCCAATATTACCTTCACTAAATGATGTTATTATTATCTCTCTCATCAGGGTAATTCCCATCATTTTTCAAAACTGCCATCGTAAAGTCACTGCTGAAGAAAGCAACACTGGACTATAACGCCCAGTTTCTAGTCTCCCATTCATATAAAAAATCTTAGAAAAGGTTGTTCTAACACAACTTGTATCTCATTTGAATTCAAACAGTCTTCTTCGCAATGTACAGTCTGCATATCGCCCTTGCCACAGTACGGAAACTACTCTTCTAAAAGTATGTAGTGACATTCTCTCTGCTTTGGATAGTGGAGAGATTACAGTCCTCACTCTCCAGCATTTGACACAAAAGTCCACGATATATTACTTCACCGTCTCCAGCATGTATTTGGCATTCAGAATATAGCCTTACAGTGTTTCAAGTCGTACTTAGTGAACAGGACACAAATTATATCTGCAATGGAATACACTCCAGCCTAGTTGACGTATGTTGTGGTGATCCACAGGGATCTGTTCTTGGACCTGTTCTCTTCCTTCTGTACACTCAGCCGCTCTCAAGTGTCATAGATCATCACCCAGTGTCGCACCAATTGTATGCTGATGACACCCAAATATACAAGTCTCGCCACCCAACTGAAGTTGATGCTACCATCCATGGAGTAGAGAAGTACATTTCTGATGTGAAATCATGGATGACATGTAACAAGCTGAAGATGAATGATGATAAAACTGAGGCTACTCTGATCACAACACAAAGACTTTCTCATGCACATCCTTTACCCCAGACAATAAATATCAGCAACACCAACATTAAATTCTCACAGTCAGTACGGAACCTATGCGTTACTCTAGACAGTACTCTTACATTGCACCAACATGTCATGAACATATGCAATGATGCATATCTTGAATTGAGACGCATCAGTTCCATTCGTAAATATCTTTCAGTTGATGCCACTAAAGCACTTGTGTGTTCATTAGTACTTTCAAGACTGGACCAATGTAATTCAATTCTGTCTGGTTCGTCACAATATTTACTCCAGAAACTTCAAAAAGTTCAAAACACAGCTACACGGATCATCTTTAGAGTACCTCGATCAGAGTACACCTCACCACTGCTCTGTACCCTACACTGGTTATCGATTTGATACAGAATCAAACACTAGAATTTATTCTTTCTGCTATGTTTCACTGACAGACTCCAGTCCAACATACCTATCCAGCCTCACCCATGTGTATACACCAGCTAGAGCCTTACGCTCTTCTTCTGATAATCGTATACTCATTGTTCTCAAGGTGAAAACAAAGTCATATCGACAACGTTCGTTTGCATACCAGGGCCCGGCGACGTGGAACGAATTGCCCATTGAAATTAGACACAAAGACACAGTGGTCCCTTTTAAGAGTGCTCTTAAGACACCTGTTTCGACTGCAGGGACAAACTTAGCGACCTAATCATGTTTTGTACCTTATAAGTTTTCAGCATGTTTTTTTATGTTTTCCAATTTCATTGCTTTTGTCATTTGTTGTTCTTTAGTGTAGTCATATCATTATTGATGGTGTAATGCGCTTAGAGCTTCTAAAGATTAGGCGCTATACAAAGTCCTCATTATTATTATTATTATGGTTTTCCTTTCATTATAACGTCATGATTTACCTTTCATTTTTAACGTCATGATGTACCTTTTATTTTTAACTTCATGATTTACTTTTTATTTTTAACGTCATAAGGACCTCCATACTGAAATCAATCTAACACATCACCGTCTCTTTCTTTGTCTTAGTTATTAAAACGAAATTGATGCAAGACGAAATCATTATTATTCACTGATAAATTAAAAAACTTGTTAAAATTTCTTGGAGAATTATTAAGTAAATTAGTGTATATATATGTCTCAATTTTTGTATGGTTTAATTTACTTTCTTGCGATCATTTAAAATTAATTCCAAAGCAAATGAAAAATAAAATAAGCACGTTTTGCACTGATACAAATGTTTAACTCTTTCAGGTAAATTGGTTTCCCCTGAGTTCCTGGTGTGTGTGTGTGTGTGTGTGTGTGTGTGTGTGTGTGTGTGTGTGTGTGATTAGGATTTTTAATGTAGCGTTAACAATTATTCACTCATATCGACGTAATGTCTGCAGTGAGGCAGTGTATAGTGATGTTTAGCACTGAGGCATCATGCCGCAGACATGTAGCATGACGTCCCACACAGTCACATTATCCTGACACCAGGCCTATCAGTTCTAACACTAACCTCGTAATGCTGAGCGTCAATCGAGGCAGCTGTTAGTACCATTTTTTTAAGTCTTTGGTATGATACCGGTGCAAAGAGTTCCTATGCATGTGCAGTGTTAGACATTCAACCATATCAATCATCCATTCTGTACTGTCGCTCATTTCCTGTCCAAACGTTGATACATAAAATGTCGAACGAACGTTCGGTAACGTTATCTGTCTCACTCATATACTTGGAAGGTTTGTTCTATGGTTAAAAACAAATTGGTAAGCTCAACAGGTACATCTTCCTGATTGTGTCTTTTTGTTGGACTGAATGTTTAGTCTAACTGTACTTTTCTAGTTTTAGTCTAACTGTACTTTCTAGTTTTAGTCTAACTGTACTTTCTAGTTTTAGTCTAAATGTACTTTCACTGAACTAGATTTAATTTTTGTAGCGATAATGTTCTTATATAATTCAACATCATTGAAAGCTTCATACGAACCTTGATTGTTTTCACCGAAAAGTGTGTTATCAAAAAATTACCGAATGAATCTCTAAGTCTTTTAGCGATATGTTTGTTCTTGTTCTGTCACCTGATACGCTTTAATGTCTAAGTAGAACGAGAGGATTGTTTGTTAATTGCTTTGTTTTGGTGCATCCATTCCGAATTTTGGTGCTAATGTGTTTCGTGTCTTCTCCCTTGATTTTTTCTTACTTTTTTGCATTCACATGCCTTGCAAAACCCCATCTTTTCTTTATTGTGTTACGGAGCTTTCATGTGTGAATCCCGGGGATGCAATGTGACTTCCTGCGACGCTACGTGCATTCACATAGCAGCTTTGTCACTCGTCTCTATACTGGCACGCTTTGCAATTATTCACATATTTAAATCCTTTTTTTTAATCTTGGGTCTCGAATTCATCAAGCTCATGAAACTGATATGCTTTATGTTAATTGTTGGACTCTATGGACGTATTATTTTTTTTATATCAAAACATTTTCAACTCTGGCAACAAAAGGACTTTAGAGTTCTCGTAGTGTATTTAAGCGTTACTGCATTAATAAATATATATTCTGTTTTAAATATAGTGTTGTCTTATCTAGATACAAGAGGGTTAGTGTCAAAACATAACATTGTGCCAGTACTTGAGTGGGATAGAAATGTTTGGTATATTATTCTTGTCGTCTATTGGCGTGACATTATACAGTACACACAACTATCGTCATACAGTTCCTCGTTTACTTTTCTCGTCATTCTAAGTTATCGTCATACAGTTCCTCGTTTACTTTTCTCGTCATTCTAAGTTTCTGCTCTGCTGTCTTTCGTTGGAATTTATATTAAAACTTAAAACCTATGCAAGAATTATCTACACGAAAAATCAGATGACTGCTATAAACTTGACGTAATTACACAGCATAGTTAAGAAATAACAGGTTTAAGAAAGTAAGAAAGTGGTCAATATTAACGGGGGTGGGTGGGTGTGGAATTGGGTCATAATCACACGTTGTTTTTGCGCATTCATGAGTTGTATGGTAGAATATGTATGCCATCTCAGAGGTATTGTACAATATTTAACAAGAATATGTCGAATGATAGAGCATTATATGTTGAGGTTGAGATTCTAAATTATTTATGGTCTGCTTTGTAAAACCCCTGCCCAAATTAAATATTGAACGACCCCTATTGAAATTCTTTTCATAAGCAAATGCACAGTCCTCTAAACCTGAAGCATACCATTATCCACAAAATGACCTTCACATAGATCAGTTTCGACAATCCGCAAATAAAGTCCTTCAGATAGATCAAGTTCCATTATCCACAAAATGACTTTCACATAGATCAGTTTCGATAATCCGCAAATAAAGTCCTTCAGATAGATCAAGTTCCATTATCCGCAAAAAGTCCTTCACATCCATTAGAATCTATTTACATGCAAAAGGTTATATTATCCGCTAAGAAGTCATTCATATACATAAGGTTCCATTTCGAGTTCAAAGGTTATTTACATACACCAGGTTCCATTACATATTTTCTAACAGTCATCGATTATTTTCGAAGAAGCTTATGAGAAATATTTGTGGTTAAGTATACCAATATAAACAGCGATATTTGCCTAATTTATCTGCGGATTTAGACATATTACAAATAGCAAAGTACGTAGGCTGCAGCAATTATGTTAGCAGTGGCTATGTTTGAGACAACTGGTAGGTTTATATGCATATTCTACTTGATTCTCGGGAAATAACGTAAATAACCCTAATGGGATAAGATCAGAATTTACGTAAAAACATGCTTAGATTGTATCGATTGTAGCGTTCGCCCACAACTCTGTCAGCTCGTACCTCTCCTGCTTTTTGAAAACGAAAAGCACCAAGAGTATCAAAAAAGCACATGGCATCATTCCATTAATTGATTTCTAACTAGTTTGTCATCTTCTCGAATTTCAAACCAAACGGAAGTATGCTACTAGCCTGAACACTGTCATGTTTTATTTTTTGCTGGAAGAGTCCATTTTTTCAGGGAAAGGATGGGTGTAAGATCTAAACATACAAAGAAGATAAACACTTCCAACCACCAAAATTTGCGAAATGTTACCTACAGCTTAAGAAACAATATAAACAACATCACTCTTTTAGTGTAAACATCACAGACTCGCACATTTCAATATTGTTAGGGTCCGCTTGGTGACAATCAGGCGAGAAATTATAAATCATATAATGAACTAATATAAGTAATGCGTTTTTCTGATTGGCTAGTGTTATTGTATTTAAAAAAAAAAAGATGTCGGCCGTTGTATGTGGCTTTTTTTAACACTCGCCTAAACTGTTTTATATGGTTGTTGTATGTAAATACACGGGGGGGGGGGGGGTAGTGGATATAAAGTTACTCGAGTAGCTGAAAATACCATTATGCACTTGGAAATCGGGTAATATTTTAGAACACATATTTTAAGACGCTTTTGATTAGAGAGAGAGATTGTAAAACATCTCTACCTAGTAAGAAGCTTATGTTCAATAAGATTATTTTGGAAATGTTCAGGGCGAACTAGATACATCTTTCAAAACGAGTTCAACGCTCTACAAACTGAAAAGGGGATATGGAGTGCTTTCAAATTTGTCTACTTTTTCTTTCTAATAATTTCGACTATAATTTAATACATGCGATTGTTGCGAACATTTCATTTTCCTGTTTTCTTACCTTATTGCTCAAATTGCACAACAGTTGTTTATATAGTCCACCTTAAGAGTACTGGAATTTCATCATTCATGAAAATGTTCCACGATCAAATGAGAATTTCAATAGTTCAAATTCTATTCGTGGCAGAAACGGATGTCTCGCCAACTGTTGTGGTCTTCTTGACGTCAGTCTACATATAGACGTCGAATTTATTCATATAGTATCAGATAAAAGCGAACTAAAAAAATCTGGGCAATTTTCACTACAGTTTTTATTAAAACAGGAATAGCATTTTTTTTCTACGAAAATTGTGTTCATGAGCTATTTTGGTTTGATAATAAACAAGCATATGTGGTGTCTCACTGGTTCGCGTGCAGGAATAAAATCCTAATATACACAGCCCCCAAAAAGATTTTCCTGAAAGCTCCCCAGTTAATTACAATGCATGCATCATGGCGTGATCTTGGTCTCCAGCTACGCGGTCTATCCCAGAAGTCAGAGCTTGCTCTCCGAACAAACCATTTTTATGGCTTGATCCGACGAAAATCTTCTTACACTGCAGTTATTTTGCAGGACAAAATTAATTTAATTAATTCGATCTTTATATTGTAAAATATCAAATTTGAAGGTTTGAACAATTCATTTTAAATTTTTAATGGTGGTTTTCGACATAAATATATACAAATGAGCTTTTAATAACGTTCAGTGTCTCGATCAGCTTTGTAGTTTGCTCTTGGGAAATAAAGTTTACGAGTGCATTTTATAATTAAGGAATATTAATACAAAAAGTTGACATTGCAACAAAAGTTGTATTAGTATATGACATAAAAACCAATTAAGCTGGAAAAGTCCGATCTTATTTTCGTCTCTCTCCACAGTAGCATATCGACTGTCAAGGCTGTTGGTGGTAAGTAGTGGATCAAATAATGGAAGCAATCAATGAGGCAATCCCGATTTAGTATGTATGATGCGACTCGCTTAGACTTCTTTACAAAAACCAATTTTAGTGTTCCTTCACGATAGAAAATATTTAGTTGTAATAATGATGTATATTTTGCACTCATTTTACTTCAAGCCGTACATGTATTCATTTTGGTTTTGCCTTTTTTTTTTTGTTTATTTTGTTTTTATTTTAGACGATTTTTTTCTCTTTTTCTTTTCTTTTTTTTTCTTGGGAGGGGGAGTAGTCTTTTTCGTTGTTTTACTTTTGTTTTGTATTGCTTTTGTTTCTTTGAAGTAGGTGGGGTTTAAGGCAAGACATGAAGGTCATATCGTGCAGAAGAAAGTCACTCTGCACCATTGCCGTTCCGTTACCGTCTCTGCTATCTAGCGATTTATTATATAATTGTATTCTGCAAACACCAATTTATCTTAGAATTATAACCGTATAGTTCCATACACTTGGCCCCTTAATTTGTTTGCTGTCATGATGTGCTAAAGTCAATATAATATTTGATTTGATAGTGATTCAAACTAAGTACAATTCGTGTTAACGTGTTTTAACAAGAACTTAAAATTGCACATGCTCATTGGATCATTGCTGGATCAATGCTGTTGCCAAATCGTCAGTTTCAAAGTTGCGTAGTTTGTACACGTCGCTAAGTGGTAAATGAACCAGAATTTATGAAGGCAGCTATTACGTTTTGTCTTGCCGACCAGCATTGATCAGTTTTAATAATCCTACCCGGCAGCATTTTGATCTTAAACGATTGCTAAAAGAAAAGGTGTCCTCTTTTTCGATACGTGACACCTGGCGAACTATCTCCACAACTATTTTCCACAAGGTGTTTGATAATAAATTAGCACAAGAACAACTTCCGAAAGTGATATGAATAAAGTTATGCTTAAATACGAATGAAACTGTTACATTCTTCATTAGCTACTTGACAGTTTTTTTCTAACTACAGATTCTCCGGTATTTTGTTTTGGCCCTCGCTCATGCAGAAAGTTAGTTTTATAATTGTAGTATCATGACTATATGTCATGTATGGTGTACGAACTGTACAATATTGGTCGGTGTGGCACATGGCGTTGAAGATGTTGGACAACCCTTATCTATTACATTAGCTACTGCCTAATAGAAAGATTCAAAGCAAACGAGCTTCTCTTTCCTACTGAAGGCTTTCAAAATTGATCCAAATCTTTAAATAAACCTACCGAAGTGAACGGCACACCATTGAAATCAGACGTACATGCTTGCCACAAGACTCAATGCTTGAACATATATGTAACTTAGAAAAAGTGTGTAAAAGTGTTCTTGAGTAAATGAGATCACTTGACAATGGAGTTCGGTGTGTACCGCGAGAAAGGAGAAATTGTTCGCATGCAATGTTAACAAAACAATTATTGTGTGTACCACGACATACATAGGACTATTTCAAAACAATCTTTTTCTTTATTTATTCAAACCGAACATAGTAACTTTGACTCAAAGAATATTTAAGATATTGTCACAGTCATTAATGTTCGGTGCTGAATCATATATTTGTCTGATTTTCAACTATATAGTCACAGGGAACAGATGTGTAACTGGTATCTGATCCGATCACTCTGACCAGCATACATCTTTCTACATGTCAAGATCATTTAATTATTTTCCTGTTTAGGCGAAAATTATGTTTGTGTCGTATTTGTTTCCAATTTGTGTTTCCCTCAGGGTTTTAACGGACAAATGTATTCACATTTAATGGCTCTGACAGAGATATTTTCTGTATATCAGAAAACTGATCAAACAAAGTATTGTTCGTCTCTTAGGATTTGGCCCGTATGAAATGGCATAAACGCGGTAGCCATTCGAGTACAGGAAATTATCTCCACGCATATATTTTGCATGTCCGATGCGAATGTATTCGCATTAAGAATAGACTTGTAGGAACAAAGTGTAAAGACTTTATAACCTAAACCTAAAACATCATACAGTAGTGAGATATCTTTTAAAAAAGTGTACTCAGTATTGTACAGACAACGACATTTCCACATTGTCAGCTAGATTCCAGACGTGGCAAAGATTACTTTCTATCAAATTTACAAGTTATTGTTCCGAATTCGCACCAGGTTTGTAAATTGTCGTATTTTTCATGAGGGTTGTGGGGTTTCATGTTGACCTTCGAGCGATATTCTTATTTAAAACATAAAAACAACAAAGAAAACATTCGAAATCTGTGAAATCAATTCAAGGACAAGAATTTGGATCGAAATAGGAATATATATTTTTTGTAAAATGCACAAACTGTTTTTAAACCTCAGCCTTTCGAGTAGATTCCAATAGAGAATTTGTCACAGTAGCTATTCATTTTTCCTGACATTTTCATTTTAAATTAGAGAAAGTCACAAGCGCTACTAAATGTCGGGGCAGTTCGCTGCAACAAAAAAGTAACCCAGAAATTACTCTGAAGGGAACATAAAATTAGTACTTACACTCGCGGTTTCTCTAAAACTAGTTAATACTTCTAAAAACGAATGATTAAAATACCCGTTGCGTAGGAATCTTTATATGGTCTTCAGAGTGTATCACGTGGATAGGTCTGCTGAAAGTAGAACAAAACAACTGTACCTGCAATGTAATGGTTGGGCGACCTGAAATTTGATAGTATTGTAAATAAGTAAGGATATTGAATAACAGACTGTACAAGAGATTCTATGTGAAGGGAATAATAAAACTAACAACTACGCCATTAATTCGATGGTAGAGTGAATCAGCGACCGACTGAATTATAGATTGTGTCGGGAGTTGTGCAAGTTCATATTTGAAATTATCAATTAGTTAATGCATAACCCACACTGCGCTCCTATATCTTTATACTGACTGAAATTGATGTTTTATAGTTGCCTCCGCCCACTAGGGGCATATGGGCAACTTTAATAGCCACCATATCGGTGGCCATTTAAGGTCCCTTGGGGAGGGGTCGCTACTCCCCCCCCTCAGGAATTAAAGTGCTTAAATGCACTATAATTTAAATTGGGCGTTCTCCCGAATTACTAAAAAGTAACTATCGGGAGAAATGAAAGCCCATGGGGTGGGTAGGAATAGTACCCACACACACACACCCCTATCAACCAATCGGAAGTATTCGCTGGTAGCGAGGGAAAATGCTTTCTCATTTCGCTAGTAATTGATGAGTCGGCAGCAGAAAAGGCGGAAAAGGCCCAGGTCCAGGAGGGCGGCGACACAGCAGCACACACCAGAGCACGCAAACAGCAAGACAGCACAGCAAAGGACGCAGTCCACACCTGAAACAACAAGGTCATACTAAAGGTCAAATTCAGTCCAGTTGTACTAATGGACATCTTAACATCCAATAATGTGTTAGCCACCTGTGCAATTATTCAAATATTTAAGTTGAAGAATTGTTATTTAAAATCCTATCATTCGAATAAAACTAGTACATAAGCGTACATATAATAAGTCCCTAACAAATTTCAAAATTAAAATGTCAGAGTGACATATAAAAGTGTAGTCAATGGTAGTTTGTTTTGGTTATAAGTTTGTATGGAGGCGGTACCAATAAGGCCAAATTAATCTCTTAGGGCCACGGAAAGTTAGTCAAAGAGGGGTACTCGTAACCAAATGAGTCCCCTATTATTCAGGCAAAGACATATGGCAATGAAATATCTTTTCATTGTACGGCTTTCCTCGTAGTCCTGGTGGTGGTGACTGTTTCCGTATGAGAGCTGAAATTGTATCATACTTCTGATACTATGCTAAAATGAATATAAAATGTAAATAAAACAATAAACTCAAAGAGACAGCGTAAGTAGTACAAATAATGAGCTAACAATGCTTTGATCGCCACTACATTTATCCTACCTTGATAGTACGTAATTCTCAATAAATACCTGTTTGAGGTAAATTATATATGACTTTAAAGGTATTGTGTGAAATAAAACAAAAACTCTAGTGTAAGAAATGTGTACAGTGTTAATTTGTATCTGAGCTTGAGAAGAAACAATTGGCTGGTTAATATGTCAAAAGAATGTATATATTTTAAAATAAATTCAATTTGACTCAATTTCACAAAAATATTTCAAGTAAAATGAAGAAAAAACATCAGGGTTGTGCATTCCACGTATGTAAATATTCTGGTGATTAATAGATGAAAATATTACTTTTGGTTTAAAATTTATTCTTTTTGCATGGTTTTAAGTATCGTAGATACTGGTACATCAACTACTGACAGTCAAGGCGTGAAACTATGTATATAGAAAACGTCCATGACCTTTGATTTAAAATTTTATCCTGTTTTTATCGTAATGATTTTATCTTAAGGTATTAATTCATTTTGCAAATCTTATGTATCATTCTCTAACTCACTATTATATATTACGTCTAAACAACGATTAAATCTTTACATTCATCAGCCGGTAGTACTTCCTAACGTTTTCCTGGATTCTTCTTCCAACAGATAACCTGAACGCCATGCATATCATGCGCTGAAATATGTCATTTAACCCTTAACAACAACAAACATTTACATTCGCTTGGAATCAGCTTCACTGTTTCTTCTGTTTAGTTTTACCCATTGTTGTTGTTGTAGTTGTTGTTGTTGTTTAACGTTCCAAAACAATATTTTTATCTTACGTTTAAACTTTCTCTTGCTGTTTTACTTTGCTCGCTTGCGAACAACGCCCTCTGCTCTGGCGGGCATCTCATCTGTACTGTACGTGTTTTTCTAGCTGGGAAAGTCATTTTAGTTTTAATTCTTTGAATCCGTGTAGATTTGTTGGATACCTGCCTTTGACATTCATGATTAAATTTCACATAAATCTAGATATGTGAGGGCAATGTAGACACTGAGTATGCATTACTGTTTATGCAGAAAGCAGTGAATTATTAAATATAGTAAAATAGAGAACAACCGTGTATTATTTAAAATTAAATTAAATGATATACTAACTTCTTGAGTTTATTATTTCATGCTAATGTTTTTTTTTAAACTATAGGAACTAGTTTGTGTAAAATCCAGTTTTTCACTCGAAAAGAAACATAACAAATTAAAACTTTAGACATTTTGTTTTTAAATTATACCAAAATAGATATGTTATTGATGACGACTATGAACAGAGAATTCTTATTTCTTCAGGGTAAACCTTGGTAAAAAAAAATACAAATAATATGTAAAACATGTAATAAACTAGTTATCATTATGAAAAACAAAAAACAAATTTGCAAAAATTGATTTACAAATTGAGCAACGAAGAAAGAACTGTTCAAATGGCATAACAATAAGAAAGAATATAGATACAACGTGTTATGTATATGTTAATCGTTTGTTTCACTTCTGTCCGTGCCTGAAGATTGTCTGGTCGTTGGCAAACAATATATTACTTAGCTAACGTTTGTCCAGTATTGTATATTGTACTTGAAAATAATGATCAATGTTATTAGCCAGATGAAAATTAAAAAAGGAATGCCTACAGTAAGTAATGAATCCGGCGTAATTCCTGAAGGAGTTTCATATCCAGTTCAATGAATTCGTCAACAACATTAAATTACACTGAAAACTAGGTGGAGAAAGGCTAATGAAACAAGCCCACTAAAACACTGTAGCTGAGCAGCGGATTGACGAGAGGTATATAACTTACGACCTAGTAAAAAAAGCCCATAACTTGATACATGTCCTTAAAGAGGAAGCAGTATTGATGCGAAATGTTGGGTGATGCGTTAAAACTATTTTTCGACAAAATAAAATAACAATGAGCAACTAAATCTTTAAAGTCAAAAGGGAGAGTAAAAAAGATATAACAAAATGGATCTCATCAAAGAAGAATTTTAAAAATAGCAAAACAATATGCAAGAACGCAGGTCATTACACACAAATTAAATTTCTTATGTCCAAAAAAAGACTTTTTCTATTTCAGGTGAAATCAACTATTTGAAGTGAAGAGTTTTATATGTTTCAGTCATAATTTCAAAAGGATGTGATCACGATTGCAGCACATTTGATACGCATTGTTTGAAAAAGCAACACTGATAAACCATAAGATACCTACCCTGCACAAGCAAAACAATATACGTAAAAAAATATTTGGAAGCATTGAAATAATATCCCATTTTCTGAGATATGTGAGTGGAATTGACAAGTACCGATGGTTTTACCCTGGATAGTAGATCTTACCGATCTTCATGACAACTGCACATATGTTGCCAGTATCTGTAGCAGAACACATTAGATAGTAGTTTGTGTATCTTCCGAGACAGAGTGTCGAAAAATGGAAGTATCGATTTCAATCGCTTGTTTCGAATGTATGGTTGTGAAGTGCCAAGTTTTCGGTCGAATCTATTAAATGACTATTAGTTCTAGCCAGCTAGCCATTAGTTAAATTTAAGACACATCGTGCAGGAGTGGGTGCCTGGAAAGGCTAGCGGACTGCAGTACTAATTAACATGTTGTTTATACAGGAGTCAGTACTGACCGACGTGACCTGGTGAAAGTTTCATTTATCACGAAAATGTCAGGATTGATAGAAAACAGAGTTGTTACTTAAACCCAAAGCGTGTCATCTTGACACACTGATATAAGCGACTTTTAAAGGAAAGCGCGAGAAAATATATTTGTTCTGATTGGCCACTGTTGAATAAGGGGTGTGTTTTACACGAGAAACCTTTAGAATATAATATCCTACTAGCTGAATTATAATTCAGTCTTTCAAAAAGGTGCTCTGCAAAAGAGCCAGTGTAGAATTATTATTATTTTTGGAATAAGGACTCCGGAGCGTATTTTAGGGAAGAACCTCCGTAAAGCAGTAGACCAGGGAAAAACCGCCAAAAACCAACGGTTGAGAGACACACCAAAAACACGAGGTATTTGTCTCAATTCCACGTTTATTGTGATGCAACTTCGTTTACAGATTTACATGATTTTGTTGATACATTTGTATGTTTAGTTTTATTTGTTACATTAATTTAGTAATGTGTTTTTGAATTATGTCGTAAAAACACTATGTTGAGTTTTGATAGGAAGTGTTACGTTAATTCTTGAATTTATCATAGTGTTTGAATAATGATTGTGTTCTAAGAATTTAATGTCTTACTTTAATTAATGATTTACAAGAATACATGTGAATTCACCGAATTTTTATGTCGTAGATAATTTAGCGACAGTGTATAATGTATTAGGTCAAGGCAGACCGAATAAACAGATGGTTTAACTCTTGTGGATTTGAAGACATGTGTAGTTAATTGCTAGCCGTAAATTTGTTATCACTGATAGTAATATCTGATTGATCGAATCCGGGAAACGGACAGTCTCAGCTATTACCAGTGTAACGAGAGACTTAGGCTGTTTTAATTTTCTTATGGAAGGAAGAAAATAGCTTTTTTTGGGAAGACGTCAAGTACCGTAATAAAGAAAGTACAAGTACGGGAAAAAGGGAATTGTGAAGGAGAAATTGCCAGGTGTATGCATTGATATAGTGGACAAGTATGAGTTCAAGCGGAACATCCACGAGGGAAAAGTATCTCGGGGGACAGGAACTTCCAGATCAACATTGGACTGAGGAGTGAACGCAGTTCGAGGATAACAGGTTATGAAAACCGAACAAAGCAGATGATTTTGATTGGACACTCGATCCTATGATGACATTTAACTATCAGTAAGAGAACGGCTAAAATTTGTTTAATTCTATTTCAAATATATTTGTAATTCGGTGAAAGTTCAATTCTAAACCGCATGTGTTCCTAATGAAAGGGAATTGCATTGTGTATGTATTTGATTAATTGTTTTTTATCTTTACGGGGGCTCGGAGTTGTTTTGTTCAATATACCCGCTCAGGTTACCATATACATTATCTTACTCGAACCGGGCAATTATACCGTAGCCGGTCAACTCTTAGATAACGAGTATCAGAGGGGAGTGGGTTCTAGTTTTATTATTGTATGTTGTGCAATACCCCTCGACAAAGTGGGACGTAATACTTACCCTTTGACAGGTGGGACTTATACAATATTATACGAGTAACGCTTATGACCCGCGAGAATTTGACAATGGTCTTAAACTAAAGAATCTAAAAAAAGTGAAAACCAACAAGTTCTGTAAGAATAGAACAAATTGTTTTTTGTTTAGGATACAAAGTAAATGTTTATAAATGACTTACGCTGTTGTGAAATAAATTCAAACTGTCCTTAAACTTTTATCACAGGTTCAAAAGTATAAAATTTCCAAATATGCTCCTGTGGTGTTCCGAATGAAGTCTAATCTGATGTGTTGAGGTTCTGATAGCGTTGAATAAAGTTAATATGCTGAAAGTCTTCATGTATGACAATGATAGGTTCCAAAACATCTTTAAAAGAATTCTCCGTAATTTCAAAATAGTTATTAGTTCTAAAGTTTATGAGTAACTTGCTATTCCAACGAATAATTGAAAACAATAAATACTTCCATGTAACAGTTGAACAAAATAACTCCCTCTTTACAGCTGTTTAAGAAAATAACACTACATCTATTATTCATGTACCTATATCAAAACAGAAACACTATTTTAGAACTAGGATGAGGGTCAAATATTCATTTCCACTTTTCTGACTCTTGATTTCGAAGGTATTGTCGAATTCTTCAAATAAAGTCATGTTCACTGTGTTCTCGAGTGATATTATAAACTTATGTTCCACATGGAGTTGTATTGATTTTAAAAGGCGGCTAGAAAAAATGCCTCTTGCGTAGTCGTCGTATAAAATATGCAATTATCCTGTGGCTTCAAATAGAGTCAAGTATTATCTCAAGCAATTCTTTTGGGCAAAGTTAGATTTTAAAGGTCGACTGCACAATGTCCGCCTTGTCCCTATGTGAGACGCGGGACTTTAAATTTGTAATATGGTCATATTAACAGTAAGTGGTAGTCCTAAAGTTTGGAAATTGCTTGAATGTGACAAACATCCTCAGACTACCGAACGCATATTTTGTCGATGTTGACTCTTTGGGCATTCTGGACGAAGAGGAGGTTAATGGTGTTGAATATAGATCAAGTGTTTTCTCCTCGAACATGCTAGTTATCGTTTCATCGTTTGACGTAGGTGAACGATTACATATATAGTGTTGGAGAGACAGACAGAGAGACAGCGAGAGAGAGAGAGAGAGAGAGAGAGAGAGAGAGAGAGAGAGAGAGAGAGAGAGAGAGAGAGAGAGAGAGAGAGAGAGAGAAACCATACGTATGAGAAAATTATTATTGAGTTTCACAATGAACCTTTATTGTTGGGAGAGCGACGCAAGATTAAAGTTATAGTCAGAAAACTACAGAGAATTGTTTGAAAACGCACACTCAGCAAGACTTATTTAGAGACTCGAGGCTATTTCTCCAGACGAACGTTTACTCATCTGTTAGGTCTGTCAAGACAAATGACACTGCACTATCAATGTCTACAACATCAAAGAAAAAGATAGGATAAATCAGGTCCAGATGTATATAGTGTTCAGTCACTTACCATTTATACACAACATTTTTGATTATTGTGAATTCATTCAAAGAATTCTGGATTGTATTGTATCAATATTATATCAGGACATTCAGGACTTTAGGAATTTCGGACATTATTGTGTCTCATGAGGTAATTTGATGGTTTCACTTTTTTTCGTGTCGCATAATTTAAGATCAAAATTTGTAACACTTATATGCGTATCTACCACAATGTCTGAGTGAATAATGTTAAATTTCTTAGTGTATATTGAAACTTTTATGAAAATAATGATTGAAAATTATTGAAGTGACTACGGTTTGAATTTGTATATAATAAATAGTGGTCGTCAGTTAGGTAACGGACATTATCCATGATTGTCCGACAAGCTGCCATCGCAACTGTAAATCACGAGATACCTCATGTCCTTACCAGTGATAGGATTGGTCAGCAGTCCACATCATCTGCACGTTTAACCGTTTAAGTGACAAACGATGTGATCTGAATGACATGCTTCGAAACGCAATTTTTTTTTAAATAACGGAATCAAACAGATTAAAACCTTTTTCTAAACAGACTGTGCTTTTTAAAATCAAAACATACGTTTATATTGTTTATGAAAGGCAGTCTATGAGCCAATCAGTTTGAAAGGCAGTCTATGAGCCAATCAGTTTGAAAGGCAGTCTATGAGCCAGTCAGTTTGAAAGGCAGTCTATGAGCCAATCAGTTTGAAAGGTAGTCTATGAGCCAATCAGTTTGAAAGGTAGTCTATGAGCCAATCAGTTTGAAAGGTAGTCTATGAGCCAATCAGTTTATAGCAATTAGGCAAGATTATAATGACACCCAACATTGATTGCGCCAAAAATAACCTATACAATAGAAGTATTACAGTATCTGCACAGCTGTTGCTTATATTTGTTTACAAGGACTACATAGCAGCAAAGAAGGTTGAACGAAATATTCTCTGAGTGTTTAAATTGTAAACTCTAAGATAACAGATCAAAGAATAGAAGAATGATAATGATAAACGGTAACAATGTGAAGGAAAGTTAATCAATAATGACGTTAAGTGCATGTCCTTTTCCAACGTGAATGATGCTTTGTTTTGTACAATAAATATACCAGCGTTTTAGACTGTGATAAGGGTTTTAAAAAATAGGATTTGTTTTCTTATGATAATGTTTACATCGTTTCATATCATACAGTGATAATGGTTTTATACAAGCATAATGATTTCTTCGTCCAATAAAAAATAATATATATATATATATATATATATATATATATATATATATATATATATATATATATATATATATATATATATATATATATATATATATATATATATATATATATATATATATATATATATATATAATTTCACTGAATACGTTTTACGTTATATAACTGCTATTTAAATCAGTATGTTACCAAAACTAAAAGCATAGTTACCTCTGTTATTCTTATTCTCCTCATTTTGTTGCCTATATTTGAAGAAGAAAAAGATCCCTTTTCTATACGCTGTAGCACTTCCTTTCATGCTTGCATTTCCAATATTTATGCACAGACCAGAGTTGGCATTAGTTCTGTCCTTTTATGTTTGTTCAGTATGAGTTTCATATCAGGCATTTTGTTTCCAAGTTTATTTGCCTTTCCCTGAGTCCGAAGTTATTGACTTGTTGTTTGCCTAATACTATTCTTACAGAAAAAAATTTCAAAAGCTGATTCGTTTCGATTCTTTTTCATTTAAAATTTACATATTTCAATATTGTTTATAATGTGTGCTGCCCTACGGGCTTTCACACGAGCAAATTGACTTCTTACAGTCCCGTACTTATCTTAAATGTAAATCGCTCATATTCGTTTTATTAAAACAAAACATAATGGAAAATGTGTTCTGAACAATGACAATGCATTGCCTTTTCCTTTTTGACCCTTATTCAAACATGAAAAATATCAAGCTATTGTATATGCTATATATGAAAAACAAAGATTACAATCTTGTCCAATATTACACATCAACAACAACCCACTGTTAATGTGGCTAGGAAAGCATTGGTACAGTTTATCGGTACAATATTTTATCTAATGGCGGTATGAAACGCTTGGTCCAAAACATCGTTTAGGTCACTTATTCTTTGGTTAATCTGGAAGTGTAACTGAACATTAATCTTTCATTGGAATCAGAAAAAACCATGTTAAAATACTTTTTGTGGTATGAAAAATTTCTTAAATCCGGCTTCATCTTAAATACAAGAAATGGAATTGACAATATCAGTGGCTAATATTACCATCACATGACATTTAAGTGTCCATCCAAATACATTTATGAAACGTCCGGCAAATGACGTCATAATATAATTTATTCTGCACCTTCCAATCATTTTCCATACGTTCTTTAAAATGAATTAAACATGAATTGCAAATTGTATTGTTTAATGGATCGCACTTTAATATATTCACACAAAAAATGAGAAGATATTACAATATTGTATGCAATGCATGATATTGTGTAATAAATTCCTAGAACAAACCACCAAATTTCCAATTAGGCGCCATTTTAACAAAGTCACGTTCGTATTGTAGTAGTATTTACACCATGAAATAAAATGTCATTGTATTTACTTTGAAATATTGATTGTATGACAATAATCCCACGTGTATGATCATCATTTGGTCATACTTAATTATTGATAATCACTGTTGTAAAAGGAGTGACTACATGTAACATAAGGACATTGATGTTTGATGCTTTCAGAAGATCGTACCGTAAATGCAGTGGCGTTGCTAGGGTGTGCAAGTTGCACCGAGCGTCATCTTAGAGGGGGACGGGGCGCCGGAAGAAGACTAAGTTGCTAACGGTTGGAAACATTTTTGTTGTGGTTGTTGCAGTTAAAATGTATTAGCCTTAAATTGCCAGTCCATGATGACGGTATTATTATGTTGTATTCAGTATTGACTACTGTTTTTCTATGTTTCAGTGACCCTAGGGGAGTAAATGTTATACCTTGTCCCCGAGCGCCAAATACTCTTCGCCTCTTCGCTACCAAGGGGTGGGGGTATGAAATTTGCACCGCACACCGACCCTCGCTACCTAACTGCCGTAATGTTCAGTGTCTGCAGTTCTAACAGCCAACAAAACGTTTAAGAGATTAACGTAAAGAAATTCAATGTATGTCTGACAAAAGAAAGATAATGACATAAATTAATCATAACATTAACAGGTGAAAACTTGGGTATCCACTTCGAATCGTTCACAGTATGTTAATAATGTTAACATATAATGTTTTGGTAATGCAACTAGCAAATCGATTATTATTTGGAATATATTGTATGAAAAGTCCATCTACTGGAAATAAATTTTCTTTACTGAGACAGGTAACCTAAATAAAACGATACGACGAATGGTGTCCTGCAATATCTACCTGGTTACTTTTTATTAGAACATGGACATCCGCAAATCAGTCACCGCCATGTCAAAGTAGTCATGCTTTGAATTGGATTCACGCGCATCTACTACATCTTTATTTGCATGTCATACAAGTTTATTACCGTTTCATAACACCTGTAAGTCTTGTCCGTATGAACTACCATTATCATTAATCATTGCAAGATTGTATATGTCATAAATACACAATGTGCCTGAATGTCTCATTCGCGGTAATTCTTTTCAACCTATTGATGTGATTATCAAAGCAGAAATACGCATATCTGGGTTCATTATGTCCATGTTACTGCGTGGACCTAGTACTACAGCACGATAGCTTCTAGATCAATCTATTGGCTACGCACACATTTTTGACGTTTGAATGTTACATCAAACATAGATGATATTTACGTCTGTTAGTACATTGTAAGATATAAGGAAATATTTCTATAATGAGTTTTGAAAGAGTGTCCAAACCACGACTGACAGTACAAAAGTTTCCGCTTCACTCGTAAATATGTCCATATATCTACATAAACCACTAAGAATTTCTTTTATCATACATTTTTTAAAGCAGAAACTGTCGATTTGGATGGATTTTCTAAATTCTGTGCCAATGGGATTCACATTGAAATTACTACATTGATAAAAGAAGTTCTACATTGTCCAGTAATTCTGGGACAGCGATGTTTTATGGATTTAGCGCGTACATATCATGCATCAGATTCTGAATTTTGTAAAATAAATGACTCTATTAGTATGGCAGTGACGAGATTTAGTACATTCAATTTTTGTCATACATCGTTTGAACTAGTCCAAACAACACTCACACTGGAACAAAGGTCAGTCCATTTCTCTGTCTCTACCGTCCTCATTCTAGTAGAAAAAAAAAAACAAGCTGACTGAATCTCTCTTTTGGAGCAGTTTCCGAATCTTTTGTAGTGAGGAAATTCGCTAGGTGGCAACTTAATTATTCTTGGAGAATTCAACTGTACTGGAAACCCATACACGTCAAAACTTCTAAATTCCATTCATGTTTTCAATATTAAACAGTCAGTTAACCAACCCACCCATAAACATGGTAACATTTTAGACTGATTTCGTTATAGATTTGATGATAATATTCTGCAATCCACCCTTGTATCCGATGAACTTGCATCAGATCACCTCTGCATTATATGCCATCTCGACGTAATAGTCCCTAACTCTACACCTTTGTTTACTACTAAGAAAAACCTCGTATGATAAATAGAACCAAATTCATGCATGACATCCAAGAAGACCTATCGACTTATTCACATCCTACAGCAGAACAACTCGATAACTGCCTGCGTTCATTTGCTTGAAAAACATGCCCCAGCCACCAAATCCTGAGTATCAATAACAAAAAGTGTTTTCCATGATATAGCAGTGTTAGTGGCCAGCTTCGCACTGCTGAAAGACATCACCGAAAAGCAGAGAGGCTTTAGCTTTCCACCAGACTCACAATTCATAAACAAATCTATGAGGCCGCTAAGAAGAACGTCACAAACATAGTCCATTTAGCAAAATTATTATCCCACTACAGTACTAAGATCACGGAGAGTTCCAGCTGCAAAGAGCTCTTTGCGATAACTAAGAGACTAATGTCAAGGAACAAATGTACACCACTTCAAACTACCTTCTCTCCAGTAGACCTTAGGGACCAATTTGCAAATTTCTTCCCTGACAAAGTACAAACCATTAGAAATTCGTTTGACAACACAATTTCAATTGACTCATCACCATACAGTTATGATACAGAATTTCAGCGACAACTATTAGGAGCAATTGAACCTGTCTATATTGATTTAGTACGGACAATCGTGATGAAGAGTGCACCAAAGTCTTGTGAACTTGATCTAATTAAAGACATCACTGCTGCTAGAGTGCTTAGACCCAATATTGCCTTCACTAACTGATGATATTAAACTCTCTCTCTCTTTCTCTCTCTCTCTCTCTCTCTCTCTCTCTCTCTCTCTCTCTCTCTCTCTCTCTCTCTCTCTCTCTCTCTCTCTCATCGGTGGAATTCTCATCATTATTCAAAACTGCCACCGTAAAGCCTCGGCTGAAGAAACCAAAACTTGACTATAACGATTTAAAGAACTACCGCCCAGTTTCTAGTATCCAATTCATATAAAAGATCTTAGAAAAAGTTGTTCTAACCCAACTTGTATATCTCATTTGAATTCAAACGGTCGTTTTTGCAAGGTACAGTCTGCATATCGCCCTTGCCACAGTACTGAAATTTCTCTTCTGGAAATATTTAATGACATTCTCTCTGCTTTGGATAGTGGAAAGATTACAGTCCTCACCTTCCTAGATTTGTCTGCACCATTTGACACAATAGACCATGATATATTACTTCACCGTCTCCAGCATGCATTTGGCATTCAGAATATAGCCTTGCAGTGGTTTAATTCCTGCTTAGTCAACATGATACAAATTGTATCTGCAAATGGAATACATTCCAGCCCAGTTGATCTATGTTGTGGTGTTCCACAGGGGTCTGTTGTTGGACCTGTTCACTTCATTCTATACACTCAGCAGCTCTCGAGGGTCATAGATCATCACCCAGTGTCTCACCAATTGTACGCTGATGACACCCAAATATACAAGTTTAGCCACCCAACTGAAGTTGATGCTACCATCCATGGAATAGATAGGTGCATTTCTGATGTGGAATCATGGATGCCATGTAACAAGCCGCAGATGAATGATGATAAAACTGAGGTCATTCTGATCACAACACAAAGACTTTCCCATTCACATCCTTTACCTCAAACAATAAATATCAGCAACACCAACATTAAATTCTTAGCTGTTACTCTAAACAGTACTCTCACGTTGCACCAACATGTCATGAACATATGCAAGGCTGCATATATTGTAGTGAGACGCATCAGCTCCATTCGCAAATATCTTTCAGTTGATGCCACTAAAACACTTGTGTGTTCATTAGTACTTTCAAGATTGGACTATTGTAACTCAATTATGTCTGGTTCGTCACAATATCTACTCCAGAAACTTCAAAAAGTTCAAAACACAGCTGCTTGGATCATATTTAGAGTACCTGGATCAAAGCACACCTCACCACTGTTCTGTACCCTATCCTGGCTATGAATTTTATACAGAATTAAACCAAAAATTTGTTCTCCGTGCTATGTTTCACTAACAGACTCCAGTCCAACATACCTATCCGACCTGACCCATGTGTATACACCAACAAAATACTTACGCTCCTCTTCTGACAATCGTATACTCATTGTTCCCATTATGAAAACGAAGTCATATGGACAACGTTCTTTTGCATACCAGGGCCCGGCGATGTGGAATGAATTGCCCATTGAAATTAGACACAAGAACAAGTGATCCTTTTTAAGAGTACTCTTAAAACTCACCTGTTACGACTGCATGAACAAACTTAAAGGTCTAAGGTTTTGTATCTTATATGTTTTCAGCATGTTTATATGTTTTCCAATTTTATAGCTTTTGTTATTTGCTTTTCTGTAGTGTAGTCATGTCAATATAGATGTTGTAAAGAGCTTAGAGCTTCTAAAGATTAGGCGCTATACAAAGTCCTCATTATTATTATTATTATTATTATTATTATTATTATTATTATTATTATTATTATTACTATTATTATTATTATTATTACTATTATTATTATTATTATTATTATTATTATATTTTTTTTAATTCTTGAGCACATTTTATGCGCGGATGATACATTTGGGGTGGGTAGGCCTAATGTAGGTACATCACAGAGCGGTTGTATATTACAGACTTTGTTGCGTAACATTTATCAACAACACATTGTAGTGAATGTGAGTTTCCTTTTACAGATTATCGTTCTTCATCTTGTTTATTTATACATTCAAAATTGCATTTTTGCGTGTTTTAGGCAAATATTCAGACGCGGTATGCAATATTAGATTGTCAGTGAATTTCGGATTAAAACACATATTACTCTGCCCAGATTTACCCATTATGTTCACACACGATCGTAATACCAGTTAAAATTTCGTCTTTAAAAAATATATTACTGTGTTTACTCGAATGTTGTTTTTGCTATTATGTATTGCTTTTTGCAGCAACATTAGCGAGGTGCCAAATGTGGGAAGGGACCAGAAAAGTTTTTGAGTTTGTTGAAAACATGTTATATTTAAATCCGATTATTTAAAAATGAATTTAATTTGGAAAACAAACCTGACTTTTTATATGAATATTTCACACATTACCTCAGTGATATAAAAATTAGATTTGAGGGCCCATTGTCTTCATATCGCACACGGTGACACATATCAACAGGCCATGTAAGTTCAGACGCTGTCAGTTACCATAATTCATGTAGTAAACTAGAGTATACAATGTAACGCATCAACTCTACTCTATGCTATTTGGAATTAGTATTTAGAGATTTCCTGAATTCATAAGTGATGGATGGACGAAGGGGGCGGGGCTGACGGTTTGAGTTTTATAATATCCCCAATGCTAATGTAAGTACGATAATTATTTCAGAGGACAATGAACCTACATATACTTTAAACATATCATGACACGTCCTCAGGGGGCAATGAACCTAAATCAGCACATATAAACATGTATTCAAAATGCCATAGCCAACATGTTATTGTGATATAGCTGAATTAAAGGTAAGCAGAATAGATAGAAAAAATATGGGGCTCAGCACAGCATAAAAATATCTCTTCCGATCAAGTGGCCTAGCCGTTAGAGCGTCCGCATCGGATGCGGAAGGTCGCGGGTTCGCATCCATAGTCCTAGTAAATCCTTATAAAATTGGTACTAGCAGCTGCTTCGCTTGTCACACAGCAATAAAGGGTTAGTGCAAGGACTGGTCAGCCCACTTTCATCCGGGATAATGTCACTGGGTGGGACATGATGTTAAATGTTTGCGGCATGATGCCCTGGTGATAGACATTCAGTATAAATTGTCACACTGCATACATCGTAGCAATATGACATAAGCATTGTTAAAACTACGTTAAAATGTAAATCACACACACACACACACACACACACACACACACACACACACTTCCTATAATAAACAATCTTTCACCGATCGTGTTCTTCCTTTCAACTTTGTAATCGGTCCTATAACGTAGAAGTTTGTCGGACACACACACACACACACACACACACACACACATTTAAAAGACTAGTCCAAAACTAAATACAAAGACATGCACTATCCAGAAATTTTAGTTATTTTCAGCTATTTTAATATATAATGGGTTGTGGCTAGGAATTCAACAACGAAATAGTTTTCAAATGTATTCATACCAAATTTGTGCCATATGGAACAAATATATTTCAAATATTAAAAATCAATTTTTAATATTTTATTTTCAAATGTGTTTTAAATGGGTTTGCAAATTAGTTATTTCATGGTTGGATGGGTCACATGACAATCATCAAAAGGAGAATGTATATTGATTAATGTATCTTTGCAACTATTAGTAGTAGTAGCATCAGTAGTAGTAGTAGTAGTAGTAGTAGTAGTAGTAGTAGTAGTAGTAGTAGTAGTAGTAGTAGTAGTTGTTGTTGTTGTTGTTGTTGTTGTAGTAGTACGCCACGTGTAATACAAACAATGAAATTTGTTTAGTAATTCAAAAATTTGTCAATGTGTTCGCCACTCTAGTGCAACCTCTTCTACCTTGCTGTTGTAACCGTTCTTGTCCAATAAATGTCGATTTCAAGCTGTCGTCTGCTTGGATTGTTCAAGTAAATAAAAATGTTACAAAGTGTACATGTTGTTAGTAAACACGTTCGTCTGGCGCAGACTTCAAGGCGTACGGTTAGAAACGTTTGTTTTGAAAATCAGTAGATATGAAATGTTTATTACTGAAAACTACGTCGCATTCAAAACAGCAATGTAATAAATAGGTTATAAAGATAACATTTTACGACCTAATGTTCACGTCACAGTACACAGAAATGTTGATGAAATGCACAAGTTGGATGAATAATCTGACTACAGCTAACACAATACGTCACTGTAGACCTAGATAGTGACATAAAAAAAACATTCTCGTAAAAGTGATGCAAGTGTAAATAAAACAGCGCGTCGTAGCTAAATATATAAAAGTAGTCAAATATATGGAAAATATTTAATTAAATAAACCCAGACGAAGTTTTTATTTTTATTTTTATACACCAATAAAAAGAAATTACAAAGAAATTGCGATAACTTGAATACGCGTTCTACATAGAAAAGAATTGATACGACAATAAAGCCACATAATTTATATAGGAGTATAAGCAATATTTTAACGAGTACATATTTTCTAGCGGCCGACCTATAACTACTTGTATGAATTCTTTATTAACATGGCACGATATTTTACGAAGATAATCATTCGAAATATTCCACAATTTGTTGTTATAACAGCTAAATTGAAATTAACGATCAGTTGTGAAACGATTCGTCAAAGAAGGATAACAACTTCAACCTAAGCTTTTTGGCTACAGAACTAGACCTATTGTAGTCTGGTTCTCTGCTTAGTATACTACCTGCAACGCAGGGAGCATTTTAAGCAGGGAACCAGACTTGACCTATTTGATATCTAGAATAGATGTCATACGAATAACATCACTCACGCTTATGTGATATTTTAGGAAGACATATGTGGATAAAGAAATGGGCGAAAGTAGAAAAATATGTGTCATGTTGTGATGAATGTTTATCATGGGTTGGACGGTATTCGTGTTAAAGTCTATATGTTTATCATGAGTTGGACGGTATTCGTGTTAAAGTCTACATGTTTATCACAAGTTGGATGGTATTCGTGTTAAAGTCTACATGTTTATCATGAGTTGGACAGTATTCGTTTTAAAGTCTATACGTTTATCATGAGTTGGACGGTATTCGTGTTAAGTCTACATGTTTATCATGAGTTGGACCGTAATCATGTTAAAATGTTCACATTTAACATGATTTGAAGGTTATTTGTTGTTAAAGTCTCCATGTTTAATATGAGTTCAAGGTATTCATGTTAAAGTCCACATGTTTGACACGATTTGGATGGTATTCGTGTGAAAGGCTGCATGTTTAACATTAGTTCTTCAGTATTCATGTAGAAGAGCTTTTTGGGCTAAGGTCGAAACATTATGAATTCACAACAAACAAAAACAAAATAAAATTTGTAAATTAATAATAAATAAAATATGCCATGAAAAAATACAAGATTCAAAATGAAAACAATATGCTCTCCTGTAAGTATAATATAAGTATTATATACCTGTGAGTTAGTACATGATAAATTGGTGTTTTTTAAATTTTATTATTAAGATTTTTAAACAATTTGTGTTCAGTATTAAACTATTAAACAAGTTAATTCCCACTTTGCAGGCTTTTAAGAAGTTTAATGCAATTTGTGGTGTTATCTTCAAGATAATACAATCCTAATCAGTCTGAAGTGCACTAATCAGATCATTTTTCCGATCCCGCACGCAAAAATAATAGTTTAAAATTGTATATAAACACTACTTGGTTTATTTGGATGACGAATTCAACAGAATAAAAACTAACCGATCAATGAAATTCCAGAATAAAAATAAATCCACAAGTTTCCGCATATTAGCTAGGTTTAGCTACATCATTATGCAACAACCCTCGTTTTATTTTTCTTTATATAGTAACCCGTTCCTAACTAAATTCATTCACAAGTTAAAACACCATCTAAATGTACATGTACAATTTTAAAATCATAAGCTAACCTATATCCATGCATGTATCTGATTTGCTCCCTCCTCGAACTACCATCGAGTTCATCTTTTAATCCTCCCATTCTAGCACCCAATGCAAGACGGTATACAATTTCGGTTCTCATTTCCGTTTAGAATATCTCTGTGCTTTCCTTGATTTAAATTTTAACTCTATCAAGTCTATCCTTTAACGTTCGACTTTCAATGCAACATTTTCCGCTTTAATTAGTTTAACTGCCATGTCAATTTCGGTAGTAATATCTTACTCAGCAACTTTATGGTAACCATTTCTCAACAGTCTTTTTTTTTTGCTTCAGCTTATTCAACCTCAGTAGGAAAATTTTAGCAAATTAGGGAAAATCTACGATATTGTATTTTATAACTCGATTCTGAAATATACCAATCATAAATTGTCTTAATTTTCTTTATGTTGCTTTCGTACACAATTATTTTGTGGGTGTTTTGTACTTACTATATCTATATACTTACTTCAGTGAATCGTAATATTTATTTCTATTTCAACTCAAACACGGTATTACTGTTGGCGAATATCCTGATCTTCCACTCGGTAATTATTGTGCTTAAATAATTAATTATCTCTTAAATCACATCATTGTTTGGTGAATTTAATGATTCTTTTTCTAAATGAAATTTGTTTAGTTAAGATTCCAAAGTGCAATACTCTTTGATAAATTTTTATAAATTCTCCAAGACATTTATTTAAATTTGTATCACCCTGTTAAATCAGTTGTTACTAATCTTGAATAGTGGACATTTTACCATAGCTTTCTTCTATATCTTAGAATTCTTGTATAACGTTGGATGATGTATGGAACCGTTCTTAAACAAGTCTTGAACATCAAAAATATTTTTATATAATCATCAATCTGAATGTATTTCTGGGACTTTCTTAGCCCATTCAGTACTACACTGTCAAAAATAAAATGGCATTTAAAGTGTTGGTTTAAAGCAATTTGATATACCAATAATGTATTGGCATATCAAATTGTGATCCGCTTATGGCTCAATAATGGCATATATAAACATTCTACCGACCGACTGCAGTAGATTCTAGCTCAATGATGAATTTTCACACATTAATCATTACTGGCGTATGAATATAACGATAGAAAATATTAATAATCTTCGTTTACTAAATGATATTAATATGGTACATGTTCATCACAATCCTTTATGATTTCTGTTCTCACATCCACTCTCATGCATAACAGACAAACTACGCAGGAGTGAGAGAGAAAAGGAATTTGTTCTGGATTAAAAACTTGAAATAGAAATTACACCATGTAATCTACAATAATATGGTTCGTCGTAACGATACGTGTACACTTTCCTTTTGGGATTAATGTTCAGTGTTTATGAATTATACAAAGTTGCAAACCATCTCAACATTATGTAGTAAATTCTTCGGTTATATGCTATACATGCTGTGATGTATTTATTGTTGAGTTTTTGATGTTGTTTCTTAAACATGTTATAATGTTCTAAGCGCTATCCATTTACGGATCACTGCCATCTCACCTCTGTCTGCGTGGGTTCGAGTCTCGGATTCTTCGGCCGATTTGGGTACGTGAGTAAGCTTGCCAGTAGCTTCTCGTGGGTCGGTGGTTCTTTCCGTGGTTTACCTGGGTTCTTCCTCCACCATTAATACTGACCGCCATGTATAGCGTATCTTCTGGTGAAAAATGGAGTTAAACTCTACTACAACTCTCTCTCTCTCTCTCTCTCTCTCTCTCTCTCTCTCTCTCTCTCTCTCTCTCTCTCTTGTAAATACTCTTTAAACTGGATGATAATATTATTTCTCCAAGTAATTTCATATTATCACGGTTCCACGTGTATGTCATTTACCGTTTGATGCATGTTTGTAACCTAACATATTAGCCTGATTTATTTCCAGTGTTACTGAGTATATGTGCATTTCCAACGAGCGTCTATCGACAACACATAAATGCATATCATAACGACTAAGTTGCGTTATGTCTTGTAGATATGTCCACGGCAACAACAACATTTCTTTTATTTTTAAAAAAAATTAATGTATAACAAAGTCAAGCACCATTCCACATACCCTGTTCTAATTATTAAAGATGACAAAGTCACATATCTTTGAATATACCCTTTTGCTTCAGTTTTGTTTACCTCCGGGTAGTACCGTGTTAATACTTCCATAAAGTCTTGGACTACATGAAGCGATTCCATCTCCATTTCAGCCTTATTTGGATTTAACATTCGATGATTTCGAAGATAGATTTGAACGTTTCATTCAGCCAGCGAGTCAGCGGTTTACATCAAAATGTATACATGCTGCAACGGGAAGTTATAAATAATTGTCAATATGGCATCGCCTGAGGCTTATGAATCGGCAGGTGACATTTAAAGTCACAGACGTCATATGTAAACCTAGATGCGTGTCGTCCTTGAATGTCCTTGAAAATATGTACTTGGCTTGAAAATACAGTGTTCTTATCAAAATAATAATCTATATTCTGAATGCTGTTGATTTTATCTATATTCTGAATGCTGTTTATTTTATTTATGTTCTGAATGCTGTTGATTTTAGGGTTTGATGTGGTTTCACATTACGAAACCAGTTCCCCAAGCTTGCACAATCATTTTATGGCAGGGGGATCTTTTGTCATGGATTATGAGATTCTATCATTTCGTGTCATACGCGATGGCAATGCACGAAATTTATTGTCTGTGTCAAATTATCATTGCATACAAGATGCATTGATGTCAGTACTGTGTATTCTAACAACACGTTGAAGAATATCACTGATTTACATGGTGACAGATCTATATGAGATGTATTTGGTACATGTCTGCGTATTTCTACAACACGTTTTAGAATATGACTGATTTACATGGTGACGGAGCCAAACTCATGGATGTGTAATTGGTTCAGTTCAAAATGTGCTCACTGTATCACTGTATACATAACATATGTTGATGACCGCTTATGTGACCTAGTGGTTAGAGAGTCCGCCTCGGGTGTGAGATGTGGGAGATCGTGGGTTCGAATCCTGGTCGAGTCATGCCAAATATTTCTTCTAAACAAATGGTACAAATATCTGCATCGCCAGTCGCTCAGTATTAAGTGGTTAGTGTAGACTGGTCGGTCTGGTGTCAGGGTCATGTGCCTGGGTGGACATGATGCTTCATGTCTGCGGCATGATGCCACAGTACTAGACATCACTATAAACAGCCACACTGAAGACATCGTGGCGATATGACTGTAAAATTGTTAAAGCTACGTTAAAAATCTAAAACACACACACTGTTACTAAATCTTTAGGTTATACATTTAAGCGAGTTTCTACAAAATTGATAAATATATGGACATGTAACAAGTTAGTTTTTAACTTAAACCGGTAGATTATCGAAAAATACCCAATCATCATGGGTACAAAAAAATCATAGACAACATTGTGTCCACGGCAATAGGTGCCAAAGTTTCGCATCCAACGACTTTTATTTTTAATTGGGAAGGAATTGAGTTTTGTGGATGGAATGGGTTGTCCCTGAATCGCTTGCTACGCCACCAACATATTGGCATTGCCACTGATACTAAATTTTGAGTGCGATGAAGATGTATTATATATACGAGTTTAATAAAGTTTAATATTAAATCATTACCCATTTAAGATGATGTCTATCACATAGTTTTCATTTCAGTGAAAATTATTTAGATAGAAAGAAGAACGAATAATTGTGTTCATTTGTTCTGCATAAAATATAGTCCCAAACAAAGCTGACTTAATAAAATTAGGTTGTACATTTTTTTACAATCTAATCAAAGAAAAAGATTTCATTCAAATAAATAGAACATTTTATAACATCATTTTTTCAAAACAGACTGATTATTGCGATGTGATGTTACATTGTTTAATACGGTAAACAGTATCCCATGAGCACATGTTTACCCTAAAATGTCACTTTCAGAACTAAACATTAAATTATTGCGATTTTCATGTGAAATATTAGTACTTGATGCAAAAATTACCACATTAACTGCAATGCAATTGTGATCGGATATTTGCAGTATTTGACTGGAACAATAGACTGTACAGAAGAGGTAAACATATTTTTTTTTGAGTTGGATCTACATCCAATACATGTTGTTGGATAAATTTTGTCAGTTAGGTTAACCATTTATATCCAAATTATTATGTGAACATGGGTGAGTTTATTTACTTCCGTAAGTTAACATATAAACCACGCATGTATATATGGTTGATTTTATATCTATGGTACATATATACCGCTTCCTTCAGCCACCCCGCCATCAAATAAGCAATACCTTTAGTTTTACTTCTTATTGTTGTTCTTGTGTTGTAGCTTTACCCCATTTTTCTCATTATGATATTGTTATACATGAAATAACAACCCTCTGTGGGGGGGGGGGGCGTAATATATCCATATTCAGACAGCCCAGATAAGTTTTCCTCAATTTCCTTTCGCGAGTTGAGTTAAAAAATACCTGCCAAAAATGTTCATTCAAAACCAAACATTCCAGACGGCGGGGTTAAAAACGTTCCTAGCGAATCAGTAAAGAGGATACCGCACAATAATTTCCTGAGCTTATCTGGACCAATGAGAATCACATAAAGTGATATTTTAACATGTTGTAATATCCCAAAAATATGAAACTGCACATACTATAGTAAAACTATACATATACATAATATATGTTTAATATGTACGCTGTATCAATGATATACCATGAGATTTATAAATGTTTCATTAAAACGAGGCTTGCCGAGTTTCCTTTAAATGAAACATTTATAAAACGAGCGGTATATCACCTACAAATAGAAATATCTGCCCTTTTGAACGTAGTTCAGATTTACTACAGGCAGCTGTGAATTGACATAGTGAATGAACTCCTCATTTCCCCGAGTGTGTCCGCTACAAAATGTATTTCTGTGCCTATCGTGGCTATTAACAATCACCTCTGCATATTGATAAGTTGATTGCTTTCTTTTTTAGTTTCTATTTTTCTTCAGATTGATTAAATCAATATAATGCCCAGTTATGATTTAAACATGAAGGATAGTTTAATAATAAAAGTAGAGCATTGCAAACACTTGGTTATCTAAGCCATTCACATGAACGCTAAGCCATTAACCCACCGGCTCATGGAAGTTAATATGGAATAGAATATAAGCGAATTGATGAACTAACAAGAGGTAATAAAAATATTTTAATATATTTACAGCTGATCTGAGTTATTATTCCACAAACTCTCTCTCTCTCTCTCTCTCTCTCTCTCTCTCTCTCTCTCTCTCTCTCTCTCTCTCTCTCTCTCTCTCTCTGACCAAAGGTTGAGAGAGATTGAGAGAGATTGAGAGAGAGAGAGAGAGAGAGAGAGAGAGAGAGAGAGAGAGAGAGAGAGAGAGAGAGAGAGAGAAGAAAGAGAGAGAGAGAGAGAGAGAGAGAGAGAGAGAGAGAGAGAGAGAGAATTGATATGCATGATCTTTCCTTCTGATGGCGTAAGTAACCAGAGAAAAAGTATCAACACCTTGCGCTCGCTTTGTACAAACAGGAAAAAAAAGAAATAGAACATACAACAAAAAAGTCATCAAAAGTGTTGACAATCTGAAAAGTTATTTTCAAAATTGTAATGAAGCCACAGAAGGGGAGACACTGACTATCGAGTACAAAATATGAACGTGAAATGATGGAAAAAAGAAATAAAGAATCTCTTCGCCGTCTACAGGGTGTGACTTATTTAAGTATATCCGGGTAATATATTCAGTACATAACGCGCGCGTGCGCGCGCGTGTGTGATTTGAATTTTTAAGATAGCTTTAACAATTATTCAGTCATATCACTACGATGTCTACAGTGTGGCAGTTTACAGTGATGTCCAGCACTGGGCCATTATGCCGCAGACATGACACAGTTATATATCCTGTTAGAACCACTTTTTAAAGTCTTTGGTATAACTCAGCCGGGGTTAGAACCCGCGACTTCTAACATCCGAGTTGGACGCTCTAACGACTAGGCCACCAGAGCGGTCATAAAAAAGTAAACAAAGCACGAAAAGAAAAAGTATAAAAGAGTGAAACAAATAAATAAATAAATAAATAAATAAATAATAATAATAATAATAATAATAATAATAATAATAATAATAATAATAATAATAATAATGACGTGTGCATACGTTGAAAGAAACAAAGCACTTAGAAATATGACGAAAGAAGAATAAACTGAAAATTGAGAGTTGCATAGTAAACCTATTTTCTACTAAAACCCTATGACATTCATCTATAATTTCTCACCTTCTCCTCACACATTTGATGCTCAACATTTGAAAGAAAAAGTTATGGCACTGGTAGAATGCGTAACTCCTTCACAGAGGTTATCAAGTTTTTATGTGAACAAACAGGTTCGTGAACATCCCACCCACAAACCACATTTTAAAAAAAATCTTTTGGCTCACCCAACCATAACATTTTAAGAAAAAGTCTGGAACAGTGAAAACATCTTTTTTTTTAAATTTTGGCTAACTACGAACCTAATCTTTGCGAAAAACTCACTAACACTTTTTTAAAGCTGTCTTAGTGGTGGAATCCAACATTTTATAAGCGTAAGTCCTATCTCAATGGTCATCAATTGTTTTATGAAAGAATCCTGGCTCAGTCAACGTCAATTTTATTGGGGCATCATGCCGCAGACATGTAGCATCATGTCCCACCTGACACCAGTCCAACTAGTCCTAACACTGCTTGTACCATTTATACGTCTTTGCTATGACTCAGCCTGGGTACGAACCCGTGAAATTCAATATCCGAGCCAGACGCTCTAACTACTTGGCCACGGGAGCAAGAAAACAGCTTAATTTAAAAAATAATAAAATTTTTAACAATCGTACATCAGATCAGGAAGGAACACTAAAGTATGCAAAAAGAATCATGGGTTGCCAGGAGGAGACGACTACAACAGTAAATATGTTCATTTGGTTGCAAGCCTACATTAACGTGCATTACTTGTTAGTTTTCTGTATCATAATTACATGTATATTAATAATTTATATAAATGTGTCATAATTGTTATCTTCATGCTAAAATTAATACGTACAGAATTTTATCCTGTGTGTGTGTGTGTGTGTGTGTGTGTGTGTGTGTGTGTGTGTGTGTTGTTTGTTTTGATTTCTTGGGGATGCGTGTGGGTGGGCTTGTACAGCTGGCTCTGCTGTTAAACCAGCAATTTTTACGACATTGAGTCATATTTATTTAACACAAGTTTGACCACCACTGTGTCAGGTTTATTTAATACAAATTTGACCACCAATGAATCAGGTTTATTTAATATAAGTTTGACCACTACTGAGTCATGTATAGTTTGTCAGGTTGAAAACTTCAGCACTAGGAGTTTAGTTTACATAACGTTGACGACCACAGCGTCAGGAATTACGCTCACCACGGAGCCAGGAGTTACGAGATCATAAAACGTTGACGCCCACTGGGCCCGGGTTTTAATGGGCCAGGATGTTCCATAACATTTATAGTGTGGGGTTAGTGGCCTAGTTAATTAGTAAACTATTGAGGACCAGTGGTCAACGTTCAAGATCAGGGCAGTGGTAAACAGTTAAGGTCAGCCAGAACTTACTGTTGTAATACTGCTGTGTGTATGTGTTTATTAGTTAGTATTTAAAAACTGCAGTATGGTGAGGTTAGATTTTCTCATGAAGACTGAATCCCTGTTGTGGTTTTAACGGTTGAATCCATCCAATAGAGTGGTAGTGGTAGGCACATTTTGTATCAACTCTACTACGAGCGTGCCTTTGTGGTTGTTCATTCACTTTCCTAATATTTACAGTTAAGCAAACATGTTGGACTGCACATTTCCCCCGTATGGAGGAAGTTTACCTTTAACTACAATAGTTCAACTTATAGTTGATGGTAAAATTTGATCATGTTTTCAAACATAGGAAAGGTTTGGTCTCGGATGACTAACTGGGTTATTTGAATCGTACAAAGTGATCTTTGCAGAATGCTAATTCATGATATGCACGCCATATGTACCTCCTAACTTCCAACCACGCGTTTGTGTTCGCTTTCTAAAAATTCCACCATGAACAAAGAGGTTTTATGCTTTTTAACTTCACGCAATGTTTTTGTTGTAGAATTACTGCTTACCATGTATGTGTCGTACAAGTTAAAACACGGCATAGTTTATCCCCCAAATACGTCTTTTGTATAATTATTAAAGTACATTTTGCATCCTTCTTTTTTACCTATTCCTAATTTGAAAAAAAAAAATATGTCGATCGGATTAATATAAGTTCTCGCTGTCTTTAGAAAGACATTAAGAATATTAATCACACCTTAGCATCAATATCGATCGCTGATCCTAAATGTTGTATGCCATCAACGTTTACTCAGTTTGTCAATAAATTCCACAGTGTGTATCCAATCTGTTCAATCCGGTTTTTGAACAATGTGAGTTGGTCACATTTACTGATTTTACATTTTGTTTTTATTTCTTTAATGTCTATCCGAAACATTGTAAAATCCATAAAAATGGAATTTAAAAACAAATATAGTCATATGTCTTGCATATCATGCGTGTGAAAGTCAAATTACCTTTATGTTTGTAATGTTATCACCGATTTATCGATATCAAACAATTACATTAAATAGGATAGCCATTCTGTCGTAAAATGAAAATCATAATATATACACAGGGTGAAAAATCGAAAAGATCAGACCTTGTTTTCACTGCAGTCAAATCACAATATAGACATGTGACCAATCGAACAGCTCAGACCTTTTATCACTGCAGTCAAATCACAATATAGACATGTGACCAGTCGAACAGCTCAGACCTTTTATCACTGCGGTAAAATCATAATATGGACATGTGACCAATCGAACAACTCAGACCTTTTATCACTGCAGTCAAATCACAATATAGACATGTGACCAATCGAACAGCTCAGACCTTTTATCACTGCAGTAAAATCACAATATAGACATGTGACCAATCGAACAGCTCAGACCTTTTATCACTGCAGTAAAATCACAATATAGACATGTGACCAATCGAACAGCTCAGACCTTTTATCACTGCAGTAAAATCATAATATGGACATAATGTGACCGGTCGAACAGCTCAGATAGACCTTGTTTTCGCTGCAGTCTAATCATAATATAAACATGTGACCAGTCGAAGAGCTCAGACCGTGTGTGTGTTAACGAGAGTAACTGTGCTTACACAAGCTAATTAATGTACTCTAGAAAGAATGGCGTGATATATATAATATATTAATGGTCTTAAAAACAATGAAAATAAATTGGATTGATCTTGGCTTCTTCGTGACTCTATCAGGATACAATAAAAATGTGTTCCCTCAAGAAGTCTATAAACGACCCTACTAACCTTAGAGTCATGTGACCTGGTATTGACTTTGCTAGCAGAAGATCGCCATGCCGACAACTGTTGTCTAAGGTATGCCATTTCGTAACGTGATGTTTAACCGAGCGTCCCACATGTATAGGTTACTGCATTTGAATGGACAAAATATGAATGAGTTGGTTTTTTTCCTTCAGAATAATACTCCCAAAGGTCGTGCAGTATTATTCCGAGAAAACGAGTTCACATTTTTCCATACAACTGCAGTAATCTTTATATATACTCACTTTGTATTCTACCTAAGGCTCAATTATGTTTTTTTTTTTTTTAAATGCACTGTAAGAAACAATGTAATTAAATTTATGATGCATTCCAAAATAAATACACAACCATAGATTAATCAATGCACAATGGCAATATTAATACGCACTTAGCACCATCCAGCGACCTTTTAACTTCGTCGCTCTAGACATTAGTTTCGAAGAAAATCATCGTTTTGGTGTAATTAAAATAGAAATTTAGAGTCATATTGCAACATCTTTTATAGTTGGTCTGGAATGAATGGATTTGGGTTCTTTTTGACGATTCTACTCAAATCCGCTGATTATGGACTGGATTTGGCTTTGTCAATTCCACATGAGGTACATATGATTTGAGCAGGTTTGGGACGTGTTTTGACTCAGCTGTTTGTGTGTTTCTGTACTGCCATTGAAAGTCTGGAATCATAAATTGGGGAAAATATGAATTCTTTCAATTGAAATTATCAAAAAGATGATTTGGGTTCATTTCATTTGAGTGGAATAATGAGAATATTGTTGCAGCTGGAAATGTTGAAAGTACAGTAAACGTTCACGGTGTGTAATCAAGTTTTATAACCTATCACATAGCTCATGTAATTCGGATTTTCATAATTAACTAATAAAGTACAGTGTGAGGAAAATCAGGATATAGAAATGTTGTTAACACTGCAAATATCACGTTCGTTCGTGTGCCTGTTTGAAAGTTTCGTTTCGGACTCAGTGAACTCGTCCACGTCGTTAACTTAATCATGAATGCTTACAAATGGTCAGAACAGCTTGTGTAGTTCATGTACAAACAATTGTAATCAACCAAAACCTAAGGAGTCTACTACTACATGAGTGTGCGTGATTTGTTTACAAAGTAGTTCCTAATAATAATAATAATAATAATAATAATAATAATAATAATGATGATGATGATGATGACTTTGTATAGCGCCTAATCTTTCGAAGTTCTAAGCGCTTTACACCATCAATAATGATATGACTACACTACAGAACAACAAATGACAAAAACAATGAAATTGGAAAACATAAAAACATGATGAAAACATATAAGATACAAAACATGATTAGGTCGCTAAGTTTGTCCCTGCAGTCGAAACAGGTGAGTCTTAAGAGCACTCTTAAAAGGGACCACTATGTCTTTGTGTCTAATTTCAATGGGCAATTCGTTCCACGTCGCCGGGCCCTGGTGTACAAACGAACGTTGTCCATATGACTTTGTTTTTACCTTGGGAACAATGAGTATACGATTATCAGAAGAAGAGCTGGTGTATACACATGGGTGAGGTTGGATAGGTATGTTGGACTGGAGTCTGTCATTGAAACATAGCACAGAGAACAAATTTTGTGTTTGATTCTGTATCGAATCGATAGCCAGTGTAGGGTACAGAGCAGTGGTGAGGTGTGCTCTGATCGAGGTACTCTAAAGATGATCCGTGCAGCTGTGTTTTGAACTTTTTGAAGTTTCTGGAGTAAATATTGTGACGAACCAGACAGAATTGAGTTACAATAGTCCAGTCTTGAAAGTACTAATGAACACACAAATGTTTTAGTGGCATCAACTGATAATACACTATACTATCTGTATGTACACGTGTCGTACACGTGCGTGCAGTATAAATGTGTTCAGAATCGTAAAATAGTGTAAAATTCTGACAATGTAATATATTAACGGAGACAACATTTAGCATAAAATATATATTTTTACAGAATAAAATCTCATACTCAAGCACGCAAGAAAAAAAGAACACACACACACACACAAACAAACACACACAGACTCACTTACACACACACACACACACACTCAGTAATCTGGTCAGTTTTTTTACTCTTTTATGTCATGAACTTAATACTATAAGTCTGTAACGTTTGTTCATTTTGCTTCCATTATCCAGTCAGTCGTCACTCGGTCTGTTAAATAAATTTGTGTAATCTACAGGCCTTTTTTTTTACACGATATCTAAACTTTTAAACTTGTAAACTTCATGCGCAGCTTTATCTCTAAACTTTGTGTTGTGTGATTTTATTGACAGTTAGGGATGTTTTATGGAATAACGATGCATCAGCGTGCTGTGTCCTGTTTTGCACAATGTCGTCTCCGTTGTGGGGGATATCGCTCGTTATCTCTAGAAACCGTATCTACTCGACCAAACGGCTTTTAATTTACTACCAACAGTTCAAGTCTCGACAGTATGCTGCACAATGGTCTTCATTATCAGACTCTACCCTTTCTTTCAAGCCAACTTCATAGACGTGATCTGCTGGCGCACAAGTAATTCAAGATTTAGGTCTCAACTGTTTCATGTTGAGTGCGCAAATTACCTGGCTAGTAAGGTGCACCAATATATTTAAAATTATTTTTAAAAAACTTCTTAACACATTATCCATCTGGTCTAAAACAACCATCTTAGGAAAATAAAAAGGTTTTTTGAAGACAGACGAGTAGTTAAAATTGGATAATTCCACCATATTGGATTTTTAAAAATTGGATGTTTAAGACAGGTGATTTCTTAAAAAGGTGAACTTTAAGTGATGTTTGAATCAAGGTATACACTGTATATATAGATTTTGTTTCCATCGTTTCTAAATAGAATGGTTGTAAATACTTCCCGTTCATCCCTATCTTGTAAATGACATAGCCGATACCCGTCAGTATATTTAGTCTGAATACGAAGGTATTAGAAGCAATCCTAAAAATACTCTGAAGCCAGCTATTATTTATCCGCCAAAACTAAATAGTATCCACACCTCACATTTTTGAAGTTTGAAAATGTTATTCTTAGCGTTCACAGAGGTCATGATTCTTTTTTCACCAAAGACAAAGTTTAGATTTCTTTTTTTAACAAGACCAATATTTTGTTTCCGTCAATCAATAGCTCTAGTGTGGCTCAGATCAGGCTGAATTGGAGCGGAGTCAATGTCGGTTTAATAGATTGTTGTTAATATGTGTCGCTTATTTCTTTTTTTATTTAATTTATCTCCGGTAAAAAATCATTCTTCACCTATACTAATCGTTTAGAGATTGGGTTGGGTTTTTGGTTAACCCAAACCTTAACTTACCATAAAGTCCATCATCACTATTGTGTGTGTGTGTGTGTGTGTGTGTGTGTGTGTGTGTGTGTGCATGCGCGCGTGCGTGTGTATATGTGTCATTTGGATTTTTAACGTAGCTTTTTTAAAAATTCAGTCATATCGCTACGATGTCTGCAGTTCGGCAGTTTATAGTTATACTTAGTACTGGGGTGTCATGCCGCAGACATGTAGCATGATGTACACCGTTATCTGGAAAAGAGTTCAAAAACAGGCTTGCTCTACAAGCATGAATTCAGCGCTCTCCTAATTTTCCCAACTAATGATTAAATATATAGTCAACATATGAATAGGCCAAAGCACTGATTACCCCTGCGAGCATCACGTGTTAAATGATATAGGAAATAAACAGAAATGTCACTATATATTTGCATGGTGTTTTGTTTGATTTTCTTTCTTTTGCTTTTTGTTTAAATGTTTGTTATTTTTGTACGAATACATTTGTGTGGTTTATTTGTTATATCAAATTTTGGTGTCAAACATACAGTAGCGCATCACAAACTATAGTGAGAATGGTGTGTGAAACGTTTATTTTACTTTAGCCCGTGATGGGGTAAAAGCAAAGTTGATCATGCAACAGATAAGCTTATAAAAATAAATTACCTCTGCATCTAGTTCGCGTTTTGATCGACTACAGCAGCGAACATGCCCAGAAGACAGTCACAAATAGAAACGCATCCGCATATGGCTGTGGATCACCGCAATAAAAGTGAAAACAACAAACTTTGAAAAATTTAACAAATAATTTATTTCCCTGGAAAAAGATTGTAAAGATGGAAAAAGAACTTACAGTTTTAAAAATTAAATCCAAAAATAATCCAAAAATAATCCAAGAATTAAATTACAAATGTCCTAGTACTGAGATGTCCTACGAGATTTAAGTTCGAGTCCTGTTGGAAAATACAAGATGTAACTCGATGACGTATGATTTTGGGCTTATTCACATTTCCTTGTAGAAACACAATATTTAACACTCCAGTTTTGGAAATCCGAATAAAATTATTATACACTGTCTTTGTCCAAGAATTCTGTATGAGCGCATAAAATACTTCCAGATACACTAATTTATCCTTTAAATTCCAATTGGTCTGGAGAAAAATTAACATGGATTCAAAAACTGGCTTCAAACAAAAGAAAATCTCATATTTAAAAGCCCAAAACTAACTATATTTCACTAAAAATAAAGATTATATCGTATTTTAATACGCAGTTTCGAAAACAAAATCCAAACATGCGAAATCTAGAAAAGGATGCGGAGAATAAGTCGCAGGATAGCTTTTATCACGTACTCCTATCATGACCCTGGCGAGAACAAATCAGTTTTACATTAAGAATAAAAAATTGTTTACTTCTTAATTCGCTAGTCCCATCTTGACCATGCATTTTAAAATTAAAATAAAACATGCTTGCGTGGTTTACACTAACCTTGAATCAAGGTCAGGATCTAGGTCAATATTAATTGTTTACCAACGATTTATAAGGTCAACCGATTTTCTAGAGATAATCACATCATCTGTAGTGAATAAATTTACATTAAATTAGCATGTAATGAAAAATATGAAAAAAATTAAAACTGACAAACATTTAAATATATATTAAATAAGATAAAAGTAAGAATTTTCTATCAATATACGATGTATATATTATGTATTGCATTGTTGTATGTTTGCATTAACTATGTGTATAGGATTATGTTTAGGGCTGGATCGTTACCTATGTAAATATCCATCAATGAATTTGTTATGTATGTTATTACTATACTGCAATTTCGTGACATCACATTCTATGTAAATGTATATACAATTTTAATATTGCACACGTTAACATTTTTAATTGTGTCTTATTAACACTAAATGTTCTCAATGCAATTGACAGATTATATTTTACTAATTTGTTTAACATCATGCAGTTACAATGTATCACAATGATAGCTGCCAGCTAGTTGTTTGCACGACACAAGTTGCAAATATTAAAGCTCAGTTATGATAAGAGAGGGCACTGTGGTATGAACTCAAAACAATTACCACAGATTCACAAATTCTAATCATGGTGGATTGATATACATTTCCGGCCTGTCGTGTCTTGTAGCAAAATTTGACGATGAATAAGACAATATAACTGATTCTTTCTTCCTAAGTATTCACTGCATATTTTAATAAATTATTTTACCTGTGAATTTTAAAACAAAGAAGACTCTTTTAAAGTTCATCACTCTTAACTAATTCTAGAGTGATCTGTCTACCTGGATTTTAACATGTATTGTATATAAACACCCACATTGGCCTTTCTTTCTTTGTGTAAATCTTACCAATCAAAAAAAGGTCGCGGGTTCAAAAGTCGCGGCGACATCCAATGTTTTTTTAAAAAATACTTTTTTTATTTTTATTTTCTTGAATTTTTTTTAAAACTCAATCATCACATTATTCTTTTTCCTGGCAATTTATCTAGTAGTTTTCCTATTGCCAAGATAAGCCCTTACTGAAATAATGATCAACATAAAACAGTATTGTTCAAAGTTATTCAACCCAGTGTTTGGTCATAAACTAGGATTTTATCTCTATAATCTTATGCTAATCGTGCGAAACAGCTATTTATCAATATTTACTAAAATATGTCATCAATTGTCCGTTTCAAACAACGTAATCGGTCGAATTCAAGGGGGGTGGGGGTGCTGATTGCGTGAATAATTTCACAAGAGAACATCAAGTCATAACCTTTGTAAAGAAGCATCTGTAAAGCATGTATGACGCAAAGATGTTTAACCAGTTTGTGAGAATAAATTGTCACCTCGCATTGTATATATGATTGTCATTCTATGTTTATACCTATGAAACTAAAACAATAGGAATAAAATCTTACTCATTAATGCGATAATCACGCGGAATTAGGGCCGTATTTTTAGTGCAACTTATGAAAAGGGTTATATTGAACAAGACGATTAGTTTAGACAAGTTAGGATTTGTAATTCTCTCCATCAACCGGCAAATTAATCAATCTTTGTTGGTGGAATCGGAGATCAGTGGGTATAGTGAATGCATAGAATAAGTCATATATACCGAATATGTAATAGTTAGCCATGTTTAATGTATTTTGGTTCCCTTCTTTGTATGCTTCCAACGTTGCATTCCTCCATACGAAATCAAGCGAACGAAGACGCCACATTGTCACGTGATCAAAAGAAATGTATTAATGTGGAGAGATCTATTAAATCTATCCGCGGCACATTGATTCCTTTAATATTCTGTTTGTAAAGTGAAACAATGTGAACTTTAATAATAATTTTGATTTGATAGTGTTGCAATATGGCGTCGGCGGAGTGCATCGCAGGGAGCATGTGAAGCAGGGAACCATACTGTATATTCAGGGAGGTAATTGGAGGGGATTTGCATGTACTGTAAAATTGTTGTCGCCTATATACGAAAAATAACAAGCCCGTCATGTTTTGCCATTTTCCACCACCACCACCACCCAAAAAATATTTGAAATGACGTCCCTTCATCTATTTCGATAAATGGGCATTTCAGTGATGTCCTTTTTTTGACAACAGATGGCACTGAATATACAAACATGTATTCACTGACATAGCACGTACCATACGGCATTCTGCCTAATGAAATCAACATCTGGAATGAATTTGTATAATCAAATTTATAACTAGAATATACAAGCTTGTAAATAACTGAAATAGCTGCTACTATACGGTAAACTGCAGGCTACATTGCTAAATAAGAAATAACTATACCCCTTAATGCATAAGGGAAGTGTTACATGTAAGACTGCTATTTATTCAGTAACAAAATGATGAGTACTAACGTTTGCGATCAGCGACAAAGCAAATAAAAACACTGACCATCAAGGTATTATACATGTATATTTGCTGTCCTTTACGTTATATTAAAATGCATTTAATTTCCAGTTTAAATTCGACGCCTGCTGAAAAATGATTGATCAACAAACGCCATGCTGATGCCAGATTATGGAAGGGGAGTTACTCTAATATCGTGGTAATAATACCCTACAAAAAATCTTTTATTGTGATGACATAGTTTTGTTATACTTAACATTATGACTCTTATTTGCTATTATATAATCAATCTCTTGGTTATTGACAAAAGCGGTAATCAGGTGATCCAACTTTTGCATTAACATTATCAGACGAACTCGTTAACCAATTTGTTACAGTGATTGCGATTTGAAGAAGATATAGATTCGATGTGACAAAAAATGGGGTACAGCCATTATATAGAAACATTAGTATTCATGCGTGTTAGTGTTATAAAACAGTGTACTCGTTATCAGTTCCGAGACTTTCTCGAAATAGCTGCTTAGGCAGACCTAGTAAGGTATGGTTATGAAGTCTATATAAGTAAGTATGTCGCTATGCAGAAAAATTACCGAAAACTTTGAATACTGAATGCCATAGAACCCACGATATCGTACAAACGTACCATAAGTGGAGTCACCAAAAACTTGGAAGGGGGAAGAGCTTTTAACGATTTTCTCTATTGAATATACAAAAAGAGTGAATAAAGAAAAGGTTAAGAGCTAAAAGAAATATTTGTCACAAATAATGTACTTTTCCTTTGCTAAATTTAAATAAATGAATTATTAAATTGGTCTATACAAAATTTTACATAATTTTTTTTGGGTACAGAGGCTTACAAAAAATAATTAAAATTAAAATATTTAAAGAAAATCGAGGGGAATGACTGGGTATATTAGATCTGAATCTGTTAGGGCTAATACCTATATTTATTTGTACGAAAATAATACATCATGGGATAGACTGGATGGTAATAGTTGGAAAACAAAATATTTGATTAATGTGCTTCGTTTTGCTTTCACTATATCGGATGCCTCTAACAGTAACGGATCAGGTCGACTCTGTGTGTGTGTGTGTGTTAGATTTTCCTGCACATCAAGAGGGCTCTGACCTTCTTCGAAATGGCACCAAAGCAAAAGTCAAGTGTGTTGATTTACGTAAAGTGTGCATAGTACCCAACAAAGGTTCGCAAAAGGATGGAATTTTTCATATCCCAAGGTCCGTGATCGCTCTGTACGGCCCTATTTAGATTCACACACACACACACACACACACACACACACATACACGTAAAGGTTATAAATCTTTAAGGAAGACTGCCAAAACAATATTTTAAGAGAAATTAATCAATACATTTTTTCATGTGTATTAATAAATCTTTTTAGCTGTTTAAGGTAAAACTGCTACGATTCGACAAAAACGTAATTGTCGTTCAGTTTTGAAACCGCACATAATGACTCTTCCGAAGGAAAATGTCAACCATCACCTTGACTATTATATCACACTCCTGAAAGCAATAGACTCATCAAGAAGTCTATATGTATGGAGTATACATTCAGTATAACTGTAGTTATTATGTAAAATACACCCCCCTTGAAATACATCAGTAGCATTCTACCCTTGGATGTAGGAATTAATGAACACTATTTGCTATCATCAAAGGGAATATATTCGTAAGATAAATAGATCTCAAGCAATATTTGTTGGTCAGAAACAATTTCTTTTTTTTTCAGATTGTGGTGTTGTTTATCCCTCCATCCTGAACTCGTATACAAAGATGTTTTTATTTTTATCGTACGAGCAAACCATGTGTAATGTTTGCTAAGCGTGTGTCAAGACAAAATCACGTTATTATATAGAAATATGTTTGCTCTGACCAGTTAAAGTGACCTCAACCACTGATAATCCAAAGCCAATTGGCTTCTTTGTCTGATGTTGTTCATCCGTCGATTCGACGAGGATCTATCTCTCTAGTCGTCTGAAGGCTGGAGAGACTGGTTCTGTTCTGTGCGTGCGCAGGTGGCTGATGAAGCTAACCCTTGCACGGAATGTTCGATTGCATAAGGGACAGGGGATGGTTGGGACATCTCCAGGATTGTTGATGGCACGTGTTTTTCTGGCTTGTCTCTTCAGCTTTTCAGCTGCTGTCCTGCTAGACTCGAACAACTTGGAGCTTTTGTGAACAGAGGAACTCCAAGTGACTCGATCACTTCCTGCTTGCTCACAGGAAATAGGGTATATGTTGAATGCTTTTAATGCAGCTTTCGGATTGTCTTTGAAGCGTTTCTTCTGAAATCCGTGGGATCGCCGTCCTTGCCGTAGCTTGCGATAGAATAGTCTCTTAAGCAGCCGGTGGTCTGGCATGCGTACAATATGTCCCGCCCAGCGTAGCTGGCACTGCATCAGGATGTTGTGGATGCTGTGGATACCGGTTTGGGCGAGTACCTCCGTGTCTGAAACCTTGTCCGGCCACTTGATGTTGAGGATTTTCCTGAGACTTGTGGTGTGAAAGTGGTTCATCTTCCTGGCATGGCGTTGATACACCGTCCACGTTTCGCATACATAAAGTAGTGTGGGGAGCACAGCTGCCCTGTAGACCTTTATTTGGTCTAGATGCTGATGCCTCTTCTATTCCATACAATCTGCCGAAAATTGCGCCGTCTTTCGCAAAGCCAAGGTTCACCTTGTCGTTTTATAGTGACACTTTGTGACCGTGTGCTGCCAAGGTATGTGACGCGGTTCACTACGTTGAGTTTTTGGCCATTGACAGTGATGTTGGTTCTACATAGAATTTTCCAGGAGTCGGATGATGCAGGACTTCAGTCTTCTTGGTACTGATTTTGAGACCAAAGCATGTGCAGGAGCTTCAGAGCTTGTCAACGCTGCATTGCGTGTCAGCTTCTGAACCAGCATTGAGGGGGCAGTCATCAGCAAATAAAATTGGTTTTTGCTTGAAGCCTCTTGGGAGTGTATAGTTTTCTATCTGTACGATATCTGATGCCGACTCCAGCCTCTTCGTCTCTGAAAGTATAAGTCAGCATGGTGGTGAACACTAGACTGAACAGTGTCGGTGCCAGAACACAACTCTGCTTGGCGTCATTGGTTACTGGGATTGGCTCAGATCTCTCTCCATTGTCCTGGACTCGTTTCTGCTTGTCATCGTGGAAATGCTGCACATATATATAAATTTTCTTGGGCATCCGTACTTGGCCATTAGCTTGCACGGGCCTTCTCTGCTGACAGTATCAAAGGTCTTTGCCAAGTCGATGTAGATGGAGAAAAGGTTGGTGTTTTGCTCTTGTCATTTCTTCTGTAGCTAGCTTGCAGCAGACACCATGTCGATGGTCCCACTTTCTTATCGGAATCCACATTGACTTTCTGGCAATAGTCCCAGGTTAAGGTGTGTAGTGAGGCGTTTCAGAGTGATTCTGGCGAGCACCTTTCCTGCACTTGAGAGTAATGAAATACCCCGGTGGTTGTCGCATGCCTGGAGGTTCTCTTATACAGGTGGATTATTGAAGCATCTTTGATTTCCTGGTGGATCGTCTCTTGCTGCCAGATCAGTAAAAAGAGTTGGTGGAGCCTTTCTATCAGGGCTGTGCCCCATTCCTTGTAGACTTCAGCTGGGATGGAGTCTGAACAAGGTTCTTTGCCACTGGAGAGCAGACGTATCGTGTCTTGTGTCTCCAGCAAGGTTGGAGGGAGGGTAATCCAGTGCTTCGTTGATGGGTAATTGGAGGAGACGTCTGATGACTTCATCATTGATGGATGAAGGGCGATTTAGGACGCTGTCAAAGTGTTCAGCCCATCGTTTACGAACCCACTCTTTGTGAAAATTTCGTGTGTTCCCGTCTGCGCTGAGAAAGGGGGATGATCCAGAGGATATAGGTCCATAAACTTCTTTCAGGGCATTGTATAAGTTCTTCATGTCATGCTGGTTGGCGTAGCATTGGATCTCATCAGCTTTGTTGTTCAGCCATGTGTCTCGCATCTGACGAAGATTATGGTGTATATTGTTGTACGCATCTTTCCTAGAGGTGGACTTTAGGTTGTTGAAGAAAGTTTGAAGGAGGCGGTGTTTCTCATGCAACAACTGCTTGATCTCGTCGCAGTTCCTATCAAACCAGGTTTGATGCTTTCTGGTTAAGGGTCCTAGGATTTCCAAAGCTGTGCTGTATACCAGCTCTCTGAATGACGCCAAGTAGTCTCCACATTCTGATCATCAGGATTGGTGGATTTCAGACGTTCTTCCAGGGCATCCACGAGAGACTGTTTAGTACTGGTGTATTTAAGCTTGGTGATGTTCAGTCGTTTAGGAGCCTTCTTTCACTGTCGGCGTCTTTTGGGCTGAATGCGAATGTTGAGCTTGGTGATGATAAGGTGGTCTGTCCAGCAGTCAGCGCCGCACAAGGACTTGGTCATACTAAAGCGTATATGCATCCATGATGTCCTGTTTCGAGTAGGAAGGCGGAAGACTGTATTGGTGATCAGCAGTTCATGTTCGGCGCAAGTCTGAAGCAAAAGTAGACCGTTGCTGTTACAGTGACCCACTCCTTGCTTTCCTAACAATCATCCCAGGCAACGTGATCACACCTACTCTTGCATTGAAATCGCCACGCATGACGAGCTTATCTGCCATTGGAACGGCAGCAATGATGGACTAAAGATCCTCACAGAACTTGACTTTCACTTCATCTGGGATGGTCATGGTTGGAGCATAACAACTGATGGTTGTAAGCTGGAGTTTCACGGTCATTAGTCTGTCGTTTACTCCCTTGGGAGGTCCAGCCAATTTGCCAGTCAGTGCTGTTTTCACTGCAAAGCTGACACTAGTCTCACGGCAAACTTCACTGCCTCAGCTGAACCAAACGAAAGTGTATCCTGAGTCCCTTCCACAGAGGTCGCCTTCTCCTGCAAGCCAAGTCAAGCTCAAAGCAGCAATGTCCACGTTGTGTCTGACGAGTTCCTTTCCTATTAGGTCGGTTCTCCTCTAGGGTCTTTCTGCGTCGTCTCTGTCCATTATGGTGTGTACATTCCATGCACCAAGTGTGAGAAGAACAATCCACATTTTCTTTTTTGTATTTTGACCGCTAGTGTAGGGTCTCCGCCAGCTGCGGTACGCTGGCTATGGAAGTTTAGAGCAGGCAATGTTTAGGTCACATCTTCTAGTCCCAACCTTATGTTAAAGAGGTGAGCAGTGCATTCCTGAAGGTGGCTGCTCAGTTACTCAGGGGGCTACCGGACTTCACTGCTACTCCATGTCAGTGGTGAACGACCCTAATGATCTGAGCTGTCTGTGTGACGGTTTGCGGCTACGGCTGCCAGTGTACCCACACCTTCGTCGCTTGTCTGTCTCCACAGGACTTTAGTGGGTGATGAAATGGAATGGGTGGATGCCGAGAATGACTTGCGCAGTGGATTTGTTGAAAATTGAGGAAATGTTGCCCAGTTCGTCGACCTTACTCTCTCGCCCAAGACCACGTTGGTCCAGCAGCACGACAACGTCTAGACAGCGAGAGACAAAGTTTAGTGCAGTGGATGATCAGAACACCCTACGTGTCCTGTGGTACTTTGCTGAAAATCGCCTTTCTACCCGTTGACCAGCTGGTGGTTCCTCCGCGCAGGCCGCCGAATCCTGTCTGCACATGCTAGGTAGACAAAACTTAACTCGCTGAGGGTTCAAGACCCGTCGGATACCCTGACCCTGGTTTAGCCGGCCAGTCGATGAAGTTTTCCGGGTGTGGCTGCTGCATCAGCTTCTTGGAGCCACATGTGAGACCTGTATGCCAAGTGGGGACCAAAGGTGTTGCGAGCTACTGCCGAAGAAGTACGACTGCTTAGCCAGTCAGAGGTGTTACCCCCTTCCATGACACCCTATACACCCCTCTTTGTCTGATGTAGAGAAACTCAAATTCAACATTTGTTCCAACGAGATAAATGAGAACTCACGCTATTGAATTTGTACATTTTCGCAATGAGCAACCAAAGTGAACTTGATCTCTGACATTTTAAACCCGAAAAATAGGTTTGTTTGTCTTTTATATGGTGACCCGCTCTCAATATTTATTCATGTGTTATTTTTAATGAAACTTTTGTACTTGTCTTCATTAATGTATATTAGATAATGTAAACAGGATATTTCAATTGCTAATTGTGTGGGTGATTGTAGCTTATAAACAGATAGTTTATTAGCTTAGCAAATTCAAGAAATAGTTTTGTTTACAATCTGATTGGAATTTTCAATTGGAACAACTCATATTTAGGTCAATAGAAAATATATAAATGATGGACATGGTAAATAAATATTTCATTTAATTTCAAGAAAAATCTTTTAAATTTAAATTTTCATTGGAATTACTAAGTGATCATTATTATGGAATTATTGAGAACTCATTTAAAGACTTTACGTAATATTAATGTCGTGCATTGGGACATTAAGACTATTATAAATTATTAGGAATATTCTATATTTTGGACTCATGACAGGACATTTAGGATTATATGGGATTTAACTAACAGTACTTTAAACGCCTCTTAAATTTTCACTTTGCATAATAGAGAAATAATTTGCTTGTCGATTTTACATAATGTATTGGTACTGTATAACTTCTTTCTGTTAATTAAGACCTACAGTCGTAACAGACGGTACGTGAAGGAGAACTATATTATGGTACGTATACCATTTACATATAATCGGCCACAGTGACCTTGATCTTGGACCTTTTGACCTCATAATCAATATGATTCTTTATCCTTATAGAGCGACCCATTGGCAAAGTTTGTTAAGGATATTTGAATCAAAACTTTGCACTGCACGTACATAATTAGTTTGGGGTTGTTCATGGTAACTTTGACAATAGTCTATTTTATCCCGTTTATTATCGTGTCATTTTTGGTGAAAGTATGTGAAGTAAAACTCGGGTTATCGCTGGGAAACTAATTTACTACTGACAGACGGACGCACGAATATATAATGACATTATACACTCTGTCTTACGGAGGGCGTATGAAATTACAGTACGAGATTTAACCTTAAAATTAATATTGCTTCAGATATAATTATCCCTTTTCTATGTTTATTTGAAAATAGAACATGGCATGACGTTTTAAAAAAAGTGCTCTGCTCCTACGTACTTTATTTATTTATAAAATTATCCCCAGATGGATTATTTAACATAGTTATTAATGACATGACTGCAGAGCGAATTTTAAGGACGATCTCTATTGAAGGTGAATTTTAATTTAAGTTAGGAAATAATTGATAACTATTTGCGTCTTATATTAAACACAATTTTCAGTCATGACATTTCATAACGGGCGAAATGGTGTCTTCTGTAAACCACGGATCAGTCCACCGATGAGCTTATATTAGAAAATGTTCTCAAAGGGATAGAAAGCACAAAATTTCAGATAATAATTAGCTTTCTTTTTTAAACTACATTTTAAACTACATTTCGAATTTATAACAAATGTTTAACGTCATAGCTAATCGCGAGGTATTTTCAGTAAGTCTATACATGATAATCTCCGTCTCTAGTTCTTCTTTCTTTGTATCAGTATCTTTTTCTGTTTTGCGTTTGCTAGTGACAATTTGAGGAATAGAGGGAAAACGTTTTTACATAATTTACCTTTTACACATTACTGTGCGGGATCTTTGTAATTTTTTTTTATATACAATACGTTGTCTAGAGAACACTTACTTCAAATGCTCAAGTCTGTCCCAGTCACTGAATAAAAATATCGCTAATTGCATGTTCGTTCAATGATTCTGCAATTGAACAAATGTTACGTTTTTGTTTTTGTTTGTTTCATTGTTTTCTTTTTCTGAATTTCTTAAGGAATTTTTTTCAATAAAATCAATCGCACTAAAGAGCTTTGCAGCGTGCGTCAATATATCCTACAGTCTCACAGCTGCCGACCTCCACAAGAAGAGTTAGTAACAGCTGGTAAGTCAGCATTCATAATGTTTTGCTACATGGCTTATTGAAAAAAGCTGAAGTTTGCACGTTTCATGTATGAAGAATACATGTATATATGTTGTGTAAAGTCAGCCTCAATATATCCACAAATTAGAGCCACTCCCGTTAGGAAAAATAAACATGTATAATTACATATAACATGTAATTAGGCGACATGTGCGATTATCGTGCTTGAGTACAATTTCCTTAACAAAATCCACGCAGATCTTATTTTTCAAGTTAGCATTATGTTGGAAATCTCTATAATCATACGCCTCAGTAATATATCTAGTTCAAACGCGTATTATTGTGGTTGTGACTTTTCCCACTTTTTTGTACCGGCATCCCAATTACAATAAGAGATCAAAAGAAGGGTAACCATTATTTACTTAACACGCAAATTTATAGGTTCTGCGTATAATTACAAATTTCAAAATACATAATTGTGTTCATACATAACGTTTCCAGTTATTACAGTCGCTTATTGGTTCAAATGTTAATTAAAATGAAAAGTCATGATAAACAACGATAATATATATATATATATATATATATATATATATATATATATATATATATATATATATATATATATATATATATATATATATATATATATATATATTTCATTACGTAAGTATTATATAACTGGTAGGATGATTAAAGACAGAAAAAGTAACAGTTCAAAGGACAGTAAAGTCTGTTGATAGTTTTAGATCTGTGGAACATTCATTAAAACAATAAGCATACACACATCTAACTATTTGAGGAAAGGCCTTTACCTGTTGTTGTTGTTGTGATTGGGTTTAACGTCTTCTTTTCAGCACAAGATAGGCTATACATGGTGGACAGTATGAAAATCGAGGAAGAAACCGGGAAATGCCCAAAAGAAACCACTGACCCACGAGAAGGTACTCGCAAGCTTTCTCACATACCCACATTGGCCGAACCCAAGATTCGAACCAACGCATTCAGAGGTATGATGGCAGTGATCCGTAACGGTAGGTGCTTTAGACCACTCGGGCACTCGGGGCCTCTTACCTGTTTGAATACACAAATAGCTTTGTAAGATTTAACATAACAGCTATATTATCATATAACCGCTCCGGTGACCTAGTGGTTAGAGCGTCCGCCGTGAAAAGCGGGAGATCGTGGGCTCGATCCCCGGCCGTGTAATACCAAAGACTTACAATATTGGCGCTCAATATTAAGAGGTTAGTGTTAGGACAAGTCGGCCTGGTGTGAGGATAATGTGACTGGGTGGGACGTCATACTACATGTCTGCGACATGATGCCCCAGTGCTAGACATCACTATAAACTGCCTCACTGCAGATGTCGTAGCGATATTACTGAAAAATTGTTAAAGCTACGTTAAAAATCCTAATCAAAATAACAAACAAACAAATAAATAAACCAAAATAGAAACGTTCATCCTATCGCTAAATTAGTTATCCATTTTAGATGACGATTTCTAAAACGATCAAGATTAAATAAACAAATTTTAACCAAAAGACATTAGGTGATATTAATTACAATTAGTTCAATATGAGACACTGATCATAGTTTGACATTAATGTGGAATTTCGCAATATATGTATGAAACTAATTGAATAAACTATACCGTACTCATTATTGAAATGCTGCCAGATAAGCACATGTTGCAAGTTTGATGATGCCAGGCGTGTAGCTTGAACTTTAACAGACAATGTTAAACTAAATCAAGTATTAGCAATACTGTTCAGATGAATCATGGTTATACCTTCAAGATACGTTCAAAGCACAATGGCGAGTAATAAAAGGTCGCGATTAGGGCTATTGGTTATGTACCTTGGTCACTATAACCTTTATGTCTGGACAGTGATTATGTACTTAGGTCATTATAACCTCTATGGTTGGAGCATGCTCAAGTACCCAGAACCGCACAACCTGTTAGATTTCAAGACACAACCTTTGTGGTTAGCCCTTGGACCAATGCACACAGGTAAGTAACATTTAACGGGGAACTGAAGGACAGATAAAAGTGACAAATAAATGTAAGGCTTATTCAATTTTTTTTTTTGGTTTAACGCCATTTTTAAGCACAGTATAGGCTATACATGGCGGCCAGTATTAATGGTGGAATAAGAACCCGGAAAACCCAAGGAAAGAACCACCGACCCACGAGAAGCTACTGGCAAGCTTTCTCACATAACTACATTAGCCGAATCTTAGACTCGAACCCACGCAGACAGAGGTGAGATGGCAGTGATCCGTAACGGACAGCGCTTTAGACCACTCGGCCACTCGGGGCCCCAGACTTATTCAGATAATAATTACATTTACAAGTGAATCTGGGGATTCCATTATACCTGCACGTATGTTGCAAGGACTACTTATAGATACAGGGAATATTATTCTAGATGGAAATGTGGATCAGAGTTATTCAAGAAATTTAAAAATGGGTACAGCTGTGCCCAAATTTTTACCTACATTGAAAATCAAGCAGACACATTCATCTCACATCTCAAAGTTATACACACATTTAGATTTAAAACCAAACAACATCCATTCATGTGTTTATGTCACCATTTGGAGAACCTAAGTGTAAAGAAGAAAGATGAAAATACATTTTGGTGTTTGTTTAAAATTCAGGAAAGATTTTAACTTGTAAGAGTGCCAATTATTGACTTGATATTAATCAGTTTCAAAACTAAAGATCAAATAAACCAAAGCTATTTAGGTAGATTACCAGTGTTAGGGTTATCAAAATATTTAATATATGAATTCTAATAAATCAAAGTTTTTAATAAAAAATCTGGGGATTGAGTAAAGACTGTTCATGAATGACACCGATTCACTGTGTCGATAATGTTGTGATATAAAACGTTTTCAATTACCATTATGATTAGTTTAATATTTTATAACACTATTGATTATAACTAATATACCAGAAGTGAAATAAAATATATTCATGGAATTTTCAAGAATGAGTTCAACTGGGTTTTTTTTCTTCAGATCAGTTTGTTGGTTAAGGATAAAGTTGTACTTATTTATGAAAGACAAAGCTGGAAAAGTCTTTAAAGGAATTTAAATTATGTGTAAGTAAAGAATATCGGAATGTTCAGAAAGTGTCTTGTCAAAGCAAAACAAAAATGTGCTAAATTTTTAACAGGTTTTCTCAAACATATTTTTAGTTATCTCATGCTGAGGACATGCCTTTCACAAAGACACTCATGGGGTTGCCGACAGGAAAGGTCCGACTGGGTTTCGCGTCCGAGATCCTTGGATTACAAGTCCAACGCCGTACCGACTGACTGTTGGTGACTACCTGAACAGACAAAAACTACGATGAAAAAAGAACGTACAATCTTTGCAGGGAGCACGAAAACAGATATTCAAGCTTTGTGAACAGTTGCAGTTCGTTTTAGTCAGTTTGAAAGTATCTCTAATTTCTCATTTTAATTTCATCTGTAATAAAATATATTTTATTAAAAGACAGTTTCCATTACTTTCGTCCACTGGTCTGTTAGTTGCTTTCTAGTTTCGGTTATCTAAATTCCATCAGTTTATCAATGATGAATAAAGTGTTTGTATCTTGGTAAACATGAGAAACTAACTCAAAAACACCGCTCCAATGTATCCAGATCTATCATGGTAAATTTTTCATCTTTAAACAACCTCTTTCTGTTGCAAGTCTTGCTTAGCATAAATATCGGATAGATAATAAATACCAATCAAGTCCTTTTGCTGCTGAGTCATCATCATATGTAGTGTAATCATTGTCTTTCTACAATTGGCAACTCCACATTTATCACGTTACGGTGCTTTTTCAAATACATTTATATTTGTCAAAAGCCATGATACTCTTCATTGTAAAACAAGATCGCGCAGCAACCCTGCTTAAAACATGATGAATTTTAGCTTTTGCGTTGAATGCGAAACAGCTATAGACATGTGAGCATATACATTTATTTTTCTTGATTTGTAAGTGGAACGTGATCTAGCGTATGACCAGTACTATTAAATATGGTAACGTGGTAATCAGTGTACATATAGGAAATATGTACGTTATTAATGTATATGCATTTTTACTGTTCATCAAAGAAAAACTGTGTGGTTTCTGTAAACTATTGTACAAGCAGGAATCTATGTGATTAAGCCTTAATTTGCAGTATTTTAATAGTCACTGAGAATTGATAAATTTCAGAATTGTAATGCTTTTTAAGATCATTTTGTCCACAATTTGTTGCAGAACATAAAAATACATATGAAGCTCATTCTGTTATCTAGATGTTACATTGATATTTATCTCCCAAGCGATGTAGTAAATAAAAGTAAATTGTGTTTAATGAATTTCCTGCCTCTGATCTCAACGTTCTCAATTTATCATTCATAATATTTTGTTCGGTCTGTCCTTTTGTCCAAGCCTAATGGGGTAATCACGTATTGTTACAGTTTATGTAGATGTTGTAGTCGTTCAATTTTAAAATGTCACAACTTCCAAAATAAATGGCGATAGTTTTCAGAAGCATTCTATCCAAATTGATTTACGAGGGTTGTAGCATCTCTGTTTACTTTAAATAGCTAACGAGACATGGACACTAACTGGTACAATGAATATACTGTATTTCGACCAAGCTTTGTAACTATTATTTGCACCTTTGTCTTAGGTTTATTGCAGTATATGTGACACAATCATGTGATGAAACTAGGCATTTAAATACCAGATCAATGTTAGGTCTTCAATCAAAATACATTTGATATAAGTTGCCATTTTTTATTCACTGAGCAACAATCTTGCTTTTTTAAACGTGTAAATAAAAGCACATGACACCCATTCCTACAGCAGTCAATAGGGACTTGTATTGTATGTATTCATTAGAAGACTAATAAAAGTCATCCGTTTGTGGTTAGCATCTTTTTTTGAGTAGATGTGTCAAAATCAGTAAATGCATATAAGTGAAAACAATTACAACGATTGCCCAAGTATGGATTCAAAAAAGGAATGTATGCTTTTCATTCAGGTAATCAAATGTCTTCATCTGTTGTTATTGAAATCTCTTTTTCGATGAAATTTTTCCGTTTATTAAATCTGTAATGTATAAATAAGATCTTTTCTCTAAATATTTATCATGCATATTGTTTACAAAAATATAGTTCTGCATATTTATTTTGTTTTTATCATATCTATCGTTTTGGTTATCCCTGTTAATTTTGTGTTCTTCTTCTTTACAAGCCCAACAATATCTTAGTGTTAGCTATTGTTTTCTTGATGTTTGTTTCTGTGTTAAAATTATTCATTATATATTTGGTCGTTTTGTTGGTTTTCAACATTCAGATCTTTATGTAACCATTCCAGTTTAGGTTCCAAAGTATCATAGTATTCTGTCGATTTGTTCCGTGCAAATATTTAAAGCATATATTTTACTGTTTATGATGTGATTCCATGGCTGTAAGATGTTAGGCATAAACGTTTTTGAATCGTCTTTAGAGAATCTTTGAGTCCATACCGTTTGTCATACAGGTTCTAATGTTTGAACGGCACAGATTAATGTTTTAAATATGTGTACGAATACATTTTGATCATGTATAATTCGTTTTCTGTTGTCACCAATCGTTTCTGCATTTTTTAAATTTTCTTTGGTCATTTCGGTATCACTCTATTTAATATCTGTTGTCGGTGTTTTGATATCTTCCAAATTCTTATCCTCCAAAAGCATACATATACGAGTACCAAAATGTCCTTCACTAACATATTAGTAGCCTTATCAGTTAAACTAACCCCGTCCTTCAAATGGTTATTGTTGAGGTCATTGTTTGACCTAGTGTCTCATCTTTCTCTTGTATTTTGCCTGAATGTTAAATGGTAGAAAGATGGCACGGGATCTTCTACTACATTCCTCTGGCGTTATATTATTATTTACATTACACCAAAAACATATGGTGCATAATATACCAAAGAATCTTATCGCACACTTATTTTTAACTTTTATTCTGTTATTCAATGTGTTAACTGTACTGAACATTAACATAGTATAAAATAATGTCTTATGTTGAAATTATTGCAAGCACGAATAATGGCCAATGGAGTAATTGTTGTGTTATTGAACTGATCTACCCAGCTGTTAGTTAACTATTTACACTGTTTTATTCTTGCTCTGAGCGATTTTATGCTATATTTCAAATATTAAATATCTATAGTTTTGTTTTTTGCCACCATTTTTTGTTGTTGTACATTTTAAGTTGCAAATTCCATTAGGCGTTAAAAATTCTGTTTCGTCTTCTACGCAGTAAAATTTATTATTATAAGTTCATCGTAATAAAATTTGGTATTAAAAACTGAAAAAAGCCATGAGCTGTGACAAAGTTACAGATTCCCGTCATCATAGGTTTTCTCTTAACTTATTACCTTTCTGATGAATGTTTCTCTGCGACAAATCAACAAAAATTAAAATGTTAAGGAAAGTAATTTTTTTATGTTTGCCGATACAGTGTGAACATATTTATATGATAAAATCCGAGGATTCGTTACTATAGAAGTAGATTTTTTAAGCATCAGACCAAAGCTTAAAATCATAAAAGACTTTGAAAATAATAGGCTCAGTATTACAAAGCCTGAACATGTTAGTAAACACAATTTATTCACAGACCATGTCATACCATGTGCGCTATTTAAACGAATACAAATTAAAACGGGTCCAAAATGATAAGGTACCATCAACCAAGGAGACAGAAGATCCCAAGAAAAAAATTGAATCGCTCAACTCGGCGCTTATCATCAAGACGATTTTTTAATAGCATCCCTTGAACGTAATTTGGGTCGTACTTGATGAGGACTTTGCTTAGCAATCCACATGTACCGTAGACACGCTGTAATTGTTCAATTCCTCATTTCTATTATCAACGTCTTTGCTTATCATGCAGTTACTCTTGCCATAACGTTTTTTTTTCAATAATTGTTGCTAAATGACAAATTACACCAAAAACAGAGGCATTACACATTATATGTCACGATTTTTATGAATTTTGTTTTGCAGTGGCTCTGCTCTGCAGTTAAATCCTTCTATTTTGAACAGTTTGAAATAAATATATTTCAAAGTTCTGAAACTAACACTCAGTGCTGACGGAAGTAATATAAGCTGAAAATGCTATCAATCCAGTGAAATATCAAAGTCTAGTGATTGATTATAAATGCATTTTATACAATGTCTAATTTGTCGATTGGAGCATATCTACTACAAATGAAGCAACTGTGCAGATAACAACTAACAATAACTTGAAAATTGTGACATATGACTTTTTCATATATCTTTCATAACTCACATTGTGACCGTTCGGAAAATCGCGTGTCATCCGAACGTCCGATTAGCACATTGTATTGGCAGATCCTAAGGTTGAATTGTCACTATTATACTCATTCTTTTCTTTATATTTTGTTCACATTATCCTTTTAAATCTTTTTTATATTGCCACAGTTCTCATCTCCATCGGTATTAATTCGAGGATTTAGTTTGAATACACTAGTCGTTGGATGTCTTTAATATATTGCTGTTGTTTGTAATACAACCACTCATTGGGATTACCATGTTACTAGGTAAAACAAGTATATCACCATCAACATACTTCACTTTAAAGGGTGCATGTTGTCCAGGAATATTGTCAATAGATCAATTGTCTATAAATCAATAGAGACAGGTTCAAATGCTTCTAATGGTTGTCGCCGAAATTCTGTATCATATCTGTATGGTGACAAGTCAATTGAAATTATGTTGTCAAGCGAATCTCTAATAGTTTGTACTTTGTTACAAGAAGAAATTTGCAAATAGGTCCGGAAGGTCTACTGGAGAGAAGATAGTTGAAAGTAGTATACATTCGTTCCTTGACATAATTTTGTTAGTTATCTCGAAGAGCTCTTTGCAGCTGGAACTCTCTGTGATCTTAGTACTGTTGTGGGATAATTTGATTAAATGGACTATGTTTGTGACGTTCTTCTTAGCGGCTTCATAGATTTTGTTTATGAACAGTGAGTCTGGTGGAAAGCCAAACCCTCTCTGCTTTCCGGCGATGTATTTAAGCATTGCGAAGCTGGTCCCTAACACTGCTATACCATGGAAAACCCTTTTTATTGATACTCTGTATTTGGTGGCTGGGGCATGTTTTTCAAGCAATGAAAGCAGGCAGTTATCGAGTTGTTCTGCTGTAGTACGTAAGTTGTTAGGTTTTCTTGGATGTCATGGATTAATATGGTTATATTTATCATACGGAGGTTTATCTTAGTAGCAAATAAAGGTGGAGGGTTAGGGACTGATATGTCGAGATGGCATATAATCTAGGAGTTTTGACGTGTATGGGTTTCCAGAACAATCAAAGTGAAAGTTGAAATCTCCAAGAATAATTAGGTTACCGCTTATCAAATTTCCATGCCCTAGAAGATTCGGAAACTGCTCCAAAAAGAGAGATTCGGTCAGTTTGTTTTTTCTACTTGAAGGAGGGCGGTAGAGACAGAAATAAATGGACTGACCGTTGTTCCAGTGTGAGTGTTGTTTGGACTAGTTCAAACGATGTGTGGTAGAAATCGAAGGTTATGTTGTACTTAAGGCATTTTATCAAGAAATTATTGGTGATGACAACAATTCCACCTCCGCAAGAGTTACGGGGAAACGACTTGATGGAGTAAGCGGTGGGTGTTAAATCAGCGAACTTGGGCTCATCGCCTGATGATTTTAGCCATGTTGCTGGTTCTCTCTCTCTCTCTCTCTCTCTCTCTCTCTCTCTCTCTCTCTCTGTACTACCATTTTAATCTCGCTAATTTACGCACACTTACATCTCCAATGTATTGTATATCACTTTCCATATGCTCTATCAGTTATTCTGTGTTGCATTTGTAACATTGTATAACCGATTTCATATCCAATACACGCTGCTTTATGTACCATGGTGCCATTTCATTTGTGTAGAATATGTCAAATGAAAGTTCTGCAAACATTTGGTAAGGAAGCAGCTAAAGTCACTGACTGAAATGAAGAGAAAAATCAGTTTGCAGAATAATTTTAGTTCTTGACCTCGTACCACGACCAAAATTTACATTTAAAGAATGAAAGAAAGAGGAAAGATGACAGTTACGTTCTGGGTCGAAATGTCAAAGGTAAAGATGAGTGTATCTCAGCGAAATGTTAGTCGTGCATAATTACTTGTGTTTTTGTGCAAGTTCCTTGTGCAGCTTTGTGAATGGCTTACACATGGGGTAATAAAAACACACTGGGTACGGTGTCAAACGGGCTGCGGTCATGATGTTCATAATAAGAAAATACATGTTTCTACTCAATATGTTTAGTTCGAGACAACATACCTGAACAAAAGGATTTGGGTCATTAGGACCTGTTGGTCGATAATCATTGAACACATCCATGTCCTATTAGCGTTTACATCGTAGATTATTAAATACAGGCATGTGTATCATGTGCCATTCGCGTTATTCTTGTTTGAGATGCAGATGGAATAGCCTTCATTGTTTTCAATGTCATCTCTTCTAATTCCGTATGTAATTTAATACAGATGTTTTGGATTTGGGGTTTTTAACTAGGTATAAACAATTTTTCCTTCATATCATTACGATGTCTGCAGTGTGACAGTTTATAGTGATGTCTAACAGTGGGGCATCATTTCGTAGACACGTAGTATGATCCTAACTATAACCTCTTAATGTTGAGCGACAAGCCAGGCAGCTGCTAGTACCATTTTTATGTCTTTGGAATGACTCAGCCGGGGTTATAACAAACCGTATATTGTAAAGCAATTGTTCTTAATGTTATACATATATTTGGCCTTAATATGCTGGACTGAATTTATGATCATTTTTGGAATTTAATACATTGAAACTGACTGGTGGTTGTAATAATTCCAGTTGTAGTCAACAACATGATTTAGACCATCAGTGAATTCGTCTAGCAGCAAGTATCTGAATGAATTTTTCTTTGTAGATCAGTGAGTATTGTCGTCAAAGCATGTTGCACCAAGGATTTTCATATCCGTTCTATATTATTTCGCACATAAATTCCGTTCAAATATATAGTCTATAATAGGTCATGTGTAGTATTCATGATGTAATGCAGTACATTAGTTACTAAATTGTATATCAAACATGGTATATCAAATAGAAAGGTTGTGCAATGCAACTATGCGATATGCATAATATTCATTAGAGGTGTGATCTAATTGCTTGATAATAATCGGAAAACGACTCGGTCTTTCCGCAAACTATCGGGAACAAAAATCTCTGAAACACTATTGTAGTTGCCATTACACATGTACATTGTCTACACACACAAAAAACAGGTCTTATGCACGTAACATACCGTCCATTATGGATGACTGGACTGAGATCACTTATGCTTTGCCAATCATCCTCATGCTTATTTGTTTTTTTTTCCAAGCGGAATTCAGTGGGAAACCTTCTTCTTTTGAATTTGTTGAACTTAATGCCATGAATCATAATGATTTTTACATGTTCTATGTTATCTCCAGAACTTCGGCGTGTTACCGA